>JAMWYP010000674.1:0-78889 GCA_025563575.1 Acacia pycnantha | reverse complement strand
GACAATTATAATCATCACAAGCTCGTTGCCACCATGAAAGTTCAAATCCAAAGGAAAGGAGTGTGTGAATATCAGCGTAGGACTTGATTCCATGAGGCACCAACGATTCCCAATCTGAGGCTACGGGGGTCACAAATTCCATACGACAGTGAGGTTGAAACTGGGGAGCCAACAAGTCACGAGCCACAGCATAAAGATGGCCTCCTCCTTTCACACAAGGAGCTGTATCCACATGCGCTGTGTCCTCCCTCACCGGATCGCTGCAGTTCAGGTACGCCACCTGCTTGACTAATAAATATTCTGTCTCATTGTTGTTTAGAGTATTATATTCATAATATCTGTAAGCAAACACGAAAATGTCCAAGTCGGATTTGGATAAGGAATAGAGAGGGAGGGATGAGCAATTGCCCGCCTGAATTCCTGGATCTACGAGTTTGATTCTCAAGTTGTCGTAGTTTATTCCCACCACTCTGTATGTTACTCCATAAGCATAATATTGATATAAATGAAGGAGTGTGACGTTGTTTTCACAGGCTAGCTCGTAACCGGGGTGGCCGCAGTAGGGTGGGTCATGTGGTAGTCGGAATGGATATGAGATGTTTGTGATAATGCCACACTGAGAGGTACAGGTTTTGTTGTAAAGTTCAGAACTCCCAACTCCCGCCATTAGAAGCACAGAGGGCCACAACACTAAACACCAACAATACCATAATCCTTTCTCTCTTCCCATCGCTCCTGCGCTTATGAATGCTTCCATCTATGCCTTTTCTTTTTTAATCTCAGCTTCATCCCTCAATTCCTTCTTATTTATAGTTTTATATGACTCCACTTTACCACTTAGCTTCCTCTTTTTATTTTGCGTCACCTATTTCTGCCCCTTTTCTAAGGAAATAAATATTTTGAATTTTTAATTATGTAAAATATCTTCTTCTTCTTTTTCCCGTAGCACTATGAAAAAGTATTTTGAGTTTTATGAAAAAGTATTTTGAGTTTAATTGGAAAAAACACATTTGTTGACTGACTATCTGCTTGCCCACATTAGTTGACTGACTTGTTAAAAATAAGGGAGATGCCCCGGGGCCCTCCTGAAATACATTCTCTTAAATACTCCCTCGTCCCTAATTATAAGAGCAAATTTTGGAGTTAGTTTTGGTTCTAATTATAAGAGCAAATTTTAACTTTTGTCAATTTTTTCCTATAATACCCTTATTTATACTTATTATTAGGAGCATTATATATATGTGTGTTTACATATATATGTATATTTGTGTTTATGTTGGTCAATATATATATGTGTAGATATATATGTGTGAACACACACACACATATATAAACATATATATATATATATGTGTGTGTGTGTAGATATATGGGTGTGTGTAATGTAGATAGATCTATATGTATATATATATATACACACACATATATGTATACATGGCTATATATAAAGTAACTAATATACATATATAAACTAATATGTCATGGATATCTAACGTAATGCAAATTAGAAACACTTATAATTAGGGCAACTAGTGTCATTTTAAATTTATATAAGGACATTTTAGGAAAATGAGTAAAATTAACTAATTTAACTTCTCTCCTTAATTCTCCCAAAATCGGTTAAATTGCTCCTATAATTAGGGACGGAGGGAGTATTATTTTGGAGTCCGCTCTTCTTCTTTACCTTCCCATCCCTTTTCTTTCCTTTATTTAAGGTGTAAATAAGAAAGGTTGGGCTTTTTTTTTTTTTTTAAATATATTTAACAGCTTAAAGTTTTTTTTCTTTTAATGTCCTAAAATTATTGAATAGTTGAGGCTAGACTCTAGAGGGTACTTATAGTAACTAGCCTTCTGAATCCAAGTTTCAGATTTAACCAAAAAAAAAAAAAAAACTAATGATTTGGCATCACAAATTCTTGTTGGTGATGAACCTGGTATGGGTGCTGCTTCAGAAACAAGGGAATGGAGAGGACCAGCAGGTTCAGTTGCCGTCTATTCCTGATGCTCTTCAAGGACTCAATCTCTCCGTCAGTAGCATAGACAATGAATCCCACTTCATATACGTGTCCGTAACAGATCCAAGGGATCCAGAAGGTTGTCTTGCCAGACTCTTTCTACAACGTCGTCTCTACAATTCGTCCATTTATCCTTTCGTGTATGCTTATGAGACTGAAGCAGATGTTACTTTCTTCAATTGTTCTTCCGCCGGGTCCAAATATGACTCCACATCCTGCCCCATTCTTGCTCTTGGCTCCCAGGAAAGTGTCCTGTCAGGCTACAATAACGTTGCTTTCTGCACCATGATCTCACGATTACGTTCGCCAATATCGCCATCCTATCTTCAGGGCAACGAACTTGACCTCAAATGGAAGTTCCAACCAAAAGTTGAAAACCACCACAAAACCAGAATTATTTTATCAAGCACAGGTGAGACATTAATTAGGCTTTGGGATGTTGCTTGGATTGAAATTAAAATTTTCATTTGTTGTGCTCCTATGACTCCAGGTTCCATTGTGCTCCTTTTGCTGTTGGTTGTGTGCTTCTACATATGCCGCTACTTCAAGCACAAAGGCGAAGACCAAGTCAGACTTGAAACGTTTTGAAGGATTACCAGGCACTCAAGCCTACCAGATTCTCTTATGCTGATATTAAAAGAATCACCCACAAATTCAAGGATAAATTAGGTGAAGGTGCACATGGAACTGTCTTTAAAGGTAAGCTATCTACTGAAATTCAAGTGGCTGTCAAAGTACTCAATAATTCAGATCATGATGGAAAAGATTTCATTAATGAAATGGGGACAATGGGCAAAATTCATCACATCAATGTTGTTCGTTTGTTGGGCTTTTGTGCTGATGGTTGTCGCCGAGCTCTTGTTTATGACTTCTTTACGAAGGGTTCCCTCCAAAAGTTCATCTTTTCCCCCGACAACAAAGAAATTTTCCTGGGATGGCCAAAGCTACAACAAATTGCTCTTGACATAGCAAAGGGGATTGAATATCTTCACCAAGGCTGTGATTATAGAATCCTTCATTTTGATATAAATCCCCGTAATGTGTTATTAGATAACAATTTTACCTCCAAAATTTCTGATTTTGGTCTAGCTAAATTGTGTTCTAAAGATCAAAGTACTGTATCAATGACTGCAGCAAAAGGAACCCCAGGATATATTGCACCAGAGGTTTTCTCTCGAAACTTTGGAAATGTGTCGTACAAATCAGATATTTATAGTTATGGAATGCTGCTGTTAGAAATGGTTGGTGGAAGGAAAAATGTTGACACAAATCAAGTTCTATATCCAGATTGGATCCACAATTTGATTGAAGGAGGAGACGTAAGAATCTACATAGAAGATGAAGTTGACATTAGAATTGCTAAGAAACTAGCAATTGTAGGACTTTGGTGCATTCAATGGCATTCAATAAATCGTCCATCTATGAAAACAGTGATACAAATGCTGGAAGGAGAAGTAGATAAATTAAAAATGCCTCCTACTCCTTTTGATTTCACTACTTCAACCAATATAAACACTGTTATTCCAGCAAGACATTTGAATTTAGAGTTAGACGTTATTCATGAACTAGAATAAATATCTATATGTTTACTTTAGCTTTTACTTTTATTTAGAACGTTTTGTAAGATTTATGTATCCTTTTATTATCAATGTCCCATTGTATGCTTTCCGTTTAATATAGTAATATTTTGCATACTCTATAACATTGTCAAATTAACATAGTGGACGACAGAATTACATAAACATATTATAAGTTGTACATTTGTTAACTAAATTTTTATTTCTAGATGGGTCCATTATTCTCTATATATCCAACTCTCTTTTTTTAAAAAATAAAAATAAAAATAAAAATTGGAGGCCTATTTTTATCAGGGGCGAGTAATCTTTGCCAAGTTGCAGAAAACTGGAGATATTAGTTTCCGTAGCTGCTGTAAGGATATGACTCCTTCTATGCACTTCAGTTTAAATTTTTGATATATATCATTGTCCCTTTTTCGCTTATTTTCTAATTTGTGGAGGTATGATTTTGTAGAAAACTATTCTTATATCAGCATATGTGTGTTAGTTAATCAATAATCAATTTTACATATAAAATCTTATGATACCCGCTTAAAAATTCATTTAACTAAAAATGGGTCCGATAATCACATCATTTAATTAATCCGTGGATATTGTCACTACCAATTTTAGCCATTACCAAATCACTACCATTTTTTTCACTGTTATATCATAATCTCAATATGAGAGAGAAATGATAAAGGTAGATGAGATTCTGATCTAACGATGAAAAAAATGGTAGAGATTTAGTAATGACAAAAAATGGTAGTGACAATATCCCATATGGAAATGACAAAAAATACTAAAAAACTTCATCTTCCATGATTGTAGGGATTTCTAATCATTTTAATTTCAGAATATCTATTTATTAAGTTATTAGTGTAAGAAATTATATCAATAATTATATTAATGTAAGAAAATTTGGGCTTTACTGTACATTTCGTATTCGAATAAAATTTAATTTCATATTATTAATTTAATCTTTAAGAAAAAACACGTTCAATAATTATACACGTACACTGCACTCGGAAGTGGTTCAAATGGCTGGGTACTCAGAGTCCTGGTGGTCCTTCATTTGCTGGGGCTACCTTAACCTTATCATATAAGTCACTTTTAAATGATTTGATCAACAATTTAAAAGCACTTGTAGAGTATTTAATATTTATTTATCATTTTTTTTTTTATAACTAATGTTTAAATATGACTCGTATTCTTTTGCTCTCATTCGATCTAATATGGGTAAGATTAAGAATTTTTTTTATCATGAAAGATAAATTTAACTAATTAACTGTACTACTATTTTCTAATTCTGATAAATTAGTTGAAATGATCAGACGAAGCAGAGGAAGTAATTAACATAGGACACAAGTTAGGAAGACTTTTCTACTGCTTCGACACTTTAGTCAGCGGCCTTCAATTATTGGGGGTCTACTAGTCATAAGAGACAAGTTAATTCAACAATCATTTAATGTTGTGAGTTGTGACTTTTCAGGGCACTCTAATCTTCTTATTCTAGATTTTTTTATTTTTTCACTTCTAATTTTCAAATGTTCTGCTCCCTCCGGTTCTTATTATAAAGTACCAATTAGTAAATTTATTTAATCATTTTTATAAGGAATTTGTTTGTTCTCAAGGAGCATTAATTATTCTTTTCCATGTATGCCCTTAATAAATAAGGGTAGTGGGTGATAGTAATAATTAATATAATATTAAAGTTTAGTGCAATTAGTAGGGGTAATATTAAAAGTTACTTAAATTGTAGGACAACTTTATTAACTTTAAATGCTTTTATTGATTTATGAAAATTGTTAATTGGTGTCATATAATAAAGATCAGTATCTATAATTAGTACTAGTAATATAATTGTAGAAAAGTCTTGTTCTCACATTGCGTGTAGAATACCATCCTCTGAAAAGGTCACAAATTTAGCTAGAGATAGATATGATAAAATCTCCGAAAACTTTGAGAAACAATTATAGAAAAAATCTTACATAAAGAATTTTAAAAATAAAATGGATAAAATGGTGTTTCGAATATTTTAAATATCACAAAGATGTTAGTATCAAATTTATCATTTTTTAATTTAAATAAAATGATATAAATACTCTTAAATATTTTTTCAAAAAATATCACCCCACCTATCGGAGGAGATCTACCGGGATAAATATTCCCAAAAATGGTATACCTCACCATTTTGTTTGCCCAAAAAGCTGGTGGCAATGAATTTCAATGCATACTAGGCAAACAAAATTATATATAAGTTAACACATTCTATTTGATTTAAGTTCATTTACAAGTTTTGTTAAGAAATTTATGACATTTTGTTAGGTTTTAACAACTTTCATTTACTAATTTTAAAATTTACTTTCAGTCCAACCAGTTTAATATTTATTCATAATTTTATGACTTCAAAAATTCATATTTAATTCTTATATTTTCAAAAATTATAAATTAAGACTCTGTGGAAAACTTGAGATGTCTATTTTCTAAGGCAAAAAGAATCATTAGAAAACATTGATCCTCGAAAATTGTTAAATTCTAAAATTATTTCAAAAAAATTATTATTGTTCAAGTTCACTTACTCACCCGTCTAACTTCAAGTTAGCTCCGATTTGACTCACAACCTAAACTGATTCAGTGACCAGTGCAAATATAATAACCTTGAATAATAATGTGCAAATCAGGAGGAGATCAAAGCTGGTCACTTTTTGAAATGTAACTTTGTCTGTGTGTATTTTATCACAATACTTATTGCCGTCACTTGGATTTTGCGTCAATAATTTAGCACCTTCTTTTCATTATTAATAATGATGCAAAGATACGTATAAAGACTATTAGTCTATTTTGTTACGGATTTATATAAGGCCCATTAGCGATGCGGCCCAATAACAGGGGATCTATCATGATCGCCAACAGATCAGATAAGATCATAACCAACCTACAATCAAGGAGATAATCAAGGGGAATCTCTACACCAAATCAGGACCCCTAACCCTAAGGTAACCTCTATATATAGATGGTTAACCTAACAGGTACACATCTTCTATCTTCTACTCTCTCTCAATTGCATATACTGCACACGAGCACACACCCCACGCCCTTAGGCTAAACGCCTCAAGTATCCTCGAACTACGTGGACTTTGATCCTCTTCGTAGTACGTAGGCCCTAGGAATCGCTCCTAGGTCAAGTCCCAATCAACATCAACATCCTAGCCCCTCGTGGCTAGACAATCTGTGTTCTACACCGTAACAGTGGCGCCGTCTGTGGGGATCGATAAACTTCGATTCCCATGACCAAAAATGGTCTATACAAAAGCAAAATCTCCCAAGACAAAGACGCAAGCAAATGCTGGGCGGTGGAAAATCAATACCGTAAGCGGACGACGGAAATTTTTCAGACCCTAATCCCCAGAAAGGTTTCAAACTGCAAAAGCAAATAGGGATGTAAACAGTCTAGGACGAACAGTCTAGGACGATGGGTTCGTCAAAATTCGCGAAGAAAAATCAGAATCCGAAGCTTCAAAAAAGGGAAAGGAAATTCGAATCACTCGAAACCTTGTTTAGCATCTTCTTGGGGAGCGCACACCGTGAAAGGCTTCACCGCAGAGAAGAAAACAAAACCACAAGAGGTGCGATGGCTCGGCAGTCTCTGGTATTTCCGTACAAAATTCCCAGACATTGAAGCGCAAAAGGTTCAGCATCTACGTATATGACCCTCTTAGCGGGGATTCCAAGATGACGAGTTTGCTCGAATCTGAACGAAACTGCTTGAGATCCGGCTTCATCCACGGTGTGCCCTCTGTCTCGATTCGCGAACGGAGCTTATCCCCTGAGCGCGAGGATGAGTCTAATTCCAGTAGCTTGTCTTTCCCTCTCCCTCGGTGAAGATCGTACGCCAGGTGACTAAGGAAAAAGGAAGGAAGAATCGAAGGTCCCGAAGTTCTCGGTGCCTTTGGGTTCGGTGAATCGATTTAAGAAACTGGTCAAAGATCAAGTTTGACCAGGGACCTTTCTGCAATAACTAAAAGGATTCATAAAGGGACCTAAGTGCAATCTTAAAAGGTTTTGCATAGGGACCTAAACGAAATCTCCAAAAGGTTTCATAAAAGGACCTAAATGAAAACCCTAAAAAGTTTCTCACAAAGGACCTAAGTGAAAACTCTTAAAAGGTTTCGTACAGGGACCCAAACGAAAACTCTTAAAAGGTTTCAGATTCCGATGAGTGAATCTCATAATCGTTTTCGTTGCTCCTCAGAATTTTGTGTTTGGGAAGAAGAAGAAGACATCCAAACCGAGATCCTGAGATGCTGAGAACAGTAGCAGGATGTGGGTTTGATACGATCCCGAGACGCCAACCTGGATTGGGCGCCGTCGACGGAGGAAGGCGATGGAGAAAGGGGGACATCGAAGCCCAAGGGCGAAGTTCCTCTTCGCGGCATGGGTATACCTCATCTCTGCGTCTCGCGTTGTGGCTCCGGTAATTGACCTAAAAACATGGTCAAAGCCAAGTTTGACCAGGGACCTTTCTGCAAAGTTAAAAAGTTTTGGGCAGGGACCTAAACGAAATCTCAAAAGGTTTCATAAAAGGACCTAAGTGAAAATATCCAAAAGGTTTCACAAAAGGACCTAAAGGAAACTCTTAAAAGGTTTCGTACAGGGACCCAAACGAAAACCCTAAAAGGTTTCATCAAAGGACTTAAGTGCAAATCTTGAAAGGTTTCATAAAGGGACCTAAAAGAAAATCTCAAAAGGTTTCATAAAAGGACCCAAACGAAAATCTTAAAAGGTTTCGTACAGGGAACTAAGTGAAAATCTCAAGTGGGTTTTAACTGGTAGCACCAGGTGGTCGTCACTAGTGGTGAAAGCCGAGATAGTAATCTTCCGAGTTTGAAGGGTGCCGAGATACATGGCACCGAGATTCGGGATCATAGTTTGAGGTGATCCTGGTTGGAGGCCGACATAATGAGACGCCTCACTATATTTAAATTCGAAAGATGCTGGACCAAGATGCTGGGATGCTTCATTATTGTCCAATGTCGAAGTAGGGGTTTCTTGATTCTAAAAGGTCGGGATACCTCTCGCCGGGATACCTCATTTTGACCAGATATCTGAGCCGAGGTACAGTGCTGGGAGACCATGTTTATTTAATCCAAGATGAGAAGCCGTGTGAGTCCGTGCCGGGGTACCTCCCAGTAAATAAATTGGAGGAAGAAAATGAAGTAGAACACGCATGTATCCCAACGAGTTTTCTTAAGCAGAACACGTGATCTTCCGAGTATCCCAACGAGTTTTTATTATAATGAAGCAGAACACGTGGACTGCGTCTGATGGGTTCTCATTATAGAACCTATCTCCATCGGCCACCGCCATGGATTCGATGAGTTAACCACCTTCAATCTTTGAAGTGGTTAAATACCGAAGCACCAACGGAGGTTCTTCATTCATATAGCCGAGATGCCGAGATAATCCTGAGAGGCCGAGATTACTGAGAGATGACGAGGTACCATGTATGCCTTCATTCTGAGGTGCCGAGATAAGGACTCCAAAAAAGAGTACATCCCGAGTTTCCGAGATGCTGAGGTATCCAACTGTTCCAACTCTTCTTATCAGAATATACAGGTGGAAAGTTTGCAGGGATGAGACTCAAATGGTGGAGCGCTATGTATGTCGAGATGCTGACATGCCGAGACTCATTCCTGTACGCGGTTATGCTTTCTGGCTTTAAATGCCTTAACTTTAATCGTGGTTGCTTGGGTTGTTCGAGTTTCTTGGTTTGTCCGAGTTTCTTGGTCTATTCGAGTTTCTTGGTACGTGCCGAGACTCCCCCATTATGATTGGAAGATCCAAGAACCCGAGATGGAGAATTCGTGCTTCCTCAAGACGCCGTGATACCCCTGAATCCCGATGCGTTGACGGGATGCCTTAATATATTTCAATCCTTCAAATGTGGACTGGCCGAGGTCTAATGCCACAGTCCAAGATGCCCGAGATGCTTCTAAAGCAGGACCATGGACAGCAATTCGGATGCCAATTCTTCGAATTTGCAATGTTAATAGTGGAACACCCGAGAAATTGAAGAAGGAAGGTGGCGTCACCTCGAAATCGTTCACAGCGTGGAATGCTCCTGTTGAGTTGCACGGTCTATGTATATTTGCAATTGTTTAAGTCTTTGGGAACCGTGAATGGATTTCTAAAATGGGCACTACTCATCTGGCGAAAATTCTTCCTGCTATGGTTGTTCTCTTATTGAGGAAAGTGCAGCTCAAATCAGAGGATTGAACTCCCGAAATGAGTTTAAACAATATGGATTTTGGCAATGAATACATGCTTCATATTGAAGAGAATATAACAAAACCATATTGCAATTAAGTTGAATGTAAAGTTCCAATTAAATAGAAGGGAAGTTGCCATATATACCTTCTCGGTCTCAAAAGGTTTCATAAAAGGACCTAAGTGAAAATCTCCAAAAGGTTTCACAAAAGGACCTAAAGGAAACTCTTAAAAGGTTTCGTACAGGGACCCAAACGAAAACTCTTAAAAGGTTTCATAAAGGGACCTAAATGAAATCTCCAAAAGGTTTCTCACAGGGACCTAAGTAGAACTCCTAAAAGGTTTTTCAACGAGGGACTAAAATGAAACTTCTGCAAATCATGGGGTCGCACGGAGCAAGTCAATTGCATAGTACTTCTTGCCGATTCAGAGCAAACCCATGACAATTTAAAGTGTTTTAGAAGCTATATCAATTCAAAGAATTCGATGCTCGCAATGATGAGGCATATCGAGAATATGGACAAGCGCTATACTCTCCACTTCCAAACGATTGGAGAAACGGCCCAAAGGAAGAGATTCCAAGAACACCAAGAACCATCAGAATGATAAGACTTGGCAAGAAGACCAAGAGGTTGACAGTTCCCGACGTCAGAAAAGTATGCAGGAGAACGAGAGCGACCGAACCAGGAGGACGCCCTCTTCCACCAGGGAGTCAAGAAAGGAGAAGTCCGCCAGGACTGACAGGCCACCCCGGCCTCCTCCTACCAATTTCCAGACCGATAGACCACCACGGCCTCCTCCTACCGGTTTTCAGCAGAAAAATGTATGTCGGGAATGTCGACAACAGTCCTTTCTCCGACGAGATCCTCAACGCTCGTTTCCTGGAGAAGCTAAACCTTACCGAGTTTAACAAGTATGACGGCTCTCAGGACCCAACGACTCACCGGGAAGATTTTGAGATGATCATATTGTGTAGAGGCCTTGGAGAACCCATTATGACCCGGATCTTTGCCACAAATCTCAAAGGGCCAGCCTTAAAATGGCTCCACACTCTGCCGGTGGGGTCGGTCCACAAGTTTGATGACTGGCCAAGGCTTTCGAGCTCCAATTCGTGACTAGTAAGCGGCAGCCGAAGTCTCAATATACCCTATCCAAAATCCGGCAGCGGCCCGACGAATTACTCCAAAATTATTTGGATCGCTTTAACCATGCAGCCTTACAGGTACAAGGTTTAAAAGAGGAGGTTCATGTACATCTTTTGGCCGATGGATAGGGGAGTACCACCCGCCTAGCTGAATCGTTCTTCAAGGCGCCGGCCAAAGGTATCAATGATTTCATGACTCGGTCGAAGAAATACCTCGAGGTTGAGCAAATGCGACAAGCAAATGCTAGGAAAGATCTGGACAGGAACACCCCGCCAAGGGACGAAGCTGGCCCGAGGTCCGCCGGCAAGACCACCGAGGCAGAGGTCCGGACAACAAGCCCTCTAGTGCAAAAGAAGATATGACCGACGTGATGCCCGGTCATCAGGATGGTCTGGTAATCACCGGAACCCCGGTCAAATGCCGAGTCAAAAGGATATTTATAGACTCAGGGAGCTCGGCAGATATCATCATTTGGGACGCCTTCAAAAGGATGAACCTCGATCAGGAAGACCTGAAGCCATGCGAAACCACCGACCTCCGGCTCACCCTTGGAACGAATGAAGGATTTAAATCTGAGCGAGTTAGATTTATTGTAGCCGACTTCCCATCCCCTTACAACATCATACTGGGAAGACCAACGATTCATAAATGGGACATGTTGATATCTACCAAGCATCAGAAGATAAAAATGATAGGCAACGCCAACCGAGTCGTTACCATCAAGGGCGACCAGAGAATGATGAATAAGGTTTTTGAGGATCAGATCGGCCACAACATTGAGGTCTACGTTGACGACATGATCGTTAAATCGTACGATCCCAATAACCATATCCGAGACCTAGAGCAAACATTCAATAAACTAAGGGCGCGTCAAATTCGGCTAAACCCGGCAAAATGCGCGTTTGGAGTACCGGCGGGAAAATTCCTCGTTTTCCTACTCACTAGTTGAGGAATTGAAGCCAACCCGGACAAGTGTAAGGCCGTGCTAGACATGCAAGCCCCCCGAAGCAAGAAGGGAGCCCAACAGTTAACAGGTCGATTGGCCTCGTTGACTAGGTTCTTGCCCAAGTCAGCAGAAAACGCCTTACCCTTCTTCATGTTAACAAAAAAGGAGACATCGAGCAACCGGACCCCGGAGTGTGACGCCGCATTCGAGAAAATCAAGCAATGTTTGGCAACTCCACCGGTCCTATTTTGAAGCCACAACCCAGTGAAACCCTCTTTCTCTACTTATCGGTTGGGGAGGAGGCGGTGAGTTCGGTATGGTAGGATGATTAGTTGGGCGATCGAATTGTCCGAGTTCGACATCGCATACGAAGCACGACATACCATTAAGTCACAAGCTTTAGCTGACTTCCTCCGGGAGCTAACCCCAACCAAGAGTGATCTCGACAACATCGATCTCTGGAAGGTGTTCGTCGACGGTTCATCGAACTCCAAGGGAAGTGGTGCCAGGATAATCATAGAAAGCCCAGAAGGAGTCACGATTGAATATTCTTTGCAGCTGAATTTCCCCACATCAAACAATCAGGCCGAGTACGAGGCTCTCTTAGCTCTTAGCCCAAAGACTCCAACTCGCAGTCGCCAAGGATCTCAAGCTAAAGGTCCTCTCAGCCCAAAGAGTCTCGGTCTTTACCGACTCGCACCAAGGGCACCGCCAACCACAGGACCGCCACGATGATGTTTTTCTTTTGCTAGAATCGTCATGCATCACTCCCTAAAGTCGACATCCAAGATCATAAAAGGGACCCGTTACCTAAAGTCGCGACTGATTCAGGGAAGGCTGGGATGACGTTTCCTTCTTTGGGCCGAGATAATCCACAATGTTAAAGTCGAAGTAATCTTCTAAGAATGCTTGCAACAGATCTATCGACCTTGCTGCATGAGATTTGCCATAGCGTTGACCAAGTTTCAATTACAAGTTTTTATTCCGGATGGCATGGAATTGATATTTGCACTTGCCTAAAAGTTTGATGGAAAAGCACACGGTTGGATATAATGAAACCACGTGCCCACCCCCCTTTTAAGACTTTGGAGCGCAAATTCATTTGATGCAGACCAAAGGACTTAGAATATGATGCAAATATTATAAGGAGGAGCCCACCTCCAAAAGGAGAAAAGGCGGACCCGATTAAACTAAATCTGGTTAAAGTCCGGGATCCATATGTGATGGCTACGTCCGCCAAATAAAACATGTAGGAATTCTGAGTAAATAAACTCGTTTCCGAAAATCATGTTCAAATTAAACATGTAGGAACCTGAGGTGCATCAACCCGTTTCCAGAAATCATGTTCAAGTTAAAAATGTATGAAGTCATGGTAAAGAAACCAGTCTTTGAAGATCATGTCGAAGCTAAACATGCCCGAATCTGAGCTAAATAGGTATGAATTTAGGGTAATGAAACCCGTCTTCGTAAATTATGTCAAGTCTACTTTATACAGTAAATCCGCGCTCCTCAATTGGACCCCGGATGAACTGTGGAGTTTTGTCCCTACAAAAGGGATGAAGGCGCACCCCGGTACTCGGGCTCCGTGTTAAGACGGCAATGCCGCCAAATCTATTTCATGCAGTTAAATCCGTGCTCCTTAAGTGGACCTCGGATCGTAAAAGGAATCAAGGGTTACGACACCCATAATGGATAAACAAATCCAGGGTTACAACACCCATAATGGAGAAACGAAGTCCAGGGTCACGACACCCAGAACGGGTTAAGGGTTACGACACCCACAACTGTAGAAACGAATTCCGGGTTACAACACCCAGAACGGACCACGGTTACACCAAACCCGGTTAACATCCCGGCTCAGTGAAAAATTTTGAAGCGGACCCGTTACACCAATCTGGTTAAAATCCGCACTCCGCGTAGAGTTTTTCGTATAAAGTTATACGGTTAAATCCACGCTTCCATAACCAATGCGGAACTCGGTAACACCGAAAGAACAGCTAAATCCGCCTTTCCATGGTCGACGAAACTCGGATAAACCGGCCATGTTCCCTAGTTGGAACCCGGATACATGGAAAGAGCACGCCGCGGGCCATCGAACCCGGCTTTCGCCCAAGGAAGCCGTCACCGTAAGCTTTCCTACGAAGCAACTCAACTAGCATGGCGCTTCCAAATTACGCAAGGCAACGTTATCAAGTTGCAAATATTTTGGACAGTTAACGACATGCTACGTACCGACAAGGGAATGGATAAAGACTCAGGTTACTCAACCCAAGTCACACTTCAACCCTGGGGCACAAAGCTAACACCGGGGCCAATGAGCCCGGGTTTTCAAACTACACGAGGCCGCTGTCATCAGTCCTTGTATTAACACCGGGACCGACGAGTCCGGGTCCTTAAACTACGTGAGGCCTCTGTCGAGACATGGCAGCCAAACAACTCATTGTGGCCAAGTACAACGAAGGTCGGAGCCAGGGGCATTCGACTGGGGAGACCTAGTCCTACGAAGGGCCGACGTCAGTAACAAAAAAGCCAAAGATGGCAAATTGGCCGCAAATTGGGACGGCCCCTACCGGATTAAGGAAAAACTCAGCAGAGGAGCCTACGTTCGAGAAAACACGGCTAGGAAATAAATCAAGAGGACAAGGAACGGCGACAGGCTAAGGATCTATTATAGCTAGGCCTAGTCGTGGCGAAATGCCGCAACGGACACCTCATGTCCAAATTGTCGACTTTGTAAAGCTAATCATCTCTAGAATTAATAAAGGGTTTATTAACCGAATGTTCAATTCTAAGAGTGCTTAAATGATTTAGCTAAATAAGCGGACCGACACCGAGGTCCATACGCCGTAACCGACACCGAGGCCCATGCACCCGTATATATTTTGATGCATCGAAATTGACACCTAAGTAAGAAGGCGAATAGTCATATCGGACCACGATCGGGTCCACTTGGTCAAAGTGTGTCCCGACGACGACCACGGATGAGCATGTGACAATTTGCCCTTACCACAGGTTAAAATCCCGGATAACGACTCCGAACCTCGTAGCGTGGTATATTTAGACACCCCTACTCATGCACCTGGTTTCTGACACCAGAAGAGTACTAAGCGGACTCTAATTATTTAAAGACCACCGCCCGGTCTAGAACTTGACTATGTGCAGCTTATGCATAAAGTTAAAAGTACACAATGGACCAATTACTTGAATTTTCATTCATAAGGTTAATTGTTCAAAAGTACACACAAAACCGGCATCCTACGCCGAAACAAAAGGAAAAGGAAGAATAAAAGAAAAGAACTTCTAGCTTGAAGGGGCTGCCTCGTCCACAGGCGCCCCGCCACCCTCGGAGCCAACCCCGGAAGCAGTGCCACGGAATCCCAACAAGTCGCGAGCACCTCGTCCGAATTTGGAAAGTAACACATCCTGTCAGCTCAGAAACATGAACTACCAGGCTGGGGGGCAACGAGTGGACAATGATTTGTTAAGCGGAAAAGCGTGTTACTAGAAAGTTTAATGCAAGCTCGGACAAATATCCGAAATGAACACGTTGAAGAATTTGCACAAACAGTAAGTATTTCCCATTTATTATGATTTGCTTACATGTTATTAAATGCAGGAATATAAACCAGACAATTAGCCCGGAAAATTGCCACGAAAGCAAATTAAGATGGATGGACGAAATCCATCCCGGTTCGTGGGAGCCGGTGTCACGAACAATCATGGCGAGAACTAGAGGGTGTTCCCAAGAGTCTCGCGCGGCGGCTACCGCTACCCGGGTCCTCGAAGGGCGGGACACTAACCCGGCACCGTGATTCATCCGAGATCACTCTTGGCCCCATGTCTACCACCTCGGACCTTTAGGACGTTGGTCTTCACCACGGCATTCCTAAGGCCGGAGGTCACCACCTCGGACCCTTAGGTCGTCGGTTCCTACCGCAGCACTCTTAGGACCGGAGGTTATTACCTCGGTCCCCTTTTTTGGACATCGGTATTCACCACAAGTCCTCAAGCCATAGGACGTCAACATGGCACTTCACGAGATGCAAGACGCCGCCCCAGCTCATCGGACATTGCAACGATACCACGTACACAGGGAGATGGGCTCAGCAAATTCTAGCTCGACGCTGACGGCAGGAGATGGGTAACACCTCGGATGACTTATCCAGGACATCATACACCCCGGCAGTCCAAAACTTTGAACTACCGGGCTGGGGCAAGCATTACGGATTTATATAAGGCCCATTAGCGATGCGGCCCAATAACGAGGGGATCTATCATGATCGCCAACGATCGAGATAAGATCATAACCAACCTACAATCAAGGAGATAATCAAGGGAATCTCTACACCAAATCGGGACCCCTAACCTAAGGTAACCTCTATATATAGATGGTTAACCTAACGAGTACACATCTTCTATCTTCTACGCTCTCTCTCAATTGCATATACTGCACACAGAGCACACACCCCACGCCCTTAGGCTAAACGCCTCAAAGTATCCTCGAACTACGTGGACTTTGATCCCTCTTCAGGGTACGTAGGCCCTAGGAATCGCTCCTAGGTCAAGTCCCAACCAACATCAACACCCTAGCCCCTCAGGGCTAGACAATCTGTGTTCTACACCAGAACATATTTCATGATCATAATCTACCATGTGATACATCTTTGAAAAAAATTATTATTGGTCTAATTAAGTAGCCTTTAAATCAAGTATATATATTTTTTATGTTACACGTAATAGCATTTATCATACACAGTTACGTACGTTAACACATCTACATCTATCAATATTGTCGGTAGCTCCTTTTAAGACTGAGACCATTATAATCTGATAAATCAGCCCAATATTTTTGCTTTCGATGTTTCACAGAATCTGCCGAGAATTTTTTTGGCAAAATCAATAGGAGTACCATGCCAGATAATTTGACGTGAATAACAAGTAAAATGTGAATGAAATGAAATGTTTTCAATTTCAGAAAATATCGTTTGTAATTTTTTATTTTTTATAGATAAAAGAGAAAACTAATTTGATGAATTTTCAGCCTCTTCTTGTGAAGTTGAGTTGTGGAACTTGAATTTTATTTCATTTTTATTTTAAGAAAAATCTCTTGACATACACAATATAAGTAGAAAGAGATAAAAAAAATAAATCTTGGAAAGTTATTGTGGGTTGGAAAAAACCATCACACTAGACAACGATATGGAAAACAGCTTTCTCTAATTTTCCACATGATGTTGAAGTTTGATTGAAAACTTGACCAAGTTAAAAGAGGAAGTTAGATTCTCTTCTTATTTTTTTTCTCTATATCCTTCCTTAGCCTCATCTGAGCCATTGATTGAGAAGATGAGAGAAAAATTAAAGTAATAATGTGACTTTTTATATTGATTAGACGTATATGATTTAGAGATTATAAGGGATTATGAGATAAGAATAATGAGAGAAACTCGACCCGTTCATTGAACACATTAGAATTATAAAACAAGTTGGATACTAAAGTTAAAAAAAGAAAAATTGATAGAAAGATGATAAAAGGAGGCCAAAAAAACAAAAAGGAAAGAAAAGAATTCACCGCTTGCATTTGCTCCTAATTATCGGATTTTGCAGAAGTTCTATATATATAGTTATGATATACCCCATACATTAAATTTTTCTAAAATACAATAAAATTTCAACTTTGGTCATATTTACGAGTACTCTCTCAAATCTTATTTATAAGAGTTCAATAACTGAATTATGTGATTTAAAAAAGTGATTAAAATTAGTTTAAAATAATAAATATGTCTAAAATAAACTTATTTTTTTAATTATGCCCTTATTTATTAGGGGGGGTGAGTAAAAGAGAGAAACAAAGTAAATATACATATTACTAACATTTTAATTAATGCAATACATGTAATTAATGAGGATTAAAATTGAAAAAACTCATTAAATATTCATATAACTCTTATTTTTGATCGGATCATATAACTCTTATTGGATTCTTATAAACAAAATTAAAGGCCAAGACAATACATATTTTATGCTCTATAAAAAGCACTCAACAGACTACTATACCACTCTGTTATTATTTTTAAGTCTTTTTTTACTAAAAAATTTGGTTTTATTTAGAAGTTCAGTTTTTTTGGTCTTATTGATAAGTCCAGTTTTAGGGTAATAAATAAGATTGTGACAATTTTACCCATATTAATTGTACCAATGAAAATGAGAGAGAAGAAAAAGTTGAAAGATATTTATTTATAAATGAGAGTAAAGTTATTTATTTCATAATCATTGAGCTAACTATTTGTCCTTAATATGTGTGATTTAATTAATTAAAATAGATTTATAAATAGGATCAGAGTTGTAAGTTATAAAAAGTTACCACTCTGGTCCTATTTATAAGTCCAGTTTGACAAAAAAAAAAATTGGTCTTATTTATAAGTCCAGTTTCATGTAATAAATGAAATTGTGACAATTGTATCCATATTAATTATACCCATGAAGATAGAGAGAGAAAAAACAATTGAAAAACATACAATCATGAATGAGAGCAAAATTGAAAATTTACCTCCATAATCATTGTGCCAACCACCCCTACTTGGTATGTGAGATTTGGTCAAACTCGATTTATAAATAGGACCAGAGTGGTATAGAAATTACAATTAATGATGCACCCCTACAATTGCCTGCATATTTGGGAACAAGACTTTTCAACAAATTTGAACCTCCCCCACAGCTTACAAAAACAAGTTTTTTGTTTTTTTGGGGGGGGGGGGGGGAGTTAACAAAATTAAAATGCAATGGAATATGTTTTCCAAGTTGATGTATAACCTGTCCCCTATAATAAACTCCAAGGATCAAAGCACGTACGCTAATTAAAATGCCATAAGATTAGAAAATCACAATGAAATTAAAGCAAACTTGCTCTCTTTGGAGTTTGGCATTTTGTTATTTACTCCCCTGTTATTTTTAGAAGAGCTTGATAACCGACGCTTTATAAAAATAATTATAATTGGAAATATGTAGTAAATGAACTATTTTTTTTAAGCATGTCTTTATTTATAAGGGGGAAAGTAAAATAGAAAAATAAACTGAGAATGTAAAAATTGTAGGAGTATGAGAAAGAGATAAAGAGAGAGAATAGAATTAATTATGGTAAAAATTGTAAAAACGCATTAAATGTTTAAACAATATCAAGTGAATTATTATGAAAAATATTAAAGTAATTTAAATTTTAAACTCTTATAAAAAAAAAATCTGAAAGGAAATACCATTTACACTCGGTACGTGGTCCTCCATTGGTTGGGGCTACCTTAACTTTATAATATAAGCCCCTTGTTCTGGTGTAGAACAATGTCTAGCCCTAAAGGGCTAGTATGTTGATATTGATTGAGACTTGATCTAGGAGCAAAGCCTAGGGCTTACATACCCTGAAGATGGATCAAAGTCCACGTAGTTTGAAGATACTGGAGGCGTTTAGCCAAAGGGGGTGGTGTGTGTGCTCTGTGTAGGCAGTATAATAAAGGAGAGAGCTTAGAAGATGTATACCTTTAGGGTTTAACTCTTATTTATAGAGTATACATGTTGGTCTTGGGCTCATGGGCCCTTTATTTGCGATAGAGATTTCCCTTGATTATCTCATTGATTGTAGGTTGGTTATGATCTTATCTGATCCGTTGGTGATCATGATAGATCTACCTACTAATGGGTCTTATATAAATCCATAACACCCCTTATAGAAAAATGATTTGGTTAACAATTTAAAAGCACGGGTAGAGTATTTAATATTTATTTATCAATTTTTTCGTATAACTAATGTTTAAATATGACTCAGATTTTTTTCTCCCATTCGATCTAATATGGGTAAGATTAAGAATTTTTTATCATTAAAGATAAATTTAACTAATTAACTACTCCCTCCGATCTTAATTATAGGAATATTTTTATAATATAATTTATACTATAAAAATGTTCTTATAATTAAGACAAGAGGTACTCTTATTTTCTAGTTCTGATAAATTAGTTGAAACGATGAGACGAAGCGGAGGAAGTAATTACGGTAGGACACAAGTTAAGAAGACTTTTCTACTACTCCGACACTTTAGTCAGCGGCCTTCAATTATTGGGGTCTATTATTATTATAAGAGACAAGTTATTCAACAATCATTTAATGTTGCGACTTGTGACTTTACAGTGCACTCTAATCTTCTTATCCTGGTTTTTTTTTTTCACTTCTAATTTTCAAAGGTACTATCGTACGTCTTCTTATCCTTGTTTTTTTTTTAATTAGTTATATAATTGTAGAAAAATCTTGTTCTCACATTGCGTGTAGAATACCCATCCTCTGAAAAGGTCATAGCTAGAGATAGATATGATAAAATCTCCGAAAACTTTGAGAAACAATTATAGAAAAAATCTTGCATAAAGAATTTTAAAAAATAAAAAAGATAAATGTAATATCCTAAATTTGCTCTAAAAAATTCCATGTATGATTTCTTTGCATTTGGAGAAAAGAAATAGTGAAATTTTGACGAAAGATCAATTTTATTCGAAATACCTGATTTCGCCAAAACCGAAAATTTTGAGACATATGTTGGCACCAATGGATATATCAAAATGATACTTCTTTGTTCCATTTTGGAGCATTAAATTGGACTAAAAAGAAATAAAAAGAAGTTGCTTGAGTTCCATTGAAAATTTTGAGAAAAATTGAAGGAAGGTTAAAATTACACCTTTTACGAATATGTGCTGTAGGTTCCATAATTATTTAAAATTTATGGATACTTGAGTAAGGGTTATCAACCAATAAAATGGGTCAATATTTTCCTACAAATGGCCTAATAATTTTGGACAATTGGATTTCAAAAGAAAAAGTTGAAATTTAATTAAATTGATAACTAATGGCACAATGATAATTTTGGAAGAAGTCATAAACAAGAGGCACGATGAAAACCATCCGCACAAAAGGCTAGCAAACGAACAATATTTATGTGATGAATTTTGCTCATAGTGTTTCTTACTTTTTTTTCAACAATAAATTAAATTATTATTTTTATCTAATTTTAATTTTAATTTTTCTCATAAATTATCATTATAATATATATATATATATATATATATATATATATATATATATTATTTAATAAGATTTATGTTCTTTTTAATCATTTTTCATCTCAACTTACTTTTTAAATAATAATCTAAATAAATTTAAGTTTGAAAAAATTACTTCGGCAACCGTCAGTCCAAACATATTCCTCATTTTTAATATGATTTTTATTCTATTTTAAGTGTGGAAAAATAATAATAATAAAAAGTCACTTGTCCTATTTGATCCATATGGGCTTATAGTAATATCCACCCCAGCCCGCGCATTTGTTTAGATTGCAATGAATAGTCACAACTTTAAATGATTACAAATAAAAATGATAGGGCACAGTTCTTTTTTTGAACAAGGCAAGATGAATCTACTCTTCTTAGAAGGTGATTGGCAACTGTCCTATGCTTTTATCGTTCTCTCCTCATCTTCTTCCACTCCACTACTCATTTAGCCTTTACATTGAAATCTAAGCGGTTTAGATTTAATGTTTATTAAAAATATTCTTTTTAAATATTTTATATTGCAATTTTAAATTATCATAACTAAAAATTAACATTTTTTGGATTTATTAAATTATTTTTAATAATTTGATGTTTTATTAATATTTTTATAAAAAATTAAATATGAACCACTTAGATTTCATTCCAAAGGTTGGGATGTATAATAAAGAGGAAGAAAATGAGAAGAGAACGATAAAAGTATAGGACGGTAGTTAATCTAAGAAGATGTGTGATTCTCCCTCTCGTATAATATTGGGTGCACCCTAAATATTATTATAAAAATGTCACCGCCTATACTTTTTACTTCCCTTTTTAAAATAAGAACATCCTTTAAGAAAGTAATATATAATTTTTGTAGTAGTGTTAGATTAATTTTACACTTTCACACCCGGCAAGGTCTAATTCCTCTAACCAAAACCCAATTAAAACTCTAGCCATTGTAGATATGGGGCATAATTTTTACTCCAGGGTTATAAAAATGTTTTTTTAGGTATAACACTGTAGTTTACTACTCTATTCCTCCATGCTTTATCTTTCTAATGTGATATGGGGTTCCTTTTCCTTATGATTTCTTGCCCTCCTTTTGCCTTCTAAATATATGTGCCACACCTTCTACATGGATTTGTGAGAGAATACTTTCTATCAAGGTTTCCACACGTTCATTTTTTATTATTTCATGTGTTGAGCAATGTCTTAGGCAGTTAGCTAAATCTATAGCCAGAAATTTGAAATGTTACTAGTTTGATTAATTTTGCTTAAATTTCTTATTGAGACTTACCTAATCTATAATTCAGAATCAGCAGAATGAACTATATTCTGCTTTTTGCGGGCTTGATACCAGGAAAGGTATGGGTCAATGATATATTTTGTTATCTGGCATTTGCTTTTTTCATTCCCAGGAAGCTTGTCTCTGTCCCTCTTACTTTCTCAATTTCACTTGCGATGCTCCAAGTGTTTTGTCTTGGTTGGGCATTAAGTTACCAACTAATGCATTCATCTGAAGAAATTTAAATTTCTGTCTAAAATAAAAATACCATTGTTTATATGCTTATATACTTGCTGCTGTCAAATGCCAACTTAGCTGTCATATAGCCTATGTGTTGTCTTACAATGATCAAAACAAAATAATGCTGCCAAAACATAATGATGTCTTAAATATTAAATAAGGGTTAAGTATACGGCTAGGAAGTATAAAAAAAGGGTTAAGTAGCATTTTTGCCCCGGAAGTATACGGCTAGAAGCAATTTTGCTCTGGAAGTTTTTTTTTGGAGCAATGTTGCCCTGGAAGATTTTTTTGGGAGCAATTTTACCCCTCCATTAACAACCCTGACGGTCAACTAACAGTTGACCATTAGGGTTGTTAACCGAGAGGGCAACATTGCTCCAAAAAAAATTTTCGGGACAACATTGCTTAAAAAAAACTTCCAAGGCAAAATTGCTCTCTCAGATACTTAGGCAAAAATGCTACTTAACCCATTTTTATTTTCTTCTCCTCCACAATGACTCCACACTAAATTTCCTAATCTGAATATCAATCAACATTAATGAGATGAATTATTTTAAAATTTGTTGTCATTTACTACAAACCTTAATTGCAAGACAATCACCATTAATGATTGTCATTTTCCAAATTTCAGTTATAATTCAACCGCCATCAATGTCATTTGCTTATTGTGCAAGGATTAAGGAGGTTTTTTTTTTTTTTTCATGTTTGTATTTTTAATTATTTTTGAGTTGGGGCCTAGACAAAATAGGGTGTTCACAAAGAGTTTCCCCCTTTAGGTTGAGGGCAAGGGTTTTTACATCTCTCAATAAATGCACATCTTGGGGTTCTAACTTGTGTAATTTCTTCCTTAGGGGGGTGAGAGCCCTTACAACCTCAATTAATAACTTGTTAATTTTCAGTGCACTTTCCTATTTTGTAGAATATACACATCAAAGAAACTAGAAGTAACTTTTATTGTATAGTTCATGACATTTTCAATGTTTTTAACTTTATAGATATATATAGTTTTATAAAATAAATTAGAGTTACATGATATACTAACAATAAAGGGTGACACAGTGTACAAAGTTATTACTAGGTGGGATCTAAAGAAGGATAGTAATACGTAATCGTACACCACAATCGAATATGTATTTTTTAGGAATTGAACTGGCCGTTACCTACTGCCGCGTGACATGGATGTCATGTGTTCATATTTTAAAAATAGCCTCTCTAATTGTGAGGATAAGAAAAAATAATGGGAAAATAAGGGAGACAATTACTTTTGTAGTCAATTTCCCCCCATTCTGGGCTACTCTATAGTCATTGTTTGATTTGGATACTTTTTCACTGTTCTCAATTTATGAGAAATATATTATCATCTGTTTATAACTTGACTTATTATAATTATGGACGTCAGTTGTGGTTGGCTTTTTATTTTACATAGAAAAATAAGTTCAGACATTTGTTTTCATTATAGTCATTGTCCAAGTCAATAGTCATAGTCGTTATGACCACGTTAATTTTGAACATAATAATTGTGGAAAGAATATGGACGTCCGTGTCATTTCATAGAAGATTCTTCCTGGAAATATACAAGTAATTGTGGAAGAATATGGATATGTCATTTCCTTGTTGTCATCGCTCATAATCAATAATACTACTCCTCCTTTCATACATGTAGCACTCAATAATTTGGCGGTAAACTTTGGTAGTAACTTAATTTTTAAATCTAAAAATCTATAACTCTTTGATTTTTTTTGGCCTCCTCTTATAGTCTTTCTACCAATTTTTCTTTTTGATTTTATCATTCAACTTGTTATTCTAACGTGTTCATTTAGTTTGGCTGATTTTTCAACCAAACATCAATATGATGTGAAAATATAGAGATATTTCATATATAGTTGTCTCGCGTGCTAGTTTTTTTTCAAAGTGACTTTTGATGTTTTTTTCCTGGTCTTTTTTAACTTATTTTTTAAGTCTTTATTTTTTTTTTCAATTTTTTTCACCTGAATTTTGCTTCAATTACACGTAACTCCCATCTATTTTGAAAACATACACTTAAGTTCAATTAACTTAATTAAAAATAGGTCAAAAAGATGCTTTTTTAATTAAAATATAGATTAAAATACATTTTATTTACTAATGTAACCTTTATCATATTAAATCCCAAATTTTGTTTTGAAGAATTGAAGAATTTTATTTTCCTTTTTTATTTTTGATATAGTTCTCTAATTATGATTTTCTTCACGTTTATACCATCTCTTTCTAAGTCAATTTGTAAATCTAAAATTTCTAACTTAATTTTCTTCCTCTATTTTTTTGGGGGCCCCTTTTTATACTCTTTTTATCATTTTTTTTTCTTTTTGACTTTATCATTCAACTTGTTTTACACTTCATCTGAAATAATAGACACATTTGTTTTCGATATATCGTCCCCCCCCCCAAAAAAAAAAACTACAGCGACTTTTGAAGATCCAAAAAAACTTTTTTTTATTGCCTTTAAATTAAAGCTAATAGTTAGTGGAATAGAGTGGGTCAACCAAGTCAAAGAAAGGCGGTCCCACCGAGTGGGAATTTTGCTGTGATATTACAATATCTGTGTGTGGAAAAGACAGAAGCAAATGAAAAGCATAGTACAGAGAGAAATGAAATCCCACCGACACGATCTTGATCATATTTCGTTGAGACAACCATATCGTTTTTTCATTAATTTTTTTTTGGGGGATTTTTTCCTTTGCCCAGACAGCACGCGCGGTACAATGTTGGAGTAAACCGCGAAATCAAGTCAATAGCGTGTAGAGGAAGGTGTGAGTGCGTAAATTGCGTGGTTGTTGCTATAAAGTAAGAAAAAAATTATGAGAGAAACTCAACCCTATAAAGTACTTGTATATAAGCTCGTGTGACAGATTCATACGGATTGCGCGTGACATTGATATATACATATACACACATATGTATATGTACGTGTTTCTCCCAATTTTGTTTTACGTATAGTATAGTTTGGGTTATTTGATTCTATGTAATAATTGATAAATTAAATTCAAGAAATTCAATGAGTACATGTGAACTTTATACCCAATTAATATGATTCAATCTAAGTGCTCCGTTTATACGTTTCAAAATATACATGTGGGGTTCTAGGTTGATCTTATGTATGTGGGGTGGATATTGAACTTTCTTAGAAGGAGACCACCCTGTTATGATACCATCGAGAACAAAAAGTTGGAATTTAGTTAGAATCCTGCCAATTAGGGATTCTTACCTGGCCATAAGGATTTAATGGTAATTAGGGATTTATGTGAGTATAAGTGGAAGTGAGAGGCATTTTTCCCTAAAATTTTACTTAATAAACGTCATATAGCTTTGGAATCACTACAATTGAATATTTAAAAAAAAAAAATGAATTTTTAAAGTTGATTGAAAATTTTATTAACTTTTAATTTTTGTACGAAAATAAGAAAGTAAGGGCAATTAGTAGTAAAGTTAACTTCCAAATGTTAAGATAAGCAATTGGAGTTAGTGTATGCCCCTTTAGCTACACTAACTGATTCGTTATTAATATGCAAATTGATCCAATTTTTTAACCCTCTTTTATTCTTCTCTTCTATCATTTTTTTTTCTTTATGATTTGGTCATCCAACTTGTTTTATAATCCTAAGTCCTAACGCACTCATTTAATTTCGGTTGAATTTTCAATCAAATATCAATATTATGTGAAAAATCAGAGACAATTCTCTTCCATGTCGCTGTCTAGTATACGTCATTGATTTTTACACACTAATAACTTTTGAAGATACTTCTCATCTCTTTCTAACTTATTTTGTAAGTTTATATATAGGTTTTTCTTTTTTTCTTTTTAAAAAAGGACACATTCATAAGTAGAGGCTGAAAATTCATGTAAGTTTTTATTTTTCATTCAAAAGGAAATTACAAATGTAATTCTTGGAATTGAAAAACTTCATTTCACATTTGAATTGTCATTCCCGCCAAATTATCGAACATAGTATTGAGTTTTGGGAAAGGATAATAGGAAGCAAAAATATTGGGTTGATTTATCAACTCATTTCAAAATTGGGCCTACAAATCAAATCATAAACGTAATTATCTAAATTATTGGCCAAACACTTTTTCAATAATCACAAATTTTTTAGAGGACGATTATTCTACACGCAACGTGGAAATTAAAACTTCACCCATTCAATTTCTCAAAGAAGTTGGAAATAAATTCAAGTACGTGTGGAATAGTCATCCTCTAAAAAGACACATGTAGACTCACAAATTAAGTTATAGAAAGAGATGATAAAATCTCCACAAACTTTGAAAAAAAATAATATTACATTTAAGGTTATTAAACCTGGACTGGTGACTAAACCAGTTGAAATATTAGGTTAAGGTTTAGTGGGTCAGATCATAGTCAAACCAAAGCTAACCCGTGACTAGACCAGTGAGGAAGTGAAGATTTCAAGCTTATTTTTATAAAATTATGAATATTTGTTTAAAAAAATGATTTAATTTATCTTTTAAAATTTTAAAAAGGTTGCACAGGTCAAACCAGTCCAACTTACACAACTGGACCGGTTGGACCACTGGTTCCCAGCCTAAACCGGCTGATCCAGTTTGATTTTAATAACGATGATTATAAGTGTAAGTTTTCTACCGTGTGTATAGAATGCTCATGCATCTAAAGAT
Source organism: Acacia pycnantha (assembly GCA_025563575.1). Lineage (NCBI taxonomy): Eukaryota > Viridiplantae > Streptophyta > Magnoliopsida > Fabales > Fabaceae > Acacia > Acacia pycnantha. The sequence continues at coordinate 51,701 of JAMWYP010000674.1, read as the reverse complement.
ACACACGTAAAACTCACAATTAAGTTAGAAAGAGATAATAAAATCTAAAAACACGTCATTAGTTTTCCACATGACGATATTTGATTGAAAATATGTCCCCAATACGAAATGAAGTCGTTAGAATATTAAAACAAACCTATAATAACCCTCTTATCAATTGGATCATTTAGCCATGCACAAGTAAATTAATTGGGGCCTCTGCTTTTTTTTTTTTTTCAATAAAAGAGAGTACATTATCTAATCGATCTGATTCTAAAAATGTAAAAGCTAGTTAAGAGATTTGGTTTAATTGTAAATATAAGACATCAATCCTCATTTTCTTCTCAAATTAAATTAAATTCATTTTTTCCCCTAATAAGCTGCTAATTTTTTTTTTTTTTGATCATGTACTATATATTAAAATACTAACAGGTTACAATATTTGGATTCAACTAAAGCCAAATCCAATAAAACAAAAAACAGCAGATACAAAAACAAAACAGCCAAATTACCATTGTTCATAAAATATTTAAGAGTAGAAGTAGAATCATGGACAAAAGCAGCCTCCTCAATATCCAATGTTAGAAGCGACAAGCAAGAAAGTGTTGGTTGTAAAACCCACCCAAACGGGCACACCTCCTTATAAGCATGAGCTGCAATTAGAGCAGCTGTACAAATCCCCCATATTGAGGAAAGGAACACGGAAAACCCAACCTGAGATGGAAGAAGGCCCATGATGTCCTGAAAAACACTTATGCTCCGATGTTGAAACAGATCTGGTGACCTTGGCCACACACCAAGTAACTCCTCTTTAGATCTTCCCCCAAGAACGCAGATCCGAGCTATCAAGTGATAATCGGATCTAATAACATTCAAACAACCATCCAACCAAGAGGATTTGAACGTAGATCTTAAAGATCTGTTTATTTCCTGAGACAAGAACACCACCACAAAACCCAGAACCACAAAAAAAGCAACAAAAAACAGATAAATCTCACCTCCACAGATCAGATCTGGAGAAGGAGAGGAGAGGACTCGCCACAAGAACGAGAGAATGTCACATCCGACAAAACTCAAAGAGAGAAGACCACAGATCCAAGATCTAGACTCTAAACTACCTCTCTGACTCGTCTGTGGCACAAGAACGGTACCCGCCAGCGGCTTGTGTGCACAAACCACCGGCGAGAGGGAGCAAAAGGGGAAGGAGATGAAATGCAGAGAAGAGATTTAACTTGTTTTCTAATAAGCTGCTATTGATTACATACATTAAATGAGCTTTCCAACAACGAGGTTCAATTTTTTTCCCCTTAAAAATGAACCTTTATCAAGTTAGGTTCAATTTTTCTGATGTAGTTAAAAAAAAGAGCAATACAAGCAGTCGATTATTTCCTTTTTGTTTTCTTTTGTTTTTCATCATTTTATTCTCTTTCAAATATTCAATCATCCTTTGGGCAAAAAAAAAAAAAAATTCAATCATCCTGTTTGGCTTCATCATCCAACTTGGTTTATAATTCTAACGTGTTCATTTAATACGGTCAAGTTTGCAATCAAATATCAACATGATGTGGAAAATTAGAGAGGTTGTTTTCCATATCCTTATCTAGCGTGATGTTTTTTCCCCCAAAGTGCAATGACATTTGAAGATATTTTTCGTCTACTTTTCTAACTTATTTTGCAGGTCTAGAAGATTTTATCTTAAAAAAGAAAAGACAATTCAAGTTCCACACAGGTCAACCTCATAATAAAGGATGACAATTCATATGAATTTTCTTTTTTCTGGAAAAAAAATTACATACAAAATTGTTGGAATTGGAAATATTTCATTTCACACTTGAATTGTTATTCACGCCAAATTATGAGGTATGAAAATTCATATGATTTTTTTTTTTCTTTCAAAAAATTTACGATGGAAATTGTTGGAATTGAAAACATTTGATTTCACACTTGAATTGTTATTCACGCCAAATATATGTGGCATGAAAATTCATATGAATTTTCTTTTTTGTTTAAAAAAAAATTACAAATGAAATTGTTGGGATTGAAAACATTTGATTTCAAACATGAATTGTTATTCACCCCAAATTTTGTGGCATGAAAATTTAAATGAATTTTCTTTTTTATTTCAAAAATTACAAACAGAATTGTTAGAATTGAAAACATTTCATTTCACACTTGAATTGTTACTCACGCCAGATTGAATTTTATTTTTTGTTTCAAAAATTACAAACGAAATTGTTAGAATTGAAAACATTTCATTTCACACTTGATTTGTTATCCACGCCAAATTATGTGGCATGAAAATTCATATGAATATATGAATTTTCGTTTTTTTTTTCAAAAACAATTACAAAAAAATTGTTTGAAATAGAAACATTTTATTTCACACTTAAATTGTTATTCACACCAAATTATGTGGCATGGAAATTCATATAATTTTTTTTCCTTTCAAGAAAATTTACAAATGAAATTGTTGGAATTAAAGACAATTCAATTCGCACTTGAATTGTTATTTACTCTAAATTATGTGACATGAAAATCCATATGAATTTCTTTTTCTTTCAAGAAAATCATAAACGAAATTGTTGGAGTTGAAAATATTTCATTATTTCTCACTTGAATTGTTATTCACGCCAAATTAACATCATCTAGCACGGTATTGGTTTTGGTAAAGGATTTGTCAACAGATTCTTAGAAATGTGGGAAAGAAAAAATATTGACCTGATTTATCTGTGAAATGAATGCCTCCATTGATTTCACTCTCCATTTAGTGTAGCCGCCCTAAGATCAAGTTTTAATAATTGAGATTTATTATATTTACTATCATAGATTTTCATTATATTTAATGTTATAATAATATGTGTATATAATATTAAATCTTAACTATTGAATTTTGATCTAATGGTGGATTCATTCAATGGAGGGAAAATGGAAAGAGAGATCAATAGAACTCAATTTACGATCATGCCTACAAACCAAATGATAATAAAGGAATTGCGTGAATTATTGGCCCTAACAGCCTATTTCTCAAAGGTGACACATTTGATGTTAAAATAGGTATTTATACGTCTCTATTATAATTACAAAGATTATGATTAGTTCAGCTGATAAAATACTACTACCTTCGGTTCTTAATTTGAAATATAGTTGACTAATTTGAAGATATTAAAAAAGCTAAATAAATTACTTAATTATATCATATGTTACATGATTTCTCTGAAATACTTATGTGTATCATTAGATTATATATAACTTATAAGTCAAAAAAAGTAATTTGGAGAAAATAATAAATATAAACACTTTAAAATAATTTATTTAGCTTCCTTAATATATGAAAATTAATCAACTAGATCTTATATTAAAACATGAGATAGAATTGTATGATTTGTATATTTTATTTCAACTGTTTTGGAGAGTAGTATGATATTAAATGAAGAAGAAATTTAGGTTCAAAACAAGATTCTTGACAGCCAAATCTGAGAGTAGCTTCTTCATTTCAAGCAGGGGGCCAATGTGGGGCTTACAAAGCCCAATAGATAAAGCAGATTACTTAGCTCTTGCAAATGACCGCATCTCCAAGTTTCTGCATTTCTTTACTCATTTAATAATTTGCTCAACTCGAATTATCCTTGGATTGTGGGTGAACCATTTTCTTAAAAATTATATATCAAAAAAAAAAAATGCTCAAATCGAATTATTTGAATTGAAATTTAATGAGCTCAGAATAGTAAATCTAAATGATTTTAATACTCCATGTTAATTGAATAATGAAACGACATTGCTGGATTTTTTTTTTTTTTTGATAAAAAATTTTTAGGAAAGGGGTCGGCTCACCCACAATCCAAGGGCGGGCGCTGGGCCAGTCAGAGGCATCTTGGACGAGAGAGTACACATGCCTCCACCTCTACCAGCGTTTCTACTGCTTCCCAGACCCCTAGGATGCCTCCCCCAGTGCCTTGACCAACGCAGGGATCGAACCCCCTCCCTTGAGGTGAGGAAGTCCGACCCCCTTGCCAGTTGAACCCAAGGACGACGGGTGACATTGCTGGATTTTAAAGCACCTGAACTCTTACTCATGCTCATACTCATACCCAATTGGCTTATTGGATTTGGTATACCTGCTGGCCAACATAATCTTTTACAACAAATTGCCAAGTATATATGAATTTCTCTAACCATATGTTTGGACGGTGGAATGGAAGGAAATCTACAAAGAAAACACTTTTAAAAATAGTCTAATTTATTTATTTTTGAACTTATAATATGTGCAACAGAGGATGAGGAGGACTCGTGAAAATAAATTATTACACGAGGCTAAAACAAATTATTACATCAGAGAAAATAGCTCCTGATGTTAAATCTAATGGAATATGTGCCACGTCATATTAGTCGGGATGACTCGTTATGAAATTTTTATTATATCATTGGTTAAACACATAGTTTTGGCTAAAGGCAATTTTGCCATTTTATCAATGTCAATCCCTAATTCCCCATTCGCTAAGTGATAAATTTTGAAAGCACTGTACCCACCCAGTGAAGCCACATTCATTCTAAGAATTGTTAGACTTCTTTTTTTGGGGTTTTCTTTCACATCGTGATTGGGACTGCCATGGTCGTAACTTGCGTTGGGAATGACAATGTTGGTGTTGTTCCAAAATCAATAATCTTTAGTGAATCAGAGATCCCAATAGAACTTGAAGAAGAGAAGAGATGGATATATGGACAATGAGAGGAAGATAAAAAAAAATTGGTAAACTCACCCAATCCTAAAATTATGAATTAGGGTTTTTGACTTGATTTATAATATGTTAAATTTAAAAGCTTAATTTACAATTTTGATATTTTAAAAGACTTTCAATGAGATTTTTCTTTTTACAAATTAAAAAAGCAAAGAATTCATAAATAAAAGAATAGACTCATGAGAACAAACCAGCCACCCAGCTAAATATAAATGTAATTTTTACTAAAAAGGGTTGGGTCTAGCAAACTAATCCCTTACAATATAATGAACCAACCCATATTTGGAGAGAGGATATTCTCATAATCTTCTTTCTCCTTTTCTCTCATAGGCTCATCTGAGCCGTTGATTGGAAAGAGGAGAGAGAAGTTAAAGTAGTATTGTGATTGATTGGATGGATATGATTTAAGGATAATGAGGGATAATGAGAAAAAGATAAGGAGAGAAACCCAACCCATTTTTGAATTTATATTGGGACTAGTGCCCGCATTTAGTGTATGGAAGTACCTCAAATAAGATTTATTCCAATAGGAGGATAGCTTATAGCTATGACTAGAAAAAAGACGTTTTTTTTTTAAAACCAAAATGCTTAGGTTTGCCTACTTTTTATTTATTTTTTAATAAAAAAGTCGATAGCCCAAAAGTAGTTATCCCTTATGATTTTTTTCTGTTGGTTTTGGGCCGAGGAAGTACTAGCTATTTGATGAGAGAGATTTTTGTAGATGAGAATATTTAATAGATAAAAAAATAATGCAAAACGACAATTAGATTCCAAAATTTTAATTTAATGACAATAAAATTTTAAAATATTTTAAAAATATATTATTCAACAACTTCAAGGATAGAAATCATTGTCACAAAATATAAGACACGATTGTTAATCATGAATATTTACAATTAAAATATTGAAACGCTAGCATTTACAACTGTTTAAATTGATATTTCCAACCTAGCTATCTTTTAACAAAATTTTCTCACAGAAATAAGAGATTTTGAATTATTATTTAGACTCAATTATTCATTTTAATCTTAACAGTCATTATTGGAATTTTATCATATTTTCATATTTATTACTTTAAATTATATTTTGTGAACGTAACAAATAATGAATATAGCATAAAATAAAGAGGAATTAAAAAAAACAGCAGAAATAGTGAAATACACGTATAATCATTTAATTTTTCATTTTTCCTTAAATTCATATAATTTCAAATGATCCCATTTCAGGTTCAAAGCAAAAGTAATAGTAATAATCGTTCCCTTAAATTCATTCAAAATGTATATTTTTTTGTTCATCGATCAACTTGTACTTGTTATTAATTAATTATTCAGTTTTTATGTTTAAATTTTATCTCCATTTATTTTATCTCAAATTCGTATTTTATAATTTAATCATTTATATGTGATTGAAAACAACTCTCGATTTTCTTTTTTCCTAATATTATGAAATTAAAATACTACGCACTAAAAATTTAATTTGACGCATCAACAAAAATAAGTAAAATCATCAATCAATTGTAAAATAAAAGTTGAGAAAAAATAAAATTGAGAAAGAAAAATGAAAATGAAAAAATATTTTTTTTTGCCCGAAAAAAGTTTATTTTATTAATATCAAAATCAAGAATTACAATCACTAATAGCTGAAGCCAAATAAACGCTCAAAAACACCTAGTAATACAACCTAACACAACGCACAAAAAAAGCATAAAACCTATCAGTACTAGGAAAGCTAAAGGACGTGGTAAACCACAAAAGCAGAGAAACAAAATAAAACTCTCAGCCAATGCCTTCCCTGTCATGCATAGCCGTACTACGACCCACATCAGAACTGGACAAAGTATAGTCAGAGGCCGAAAACCTACTTAAAGAAGATGGAGGATAAACCAACCAAGAAGGCTGGTGCATCTTCTTTATTGCATCAGTTGCTCATTTATCAGCAACACTATTACCTTGCCTAGCAACAAGGGAAATAGAAACATTCACCATAGACTCTAAAAAACCAACAATTTCCAACAACACATCACAGCATCTCTAGTCACCACCTGAACAATTTTTCTTTGTAATTAAACTAAACAAAGTTTCACAGTCAGTTTCCACAATTACCTTTTTGTTAGAAAATTTATTCTTGTGCAGTAATGCTTCTTTCAACGCAAGGCATTCAGTCATGAAAGGGGAATTAGCTACAACAAATTTAGCCAAGCCCCCAACAAACAAACCTTTATCATTTCGACATACAATTCCTTTTCCTGCTTCACCTGATGCTGCTTTAAAGGAGCCGTCAGCATTGATTTTGACTACCTCCGCGGGTGGTGCCACCCACTGTGCATGCCTCACCAAACCCTCCTCATGAACTCTTATATTTCCAGAGCCCAGATTAACCTTTGATTTCCAGAATTCATCATCCTGAGCAACTACAAGCCTCACAACCTCAACAGCCGCTGGTTCTACCCCCCTAAAAATCTAATCACATCTTTTCTTCCAAATTCACCAGCATGTCGTAGCAAAGAGAGATTTGCCATATTCATCTAAAACGCCATTACCATGTAATATATCACACAGTCATTCCTCACAACGTTTCATTGACCATTTACTAAATTTAAGACCCAAAGAGCCTCCAAACCAGCATGGTTTTGTCCATGGATATAAAAACAACAAATCTTCCATGATTTCCCTCTCATTTAAGCATATTGGACAGCCAGGATTCAGTGAACATTTACGCTTAAACAGGGCATCTTGAGTAGTTATAGCTGCAGCTCCTAATGTCCACAAAAAATGTTGGACTTTAGGAGGGGCTATCACCCTCCAAATGCTCTTCCACATTGATTTAGGGACATTAAAGGACATACTTGGATCTTTAACTCTGGTCTCCTCAATGCAGCTCCTTGCCACCACATAACCAGATTTAATAGTATAAACTCCATCTTTGCTAGCCAACCAGATAGGCCGATCAGCACCCCCATTAATAGGAGTCTTCAAGATCAATTCCTTTTCTGTTGAGGTGATCTTTGGGAGGATAGGACTGAGATCCCAATTTCCATTAACAATAAGATCTTCCACCTTGCAGCTGATTTCCTCCTCTGGGCCCCCTATTTTCTGGAGTTTAGACCCAATCAAATCACGTACCCAAGCATCCTTTCAAATGTCCATTGATCTACCATTCCCAACCTTCCAGAATAGCTCTAAGTAATAAATCCCTACCCTCCAACAAGCTTGCCCAACCCCAAGAGGCATGCCTTCCTTTCCTTGCTCTCATAAAATTTTCTTTAGGAAAATAGATACCTTTCAAGGTTCTGCACCATGATTCATTAGGTTGAGACAAGAGCCTCCAAAGCTGTTTTTGCGAGAAGTGCTTTATTAAAGCAAAGGAGGTCCCTAAATCCCATCCCACCTTCATCTTTCCTTAAGGTCATACACTTCCAATTTTTCCAATGAATCATTCCTTCCTCACCCTTTTGCCCTCACCAAAAATTGGAGATCAAACTATCAATTTTCATACAAGCTTTCTTTGGGAAAAGAAAGCATGCCATGGGGTAAGAAGGTATGGAATTAGCTACAACTTTGATAAGAATCTCCCTACCAGCGAAAGTGAGTAATTTCTGGCGCCATCCTTGCAACTTCAAGCCAATTTTGTCTCGCACAAAAGCCAAAGCACCAACCTTAGAGCGTCTCTATATAGTTGGCAAACCCAAGTATTTCCCATACTTAACAGAGTGTTGTATCCCTAAGCATGCTAAAACTCTTGCCTTAACATGCAAAGGAGTATTGGATGAGAAAAAGAGACTTGATTTCTCAATGTTTAATAACTGCCTAGAAGCCTTGCAATAGACCTCAAAAATCATTTTCAGCACCTTACAATTCAATACATCAGCATTAAAGAATAATATGGCGTCATCCGCCAAAAAAAAAAAAAAAAAAAAAAAAAAAAAAGAGAGAGAGATAGAGTAGGAGCCTTACGAGCTAATTTCACCCCAGCCAGATCTATCTTATCAATATGAAACTGAAGCATAAGCGAGAGAACCTCAAACGCAATAATCAACATATAAGGGGACAACGGATCGCCTTGTCTTACCCCACGCTCCGGATTAAAGGAGTCCACACTATGACCATCAACCTTCAAAGTGAATGTCGCAGATGATATACGTTCCATAATCCAGTCCACCCAACCACCACAAAACCTCATTTTAAGCATCACAGCAACGAGGAAATCCTACTCCACTCGATCGTAAGCCTTGTTCATGTCAATTTTCAGAGCTAGCTTCCATTTCTTTCCTGACTTTTTATGCTTCAAATAATGAAAGGCCTCATGCGTAAGAATAATGTTGTCCTGAATCATACAACCCGCAATAAAACCTCTTTGGGTAGGAGAGATAATCTTATCCATCAGTCCCCTCAATCTATTAGTCAGGATCTTTGCAATGATTTTGTAAGATACATTGCAAAGACCAATAGGTCTAAAATGGTGTACCCCTTCCGGTTTATCAATTTTTGGAATCAAGACAATATTAGTGGAATTGATTTCTCTTCACCAAGAATTTCCAGCGAAGAATTCATGTACCATTCCACATATTTCCTTGCTCACCTCTTTCGAAGAAGATTGGTAAAAAAGAGTAGAGAAACCATCTGGACTAGGGCCTTGTTAGCTCCTAATTGGAAGACAACATCTTCAATTTCAAGATCAGATACTGGTCTCATTAGAATTTCATTATCTTCATCAGCAACAACCTTGTTAACATAAGAAAGCGCCTGATCCGTAGGTCTAGGGCCATCTGTGCTGAAGAAACCCCTATAGAAATCACTGAAGGATTTATTGATCTCTTCCCTTGCCTCCAACCAGACCCCATTCACGTCTTTTAACCTTAGGATTTTGTTTCTGCAGGTCAAATCTTTTATTGGAGATGAACATCTACCACATTAGGTAGTGGACTGAACTTTCAAGCTGAGCTTGCCAATGTAATGGTAAAGCCAATGTAATGCTAAAAAAAATCATTCTGACAAAAATAAAGTTGGCAAAGATGGACGTAAAAGAAAAGTCATCAGTCAAACAAAAATTTTGGTGGGATATGTACACGCAGCGGAGTAAAAAAAACTTTTACGGATCCCTTAGGCGGATCGCTCAACAACGTTTAAATCAAGGTTTAGGGTTTCCGAATCGTACCTTTGCAGAACTGTTTGAACTGGTGGGCTACCTTCTCGATCGGCGACCGACTCTTTAGAATCGCCTTCCTCTACCGGTATCCACACGAACAGCCTTCAGAAACACGAACGGAGGCGTGCTAGCGCCTTTGAACTGTGTGTCTCTCTATTTTCTATCTAGGGTTTCTCGCGGCTTTCTAATACGCTCAACAAAATGTCCCGTAGGTTTTTCTAAACCTAGCAGGTGTATTATTTTCAAAACAAATTTTGAATCTGGATTAAAAAAAAATATTAATTAAATCTATCTGATAGATCTAATCAAATCTATTTATTTAATCCGAATTAAAAGCCCCTGATTTAATTTATATTTATAAATTAAATCAAGATATGATATCGTCATATTTAATTTAAAACGAGATCCGATATCTCAGTTCAAATTAAATCTGATATGCAATATCTTTATTCGAAAATTAAATCTGAGGTACAATATCTCAATTTATTATAGTTATTTAATTTATCAAATAAATTAAATACTATATATAATAATATTATTGTCAATAAATAATATCATTATTATTTTCAAATTTAATATATATTAAATCAAGATATGATATCATTATATTTAATTTAAAATGAGATCCGATATCTCAGTTCAAATTAAATCTGAGATACAATATCTCAATTTATTATAGTTATTTAATTTATCAAATAAATTAAATACTATATATAATAATATTATTGTCAATAAATAATATCATTATTATTTTCAATTTTATATATATATATATATATATATATATATATATATATATATATATATATATATACATACATACACACACATCCTAGATTAAATAAGTATTCATTAAATCTTAAACACATTTAAGATTCAATGAATCTGGACACTCTTGCTCGTGTTGGGCCATTCTTGTGTGCGACCACAGTAGGCCCACATGAGATTGGCGGCGGGCCAATCACGTACCAGCCCACAAGTCGCAAGCGGCCTCTAGCAAGACATTGCGACTACCCAATTCATATGGGAATCGTTGATAAGTACAATGACTTGCCCCTAGGGCATAATTTCCAACAGACTCCCACTTGCACTAGGTGCAATCATTAATTACCTTAATTCCCATTGCCCTAACATGACGCTCATGTTTTACTTGTGCAAGCGGCTTAGTAAGAGGATCAACGTCATTGTTTATGCGATATAACCTATCGTACAACCATGTCACGTCCCTTTTGTCACGCGATAATTTGGTCAAGGATGAGGCATGGAAAATGTCAACTTCTGTTCTTGACCATTACTTTCGATTCTTGAGTAGTCTAACAATTGAGATGGAAACTCCTTTCCATCGTAGTATGGCCATACATTTCTCGGACTCACTCATCGAGGGCCCAATATTATCTCTCTACAAATGTGAGGGACAAATTCCATCTTGACCACTCACATTCTCCGCATGAGAACCACTGATCCCGATCCTAGCCTTTATCATCACCGGTCAAAGGTGACTTTTGACTAGGTCAAAGACCAGCGACTCATCATGTAGGAATCCATGATGATCTCAGGTCAAAGGGCGTTGTGACGCGGTTATACATGAGAAAAGCTTATGACTTATTCCATGCGGCTTTCTCATAGTGGGTCGGTCCAAGCACCTTGTACTCTTACAAGTGCCTATGACTTTGACTCGTATCCCCATACTCATCAAAGTCACACCGGTCTTATTTCATCTTTGCTCCGCGAGATGACCGACCGAGGACATTTAGGATAATCTATTAGATATATCCGGGGATACGATTATCATTATAAACATGCAAATTAAATGATAACTAAAGGAGAATACTTTAAATAACATTAACGTTTAAAGTATAATGACTTGCTTTCTCCTGGTACTTTGCATAATATTTTTTTTTTTGTATCACCTCTATCATTGATTTCTCTGATAAGATGAAATCGCTTGAGTATATGGTTGGTCCTTTGATGTGACCTAGGCTCCTTGGTCTGCGGAATAGCACCGCTATTGTCACAGAACAAGTCTATTGGATTTGAGATGGTAGGAACCACCCCTAGTTCATTAATGAACTTACTAATCCAAAAGGCCTCCTCAGTGCATCGATCTTTGCTATATACTCGGCTTCTATTGCGAAATCAACTACGGTGCTGCTAAGAGCTCTTCCAGCTCACTGCACCACCATTCAACAGGAATACATATCCTGATTGCGATCTTGAATGATCTTGGTCAGTTTGGAAACTCGCATCTGTGTAACCAGTCACACAGAGCTCATCCTCCAAGCCACCATATACCAAGAATAAGTCCTTAGCCCTTCTTAAGTACTTAAGGATATTCTTGACAAAGAATCCAGTGATCCTCACCGGGATCTTGTTGATATCTCGCTGGTCATACTCAAGGCATATGAGACATTCGATCGAGTACATAACATGGCATACATGATAGATCCAATGGCGGAGGCATATGGAATCTTACTCATGCGGTCTCTTTGATCTTGTGTACTAGGACACAAATCCTTATTGAGATGAATGCCATGAGACATGGGCATGTAACCCCTTTTGGAATCCCGCATACTTGAATCTATGCGTATCTTGTCTATGTATGTGCTCGACTTAGGCCTATCAGCCTCTTAGATCTATCTCTATAGATCCTAATCCCAAGGATGTAAGTGGCTTCGCCTAAATCTTTCATTGAGAAAGACTTTCCTAACCAAGACTTGACACTCTGCAAGGTAGGAATGTCATTCCCAATGAGTAGGATGTCATCAACATAAAGCACTAGAAATACAACTGTGCTCCCACTAACCTTCTTGTAAACACAAGGTTCATCTATGTTTTGAATGAATCCAAACTCTTTGACTACTTCATCAAAACGATGATTCCAGCTCAGAGATGCTTGCTTCAAACCATAAATGGATCTTTGAAGCTTGCAAACTTTACTGAGTCCTCTGGACGCACAAAACCCTCAAGTTGTGTCATGTACACATCCTCAAGGAGCTTTCCGTTAAGGAAGGCTGTTTTGACGTCCATCTGCCATATTTCATAGTCATAATATGATGCAATGGCAAGAAGGATTCGATTGATTTGGCCATTGCAAGCGGGGAAAAGGTTTCATCATAGTCCACACCATGAGTTTGAGTGAATCCTTTTGCAACCGGTCGTGCCTTGAAGATATTTACTTTGCCATCCATGTCGAGTTTTCTCTTTGAAAACCCACTTGCACCCAACGGTTTTTACACCTTCGGTGGATCGACTAAGGCCCATACCTCATTGTCGTACATGGATTGCATTTCAGACTTCATGGCACTAAGCCATCTTTCGGAGTTGGGTCCCACCATGGCCTCGCGATAGGTAGTTGGCTCATTGTGCTCAATGAGCAAAACATCAAGGCTTCTAGTAATCAGAAATACATATCTCGAGGTGTAGCCGTGTTCTATCGGACCTTCGTGGGTCTTGTGTTACTAGCGTAGGCTCAACAACTTGTTGTGAGTCTTCTCCGGTTTCCATCGTGGTTCTACATTGTCTTGTGACTCTCGAACTTCTTCGAGGTACACCTTACTCCTATTGGTTGTTTTAGAGATAAACTCTTTCTCCAGAAAGACACAATTCCAGATAACAAACACTTTGTGATCGGTAGAATTATAGACATGGTATCCTTTAGTTTCCTTAGGATACCCCACAAAAAGGCATTTTGAGGATCTGGATGATAATTTATCAGAGGCTTGTTGTTTAACATAAACCTCACATCCCCAAATTTTAAGAAATGACAAACGGGTTTCTTCCCGTCCATATCTCATATGGTGTCTTTTCAAGCGCCTTTGACGGAACACGATTTAGTGTGAACGCATGCATTTCCAGGGCATGGCCCCAAAAGGAAGGTGGAAGATCTGTTTGACTCATCATAGATCGAACCATATCTAATAGAGTTCGATTCCTCGCTCGAAACACCATTCCATTGAGGTGTTCTGGAGGAGTAAGTTGCGAGACGATCCCACAACTCCTAAGATGGTCAATGAACTCTTGGCTCAAATATTCACCACCCCGATCTGATCGAAGTGTCTTAATTGTTTTGCCAAGTTGATTTTGCACTTCATTTTGGAATATTTTGAACATTTCAAAAGATTCCGACTTATGTTTCATTAAATAGATATATCTATATCTACTGAAATCGTCTATAAATGTAATGAAGTACAAATGACCTCCTCTGGAAGATGTATTCATTGGTCCACACACATCAGTATGTATGAGGCCCAATAAATTGGTGGCTCTCTCACTGTGTCCAGTAAAAGGTGCCTTTGTCATCTTTCCCAATAAACAAGACTCGCATGTATCAATTGATTCAAAATCAAATGAGTTAAGAAATCCATCTTTATGGAGTTTTGAAATGCGTTTCTCATTTATATGGCCTAGACGACAATGCCATAGATAGGTCGGATTCAAATCATTTGACTTGAACCTTTTACTAGTTATGTCATAGATATGTCCATTCAATTTTCTACTGTCCTTGAGATCCTACATTTATTCAAATGTGAGATCCACATGTAGTATCCAATACCCATGTTGAGGAAGTAGAAAAATGAATATCTATGACATAGATACTTGAAGCGATAGCCCCGCTATCCTTCTTGTTCTTGTCCAGATCTTCGAGGTAGAGTTTGCAATTTCTTTTCAAATGACCAAGTTCATTGTAAAAGAAACAGACTCTATCCTTCGGAGGTTTTTCCTTCTTGGCTTTCCGTTTCATTCCCCTTCCTTTCTGAACGGTCAAAACAGTATTGGGCCTCTTCGTAAGGCTTAGCTCACCAGTTTTGAGCATTTCATGCAGTTCAGAAATTGATTCCTCCATGTTGTTCATGTTGTAATCCATGACAAAGTTATCATAACTTCCTGGGAGTGAGTTGAAGATCACATCGTAGCTAACTCCTAGGACATGGGGAATCCAAGCCTCTCAAGGTGATCAATGTAGCCTTTCATTTCAATAAATGAGGACTAACCGATTCACCTTCGGCCATCTTTCGGGAATGAAAGGCCTTTGTGGTCTCATACCTCTCTTGCCTTGCACGTTACTGGAACATTTCCGTAGGATGAACAATCATCTCAGAGGCCTCCACATGTTCTAGATCTCTATTGAGGTCTAGAAGCATAGTGGCAAGCATCAGGCATCCTGTATCCACAGAGTCATCCTTATGCTTCATATAAGCATTAGTCTGAGCTCTTGGATCAGTAGCTGTAGGCTCGTCAGGAATGGGTTGATTGATGAGATACTCTTTTCTTTCGTGTTTAGGATCAACGCTTAAGTTCCCAAACATGTCAAGAAAGTTTGTCTCATCGAGTTCGTCCTTCTTAAGGACTGATCGCATTGATGGTGTTGAAGTATTACTAGACTACATGATTCTACAACTAAAGATATGCAAAGTTTAATTAATAATCTCCCACTTGAATTAAGAACCCTCATTATAATTAGTGGGCTAAGATCCATATTTGGCTTAAATTTAAGTCCGCTTTGGCGGGACGCTTAAATTAAGTTATTTAGGTAGGCAAACCCCTTGCCAATTACATCATATGTAACTCTTAGATCTTTATGGGATTCAATCATCATATGACGTGTCATGTTTAATCCCATCTAATGCCTTGAGATCCAAAACCGTTTTGATAATCTCAATTAAGTCAGGACAATAATGAATATTGAGTATCACCATTACTCACTCTTGTCTCACCAAGATAACTTAGATGCATCCACTTTGGTGGAACATACAAATGGGCGATCTAGGTTTTGACAAGTATTCATTTATTGGTGGCATTATGACTTAAGATTTTATTTAGAGGGTATAATTAGATTAATCCTATTAATTATACTTATATGAATGCAATCACTATTGTATCTCATATAATATTTAAATTAATTATGAGTGATCTAATCAAAACATAATTAAAATTCTAAATTAATTATGAGTGATCTAATCAATCCATAATTAAAAATTCTAAATTAATTATGAGTGATTTAATCAAAACATAATTAAAATTCTAAATTAATTATGAGTGATCTAATCAAACCATAATTAAAATTCTAAATTAATTATGCAATGATCAAATCCAAAACATAATCAAGGACTGTGACACAACATGGCTCACCTAACCTAGAATCCTCTCAAGCCAATGAGAGGACTTCTCTAGATAAAATTAAAGAAAAATACTTCATGAGAAACCTCGTTTCAATATAGCATGCCATATTTAAAAAAAAAAATACAACACTTGTAAATTCTAGAGCCATATTGTTCACAATACCCAAAAAAGTTAAATCACACCATATATTTAATTCATACAGTTATGCAATAAAATATTATGGTTAAAGTTATCATGATATAAATTCTCTAATTTATATTCATGATTTAAAATCTCGCGCTACTGACAATCAGCCGGGATCCCTACATGATCAAAATAACTTCATGTTTTCGAAAATAATTTCCCAAAAACGTGATTTTTTCGAAAATAATTTCCAAAAAAAAAAGTGATTTTTTCCCGAAAATTTCAAACCCTAATGTACTGATCGACATCGGATCACGAACGTTTGAATCCACGCGAATCGGCTACACATCCGTCTGAACAATTCGAGAAGGCGACGCAATATCCGACTAGCTATCCGTAGAAACCCTAACGCGAGTTTTGTAATTCAAACGCATACAAAGATCGGTTTTAGCATATATATCATATATATAAAAACGCGTAAAACCTAATTTAAACGCACGGTTAACTTGGCTCTGATACCACTGGTGGGATCTGTACACGCAGCGGAGTAAAAAAAAACTTTTACGGATCCCTTAGGCGGATCGCTCAACAGCGTTTTCCGAATCGTACCTTTGCAGAACTGTTTGAACTGGTGGGCTACCTTCTCGATCAACAGAAGCCGACTCTTTAGAATCGCCTTCCTCTACGGTATCCACACGAACAGCCTTCAGAAACACGAACGGAGGCGTGCTAGCGCCTCGAGGCGTGCGTCTCTCTATTTTCTATCTAGGGTTTCTCGCGGCTTTCCAATACGCTTGACAAAATGTCCCGTAGGTTTTTCTAAACCTAGCAGGTGTATTATTTTCAAAACAAATTTTGAATCTGGATTAAAAAAATATATTAATTAAATCTATCTGATAGAATCAAATCTATTTATTTAATCCGAATTAAAAGCCCTCTGATTTAATTTATATTTATAAATTAAATCAAGATATGATATCGTCATATTTAATTTAAAATGAGATCCGATATCTCGGTTCAAATTAAATCGATATGCAATATCTTTATTCGAAAATTAAATCTGAGATACAATATCTCAATTTATTATAGTTATTTAATTTATCAAATAAATTAAATACTATATATAATAATATTATTGTCAATAAATAATATCATTATTATTTTCGAATTTAATATATATTAAATCAAGATATGATATCATTATATTTAATTTAAAATGAGATCCGATATCTCAGTTCAAATTAAATCGATATGCAATATCTTTATTCGAAAATTAATTCTGAGATACAATATCTCAATTTATTATAGTTATTTAATTTATCAAATAAATTAAATACTATATATAATAATATTATTGTCAATAAATAATATCATTATTATTTTCGAATTTTATATATTTATATATGCATATATATATATATATATATATATATATATATATACACACACACACACACATCCTAGATTAAATAAGTATTCATTAAATCTTAAACACATTTAAGATTCAATGAATCTGGACACTCTTGCTCGTGTTGGGCCATTCTTGTGTGCGACCCTGCAGGCCCACATGAGATTGGCAGCGGGCCAATACTGTACCAGCCCACAAGTCGCAAGCGGCCTCTAGCAAGACATTGCGACTACCCAATTCATATGGGGATCGTTGATAAGTACAATGACTTGCCCCTAGGGCATAATTTCCAACAAATTTCATGTCAACTTAGGGGTAAAAAAGGCAAATTATCAACGTGAACCTAGAAGAAAAGTATGGATACTCATAATTCAGCAGCTGCACATCATTCTCAAATGTCATTGATGTAAAGAAAGGTCAGTAGTTACTATCAGATAGAAATTTAAAACAGTTCATCTTTAGAGAAAAATACAAATTAGCCCTCTGCAGCAGTAACAAAATTTTTAAGAAAATGATAGAGCTAAGAAAAGTAGCTGATTAAACGAGGAGGATCACAATCCAGAGGCGGAGCAGTTGCACATCATTCTCAACGATGGAAGAGAAAGGCTTAAAGTGTTGGTATTTGGTGTCGTTCACTATGCTTTTAACACAGGATTACGAATTGTCAATAGCAAAAAAAAAATTGTGCTCTGTCTCGGTGCGACATTATCACAACCATCTCATACCCATTCCGATTACGAGATTACCCACCCAATTGTGGCGACCCCAAATACGAGCTATCCTGCTAAAACAACAACACTCTTATTAACGAAACATACAGAGTACTTGCAATAAACTACAACAACTACACAATCCGAGTCGTAGATCCTGAAATTCAGACAGGAAATTGTTCCTACCTCCCTCGTTATTCCTTATCCCAATCTAATTTCACCGAAACTGTAACACCCCAAATTCCATACCTCTTATTGTTTAAGAAAACATAGTTTTTTAGAAAAACAACAGAGTTTGAGGTGCTACAACAGAGTATTGCGGAAACGGAGAGCATGTATTAACAACTGGACAATGAGTCACTGATATGAGATGCCCCGACATATGATGATGCCTGACATATCTGGTATATTAAAAATTTCCAGAAGGAATATTCATGTGATACAATATACAGAGCTCCGTATAATTACATTTTTCAAAAAGTAACTATACAATCTAGACCAAGCCTTAGCTAGACTTGGGGCAATGAACCTAACTCAGTTAACCAAACAGAATGGCCAGGTAGGTTTCTATCATGGGGGCCTCACCGAGTTCACGGTGACTTATTGGTTGACCCACATAGACTAGCTCTGCCTTCGGCACCAAACTGTTCGAAGTAACCTTATTAGATCCATGCCTGACACTAGGCTCTGATAATCTTCTTCTGGCTCCTGCCTCGACCGATGCATTATTTCGACTTTGCCCCTTGGTTCCTCTTTAAGACTCCATCTACCGGTGCCTTCTATGTTCCTTGGTCCTTTCCTGTACTATTAGTTAAGACTGAGGTCCAATGCCCACCGGACCTCAGGTAACAGTTAACATTATGCTTATGTAAACAATATATGTATGACAAGTATTCATGATATTTTAGCATAATTACTACAAAAGCCCATAACAGATGTAGGAAATAAATAATCACATATGTAAGGTAATAACAATACATAGCACATGTAAGTTATCCCGGTCTGCACTATTCACCAGTGCCACGATGTACGGTCGTGTCCTCAGCTCTAGGAAAACTTAACGGTATTATCATAACCATAACCCGTATATAGCTGGATGAATAATGAAAGATCTAGGACAAAGTCTTAGTCTATGAATACAGCTATCATATATAAACATACAACAAGCATTAGAGTTAGTGTTACAGTACGCGAACGTACCTTTCACCGTGAAATGGCCAAACGTCCGGCCTTTTGAACCCGACTCCGGACTTCCCGGATATCCTAAAGGGTAATACTGTATCTATTAATTTGTACACCATATCCTAACAGATATTTTAGTCACAAATGACTATTTTACCCCTGACGTCGCTAACCGACAAAATTTCGCCAGAGCTTCGCTATTTTGACTCTAATCTTCCAAAATTTTGCTACAACACTTCCTCCATCCTTTTTTTCGAAATTAAACCATATTTAACCATAAAAACATGATAACAACAATATATTAGAAGATTAAAGATCAAAATAACATCTAAACTATGAACTAACCTAGAACTTCAAGAACTACAAAACTAAAAAATCAAAGCTTGCTTACCTCTTGAAGAGCCTCCTTCCACTTCTCCATGCCTCTCACTTCTCTCTAGCTTCTCTCTACATTTCGAATTGCCTATGCTTGCAATGGTGTGAGATTTTATGAAGGATGAAAGTGCCTATTTATAGGAGAACCTCTAGGACCCATTTGGAAATATATTTCCCCATCTACCTTCTTGGCCATGCGAAATACTTGGCTATTACTTGGCCAAGGATATGACCTTGGTGGCTTCCTCTCCTTCTCTCTTTAGTTTGTAGGTTTTGTGGCTTCTAATGAAGCCTTGGTGGCCTCTTCAAAATCTCTTATTTTCCCCTCTTCCTTCCCTTCAAAACCGTCCCCTTCTCTTGCTCTCTTATCCTCTTCCATTTCTCTACAAGCCTTGGTGGCTTCTCCACCATCATTCATTTCCCAACTTTGTGTTTCTAATTCCTAGTTACACTAAGTGTGCTTGTAACTAGATAACTTTGGTAGTTGGTTAGCAAGTAAGCAAAAATGCTCTTATGGTTTATTTTGAAGTTTATGCAAGTCTCTTGAGGAGTACTTGGATAACAAGTATTATGGTTAAATTAGGGGTTTTTACTAGCCTTTTAGTCATTTTAGAATTAATCCCAAAAGTTAAGGAAATGACTTTGGAGATAACCCACTTCAATCTAAAAATATACTTGTTCATAATAAGTTCTTATATTTGATCTATGATTAACATATTCCAATATACGATTTATTTTCTATCGGTTCTCATTTACTTATGTCTTGAATTAATCCTAATGGCTTTTGAAAATATCTCTAAAAAATGCTAGGCTCACAACACACCACACCTACACACACAATTTCGTCCCCCTCCCCTTTTTGCTCTCTCTCTTCTATTTTCTTCCCAAACCTTCTTGCATTGTTGGCCACCTTGTTCTCCACTACTTTCACAAACCAAGGGATGTGGCCTCTTGTGGATCAAGGGCTTCCTTTGTTGACTTTTCAAAGTAATTATCAAAGCTTCATTAATCCCTAACTATCATATTAATCAAGTGTTTGCATGCTTCTTAATATATTTTTCCATTGGTTAACTTAATGAAGATTTAAGACTAACCCTTTAGCAAATATCTTAAAATCACTTGGCTCATATTCATCCACATATGCTAAACTACAATTATCCCATGTGTTTGATTTAATTAAAGTATCTTAGCCAAATCACAAAATCCTCCCTCTTCATTTCGAAATTTATGGTCTTCATTTGTCCATGGATGTTGCTTTTCTATTCACAAAATATCTCAAGGTTCATGTGTTTCCATTGGCTAATGCATTTTGCTAAGGATTAAGGCTTTATTTAATTAGGACCATTAGATTTACTTTATTAGATTAAATATTGGCCATTGGATATAGTTGCAATTGTTGACTTTTCAATCTTGATTAACAAAGTTTAATTAACATCTTAATCATGTGCTTAAGTGCCCTTGCATTGCATCTTTCATTGCTTAATTAGTTTACTCTATAATCCTAGTCATTAGAGTATCATTAGTAAACTAAATCTCATCTCCCATTAGCCTTCTCATTTTCGAAAATAAGGGCCTTCCATTGATAATCCTAATTTGCCTCTAATTATCTTGAAGGATTATGATACTAATCTCAATTAGTGCAAGGTAATTTATTAATTAACAATTGCTAATTTATGCTATTTAGCTAAGGGTCTCCATAACCCTTTCTTATCTCTCTTGATTATAAATTAGTCATTATTTTATGTGCTATTTATTTCACATTAAATAGCTCCTAAATGGTGTCTCATAATTAACCATTGGTTAATTAATTCCAAGGTATAATTTGGATAAAAATATAATCAATAGATTATATTTCTTTGAGACACATTCACCTTTGTTATTTTTAATATGTGTTATTTATCAAAATATACCATTTATGATAATTAGGATTTTTAGGGTATTACAGAAACCTACCTCTTAAACATGGAATATGAAAGCAATAATTCCTACGGCGTAAATCTGAAGCGGATAGGATTAGAAGTTTCATTCAAGCACATTGCGTACCTGAACTGCAGCGATCCAGTGAGGAACAACGCAGCGTACGTATATACATCTACATGCGTGAATTGGGAAACCAAAGGAGAAGGAGGAGGTTATGTGTATGCTGTAGCGGGAGATTTACTAGTTAACAAGCTAAAAAGTCAGTGTCGTGTGAAATCGGTGGCCACCATTCTGTTAGATTGGGATTCACAGGTAGGCGGTGGTGGAAACAAGTCATCATCATACGCCGATATTCACATAGTCCTTTCTAATGGATTCGAGGTTTTGTGGTGAAAACAAGCTTGTGATGATCATAGTTGTCCAATTTCCAATTTCTGCTCTTTGAACCGTGAAACTCTCGTGTCCAATGCGCTCGGAATTTTCCGACCTGTTACAGTCCCATGCAGGGGCGGACCCACACTGGTGCCAGTGTGGGCAAGTGCACACACTAAAAGTTTCATAATATATATATTTATTGAAGGAATATTATCTCAACTTATCTAAGTGGCCTACTTGGTTAAGAGTCTTTATAGTTTATTAGAGGGACCCTGTTCGATTCCTGGCACCAGCGTTTCTTTCATAGTTTTTTTTAAACAGTGAAACACATCTAAAATAAGCTGCACAAAAACCAAACCCAAAGGATTCGAACCCGCGTGTAGGTGGTGGGATACAATCTAAGAGGATGCACCCAGCCAGTTGAGCTACACAACTTTTCTTTGACAGAAAGAGACGCAAAAAAATATAAAAAGACACATTTCATTTAGTTTACTTATCCATAATTTATTCATTAGAAATAGTCTTTTCATCCTTTGGATGTTAATTTAGTTGACTATTGATTATTATTTTTTTATTTTACATTTTCTTTTCTTTTCTTTTATTGTTTATATTTTTTTGTTTTTTTAATGCATTTAAAACTTTCTTTAAAAAAAATTTCGGGGGCGCCCCCAAATTCCACCACTAATTGTGCACCCACAAACCTAAAATCCTGGGTCCGCCACTGGTCCCATGGGAATCACCGAGCATGAACGCATTTCATGTAGTAAGCGACCTACTCGCCTTCCTTTCCGCTTTAAATTTAGATTTAACAATTTTTTTGAGCCAAGTGCAATTTTTCAAAAAATAATTTCCTTAAATATAAGCCTAGCATGAAAGTGTTTTTCAATTTTACCTTTATTAAAAAGGTGAATGATAAATTTAAGGATGAACAAACTTGTTATTGGTAATATAAGAACTATTTTCGATGTAAAAAGCAAGGTTCTGAAACCCGGACCGGTCACCAAACCGGTCTAGGTACTGGGTCAAAGGTCAGTGGATTAGACTGGAGCTAAACCGATGTCAAACAGGTGAAAAATGAAAGATTTTAGGGTTATTAGTACGAAATTCTAAAGAAATTTTTTTAAAAAAAATTATCTAAAAAAATAAAAATCGAACCGATTTGACCCCTAGACCGGACCGGTTTACCCACCGGTTCCCAGTCCAGTTCGACCAGTCTGCAATGGCGGAACCAGAAGATTTTTTTAGCCCGGGCCAAAAAATAAATATATTGAACTACTCCCTTTGGTCCTTATTATAAAGCACCAACTACCAAGTATATTTAGTCTTTTTAATAAGGTACTCCCTCTGGTCCTTATTATAAGGCACCAACTAACAAATTTCACAAACCAATAAAAACAGTTAAAGTCAATAAAATTATCCTACAATTTAAGTAACTTCCAATATTACCCCTACTAATTGCACTAAACTCTAATATTATATTAATTATTACTCTCACCCACTACTCTTATTAATTATGGGCAGACATAGAAACAAATAATTAATTCTCATTGGGAACAAACAAATGCCTTATAAAAAGGACAAAATAAACTTGTTAGTTGGTGCCTTATAATAAGGACCAGAGGGAGTACTTGCTTGTTTCCAAATAGCATTAAATATTTTTTCATGTATACCCATAATTAAAAAGGATAGTGAGCGAAAGTAATAATTAATATGATATTGGAGTTTAGTGTAATTAGTAGGGATAATATTGAAAATTACTTAAAATTTTAGGATAAGTTTAATGACTTTAACTATTTTTATTGGCATGTGAGAATTGTTATTTGGTACCTTATAATAAAAACCAAAGGGAGTATTTACTAAGTAGTATCACATAATATTGAAAATACAAATAAATGATAACCGACAATTATAAATCAAAACAAGATATAAGATGATACTAATCTTTTCTATAGGTATCTCAATCAAGAATTTTACTTTCTTCTCACAGTCCAATAAGTAATTAACACAATATTATCCTTATAGAGAATATAAAAAATTAGGGGAAAATTCCATTTAAATACCATTTGAATTTGCAAAACCCCCAAAAGTCTGTTGAATTTATAAAAAGACAGAAAGGTACCAAGGACCTATGAGGGATATGCAAATTCGTGTAAAATTACCCTTTTGCCCTTAGTTTTAAATAAATTTAAAAAAAAATAAAAAAACCCCAACCCCCACCGGCATGGCCGTGGCCGGTGGTGGTGGTGGTGTCGCCAGCCGGCCGCCGGTGGTGGTGGTGGTGGTCGCCGGCCGGCCATGCCGGTGGTGTGGTGGTGGTGGCGGAGCCTTGGCGGCGGTGGTGGTGGTGGTGGTGGGGGTTTGGGGTTTTTATTTTTTAATTTATTTAAAACTAAGGGCAAAGGGTAATTTTACACGAATTTGCATATCCCTCATAGGTCCTTAGTACCTCTCTGTCTTTTTACAAATTCAACATACTTCTGGGGGTTTTGCAAATTCAAATGGTATTTAAATGGAATTTTCCCAAAAATTAGCTGGGGCCAAATTTTTGAACAAATAAAATATCATATAATAAATACATATATATACTAACAAATTTTATAAGATCAGATTGGGCCAGCTGGGGTCAAGGCCCCAGCTGGCCATAAAGTGGTTACGCCACTGCCGGTCCGGTCCGGGTCTGAGAACATGGGTAAAAAGTATTTATAAATAATTTATTTGGGAACAGACTTGTTTTAATTTAAGGATGAACAATTTCGATGATCATCACAAGCTTGTTTTCACCACAAAACCTCAAATCATCACAAGTTAAATTAATAATTAAGTTTATTTTAATTTATTTTTTAACTTATAATTTGTGACATATTTTTCTTTAACTTTCAAGTTACTGATGACGATTCTTTCTTTAAATGGAATTAAAAAAAGAATAAAATGTATAATATATATTGCAAATAAAGTTTGGTTTAGTTGGTAAGAAGTTATTTTTATAAGCATAATGTCACGCCTGGAAGCAAACCAGCACAGGAACTTCCCAGAGGGTCACACATCCAGAGACTTTCCTGGGCTGAACACGCTTAACTGTGAGGAGCGCTGAGCGCTAACCACCATGCCAAACGTTTAAGCTGATAGCAGAGGTGCACCACATTTTATATAAGCCCCAAAAACCTTTCTCATCCTGCCCGATGTAAGACTCGTCACGGTGAGACCGTGACAAGCTCCCCCACCCATCCTGGTGGTGCCCCCATCACCCAGTAGGGGTCCCTCATTCCATCCACGGGGGAGGCGGCCCACCCCCTTCAACACAAGGGCCCACAACCACTGCCCATCACCGAGTGAGGGTCCACCTCCATTCCATCCACGGAGGGGCTACCACAGCGGGATGAGGCGAGGTTGGCTCTGATACCATTTGTCACGCCCGGAAGCAAACCAACACAGGAACTTCCCAGAGGGTCACCCATCCTGAGACTTTCCTGGGCTGAGCACGTTTAACTGTGAGGAGTGCTAACCACCATGCCAAAAGCTTAAGCTGATAGCAGAGGCGCACCACATTTTATATAAGCCCCAGAAACCTTCCTCATCCTGCCCAATGTAGGACTCGTCACGGTGAGACCGTGACAATAAGGTGGTGAATTGAATCACATGGTATAAAAGACTTTTTTGGTGGACAATTGCTTTATACTGTATATCCATATACCAATGTTCAACTATTATCTTGTCACATTTTTTGGTGCATGCCTCGAAGTAGGATATCTAATGTTCACTTATTATCTTGTCACATCTTAAAGTTTAAGAGAATTACTTCTTATATTTTAAAGATCGACATGATGATATTATAATAAGATCTTTGTTCAAAGTTCAAACAATACTTAAGATTGGTTGGAAATTTATTTCCGTATAGTTTCATTATTTTTATCCAAGTAATAATCATATTCTTGTCACAAATCACTTCCATGACACTAGTGCAAAAAAGGGCTTTAAGATCGCCTTATTTAGACCTGACTATCGACGCTCCAATCTTAAAAGTATGATCGGTGGCAGTTTTGTAAATATAAAGAACTTTTTATACTGGACCATTTTTTCATAGGTCTTAAATATATTATCCGGACCTGTTAAAAAACAACCGGTCTTAAAAATGTTATTAAAAAAATTGAAATATCAATTATCTTATGGAGAAATCTCATACAGCTGGACTTATATTTTCTGCATTCCAAAATAATACGGAAAAATTTAAATATAAAGGTATTAAAGTTTTAAGACCGAACATATATAATAGCCGGTCTTAAAAGTTATTCTTTTAAGACCAGACATAAAATGTGGTCGGTACAAAAAGATTAAATAAAAAATTAATTAATTTTAAGACCGGAGTTATACAAAGACTGGTCTTAAAGGTTAACTTTTAAGACCGCGTACTAACTTGTCCGGTCTTAAAAATAAGGCGCCAAATATATCTTTCTTTGCGCAGAAGCTTATGTTACTCTCACTGAAGAACCTCTCTGTTCACGTTGCGAAACCCTTCCTGTGCATTACCTCTCTTCCTCGCCCACGTACCATTAGCCTATGTTACTCTCTCATTTGCTCAGGCATTCCTCTCTTCCTGTCTTGAAAATGAACGGTGAAAACGATTCTAGTTGTGTTCCTAGAACGCCAGTTACTGGTGTGACTGATGTGTGTCAGAACGAACCGTCTTCATCTCATAATGAGCCTCGTAACCGCCGTGGTAGAAGTGGCACACGAATGATGGATGTATCTCTAAGTTAGACTTCTGGGACAAAGCTCTAGATTCAGTTTGATGAAAATTTGCAACATGTTGGTCCTAATAAAAGCAAATATAATAGTTTTGTCGGCTGTCTAGCACGCAGCAAGGTTAGCATCTTGACAACAGAGTGGAAAAATTTGGACCCTTGCACAGTAAAGGATCATATTTGGGACACTATCCGGCTTACATACACTGTCTCGGCGTCGAAGTTGAAAGACTCAACATTGTCTTATTGTGCTGATCGGTGGAGGAAGTTTAAGACCTTTCTAGCTAACAACTATATTTTTGCCGAGGTTCGGCCTGGCCATAATCCTTGGGACAAGTACCCATTTATTGATGAACAAACTTGGCAACAATTTGTTCGTTGCGACCACTCACGAAGCTCACGGTGAGTTTATATTTAGTTTTGTTTGCCCTTTTGTTTGCTTATTAACCTGTGTGGATATGTGAATGTTATTGTGTTCATCTAATCCTGTTAATTAAATGGTTTGGTGTGTGAATAGAAGTATACATTTCATGCCTTTGTCTTGCATCAGAGGAGCATGTCCTAGTTCTATGCAAGTCTGATAAAATACTAAGTAGGTAATTGGGAAAATAATAATGGCATAAAATTCAATCCATTATTATAGTCTTAGTTCTGTTATAGTAGGTAGTGGTTAGACATTGATGTTAGTTAGATAGTATGTTAACTGTGTAATGGTTTCGGTTCAAGGTGTTATTAGGCATTAAGAGTCAAGCCTCTAACTATATATAAGAGGTTAGTCTAATATGTGTATGAACCAATTATGATGAATGAATGAATTGACTGAGTTGGTAGCAATTCTGCAACTCCCTTTCCTCTATTTCTCCCAATTTCTTCTACAATTCTACATTTTTTATAAAAAAAAATGTTGAAACTTGATGAAGTGAATTTGACTAATGTTTGACGTTCATATCAAGCAGAAGTTCTCTAATTTCTGTTAGTGACATGACTGGAATTCATAATTAATAGTTGTTTTCAATTCTGATTCACAGAAAAGAAGGGAACAAGCATAGGAGATAGGGAGAAAGAATGATTGCCCACATAGAGCTTCTCGCGGCAGATATGGAAAGGCCGAAAAAGAATTGATGGCAGTCAAGCCGAAGAGATTGGAAGATGAAGTTGAATCCAATCCTTCTGTGATATTTGATCATCCATCTCCAATACGTTGCGAGGAGTTGTGATTGTATATTCGGCAAAAGCCAAGCGGCACCTACACGAGTGAACAAACTCGTCTAGTTGCGTGCTGAAAGAATTGTAAGTATCGATATTGCTATTTTTTAGTTACTAAACAAGTTTCATTACTAAGCTTCTCGTTATCTATATCTTTGATAATTGAATATTTAATACACTTCTTTTTATCTCTTGATTAATAATTTAGGACTCTTTAGTTAATAAATAATGGCTTTTATACTTATTTGGGCTTTGGGCCTTTGATTAGCTTTTAGCCATTTTTAATAATAAAATTCCAGTTTTACATTGCTTCACTATTTTTACCATAACTCTTGAACCAGACATCGGATTTGCCTCATTTTTGTCTCATATTTCAGATGATTCAGAAAGCTACAATTGTTATGAAGACATGAAGAGAAAATTCGGACAAGAGGGCGGTCAATTTTGGAGCCAAAGTCTGGATTTTATTTGGGCACGAATTTTGTAATTAAAGCCCACTTTTATTTTAATTTCATTTTGGGCTGAACCATTAGACCTAATTCGTTTTTAGGTTATCTTTAAGTGAGGCAGCCGCCACACATTCATTCATTCAGGTTTTTACACGGTTTTGGATTAAATACGAAGTTTTATTTTCTCTCAAATGTTCTTCGCGTTCTTCGTGTTCTTCGTCTTTTCTTCATTTCTTCCGGCCATGCTCGGCTAAACTTACGTGATTAACCCAACGTTGAGGATTCCATGATTCGTCCGAGCTTGTGCTTAATCGATAACGTTACTCGTTTCAGTTTTCATCTTATCGGATCGATTTCGAAAATAGTTCAAATATTAGATTTAATATTCGGTTTGGTTCGTCCCAGGGCGAGTTCAAACTAGGTTAAAGTGTTCTTTGTGCGATCGTACAGTGAGACGTCACTGTTTGGACAAATGCTAGGTGATCGTCTAGTCGAGGGAATTTCGGACGGATGCGAGAGATCTCGGTTCGTCCAGAACCAAACGCGAGTTCGTTCATGTTTCGCTCGAAGGATGGAAGTCTCGGAATCTAAACGTTGGGTTGGTCGTTCTTAATCTGTTTGGGTTTATTAACGTTTTCTATCTGTTTCCACATATTTCGGTTTATTTCAATTTATTTCGTTTTAATCTGTTCGTTGTTGTTGTTAATCAAACCCGCTGCAAGTTCATTGGGAAACGACCCAGGTTCCCTATTTCTGCAAATCATTTTCGAACTTGGTTATTTTGGGAGACACGGCAAACATCTTTCCAAAAATGGCGCGCATTGCTTGGGAATTTGTATCGGTTTGATTAGTAACAGTGTTGTAAATAGCTTAGTTTAGGTGGTTCGGGTGGTCGGACAGAAATTTTTCTGACTTTGATCACTCAAACCAGGTCTTATTCACAAGGAATTGGGCATTTTAAGCAAAAATCACTCTTTTTAAGAGTGAGGTATACCCTATTTTCCCCAAATTCCAACGTTTAGACCACTTTTTCGCTGTTTTAAGTTTTGATTCTAGGATTTCTACTAATCTGATTTTTTTTTAGTATCTCTGATTTGGCTGAAATTTGGTACAGTGATAGAAAATGGAAAATCATTGACCCCACATTAGAATCTTTGATTCTTCATGTGGTATCCTCCGTTTTGCCAAATTCCATCGTTTAGACCACTTTTTCAATTTTTGAAGTTTTTTATTCCATTTTTAGGTTCCCCAATAGTCTAGGAGTTTCACTGTCCAAGTCCCAAAAATTTTAGAAATCATTTGATAGTGTTTCTGGACTTGTTTTGGTCAATTTCTAGCATAGGTTTTTGCTTTTGTGTGCTTTGTTTGTGTGTTCTCTTAGGTTTTCCCACTTTTTACCACTTCTTGAGTGGCATTTTCGTAATTCTGATTTTCTGGTGGCATTTCGGTAATTACAGTATTTGCCAATTACTGCTTTGTTTGTATCTTTGCATGAGTACCGAGGAACACAACTAATCCGAGAAGAGTTGTTTCCATTTGATCTGAAATAGAAAGAACAATTCTTCTTGCTAAAAGAGTTGTTAGAGGCTAAGTCATAGGATTGATCTTTTGAACCGGATCGACCATTACGATTGTGTCCATTACGGTGATCTTTCCGATTGTGTCCATTACGGTTGATCTTTACGATTGTGTTCACGATAGTATTTCGATAGTCTTGTGGTTTCACCGATTCTAGTATCAATTTTGCTAACTCGGACGTTATGGCGGGAAGACGAGTGATTATGCTACTTTAAAGGTGGGCGCACTGATGTTAATTATCAACCTTTGTGCATCCAATATCCCGACCTTCTTGCTAACTTTAAGCTTAAATCGGTCTAATACACTTGTTGCCTAAGTTTCATGGTCTTGCGAGGTGAATGCCCCATTAAGCATTTGAAGGAATTCCATGTGGTGTGCGGCACAATGAAACCACATGCCATTGATGAGAATCATATCAATTTGAGAGATTTTCCTTTCTCATTGGACCGGTGGAGCCAAGGATTGGTTGTTGTACCTTGACCCTCATCTATTGGGAGCTGGGCCCGATATTCGAGAGGTTATTTCTAGATAAATATTTCCCTTCCTCAAGAGCAAGCTGCGATCAAGAAGAAATTGGCAACATTAAACGAGGTCACCCCCCTGTTTACCATATTCAAGCAGCACCCCCAATCCAATATGATTCTCAGAGATTAGAGACTAGACTTGATTATCTCACTTCCCTTGTGAGGCAGTTGGCAGTAAGGTTCATGATATGAGTGGTGGAATGGACCATGACATTCTTGACCAATTGGACTCTTGTCTTGAATTCCCAAGTTAGCTTGAAGAGCCCATATTGTTTGTAGCATAGAATCGATGCTTTGAGAGATAGACTCTTCCCTTCGGATCGAATCTCCTACATAATAGTGGGATTGAAAGGGTGAATCTTGATTACCATTAAACCAAGCCATAAAAGTTCAATTCAATTAATTCCCAAATGAATCACAAGTATTTATCTAACTAAGAAAATAAATCTAAAAAAAAAATTACAAATGCAAATGAAAAGAAAATCAAAATGACAAAAGATGCAAGTATCTATGAATTAACTTGGAAACATGGTGAATTCAAACAATTAAGATCAACATCATATCGAATTTAATGCAACACACCACACAGAAGCTACCAAGTGAAAACAATGCAATAATGCAATGAATGTTGTGCAAACTATCTAAATGCAAAAATCCTAAACTATATGCAATGAAAAATCAAAAATGCAAAACTAACAAGCTTCACACGAAAACCCCTCAAAAGTGAATTTGACAATTAGATTACCTAGGGAGCCAATTACTTAGCTCCCTACAGCAACAGCCATTTGATGAGGCCCTTTTTGTCTTTAGCCGCAGGGTCCACAGTCAAAAATAACCAAGGATTGCGTATAGGAAAACCTAGGATCGTTCTCTCTCTAAATGAGCCTTTTATTGAGTCCTAGATAATCTAAATGACATGCAAATGCAATTAAAACAAGGGAAAAATTGGTTTTGGTTTTTTCAATTGATAAACTAAAATAGAATGCAATTTAATTAAATGTTAAACTATTATTTTTGGTATTTTCTTTATAAAATGGTGAATGAGTAAATGGAATGGATGAAGTGAAAATATGAATGATGAATGCTCTTGGTATTGAAGAAGATGTCTATCCTTGCTCATAAAAGATTATGGGAGTTAAAATTTATCAAGTCTTAAGAAAAACCTCAAGATAACACTTGAGTCCAATATTCTCAATTAATAGTGGCTCCTACAAACGTAGCTAACCACTACCTCTTGAGTAATTGTTAAAAACCACTTGATGTGCAATTCAAATTGGAATAATGCAACATGAGTCTTCTTGAAATTGAGTACATAACAGTCCCTCAAAGGGTACAAATCAATCACATTAATTAGACAATAACACGCTAATTAATATAATCTCAAAGCAACCACAAGAAATTAAAACACATATTTTTCACACTACAAAATCCAATCTCAACTACAATTATCAAACCAACAGAGACAATAAACATTAATCTCAGTTCCAGAATTTATACACAATAATCCCTAAAACTAGGCAACTTAAATATATAAATCTAGACTAATAGAATGATAGAATAACTCCCCTATGAAGTCCATGTGAGCTCAAACATTAATCCTCATCACCAAGAAGCAAGAATCAGCCAGACATGACAATCTGAAAAGTCGCCGGAATCTGGTAAAACACTCGCCGGAATCTGGGAAAATCACGCCGGAAAATTCAAGAACTCGCCGGAAAATTCAAGAGAAGCCCGATGAAGGTCTGAGGTCGACGGCGCAGGTTTAATCCCTCTCCGGTTCTGTTCTCGCGCCCCCTATGGTTCACTCCGTTCTGGCTGGGGAAGAAGGAAGATGGGGTGAATAGATGGTGGCCCGCCGGCGGACTTGGCGGTGGGAGATGTTCCCGCCGGCGAGAGGAATGTAGGCGATGGTGATGAGTGCTCAAGTGTGAAGGTCCGGCTGTGAGAGGAAAGAAGAAGGTCGACGCGTTCTCGTTCACTCCGTTCCAGCCGCTGGTTCTGTTCTCTCTCCTTCAATCCCCCAAAATAACGCTCCTCCCCTGTTAGCTTTTAGGTTTTTTTTAATTGCTTCCATTGGTGGGCCCCAAACGCTTTCTGCTTTTTTTTCAATTCTTTATTCTCCATCTTTTTCAGTCCAGCCGACCCTCCTCCTTTTTGTTTAATTGGTGGCCCAATTCCATTTGCAATTCAATCTCCAATTGCCAAAACTTTATTTACGTGGCTGTGGAAAAAAAAAGAATTAATAATGATAATAATACTAATAATAATAAAACTGATTTTTATTTTTAAACTTCTCATTATTATTATTTATTTCCTAAACTCAAACTTTCATTGTAAATTGAAATCCCCCAAATAATGTATCCAAATTGATATTTCTCAAAATCTCAATAAAATCTCTTCAATTCAGTATTGATGACTTCCTAAATATATTAAAATATGTCTCAAATCTATTAAAAATAGGAAGTCATCAAACACCTACAATGCAAGATTGAACACAATGTAGCATCAAAAGTCCGAGGAATCAATTGCATGAATAATTAACAAATTATGACCATTTTACCCCTAATTACATTTAATTCAATACAATTGTCCCTAACTCAAATTAGTGCTTAATCATGCAATAATGTCCGAGAAAAGGCATTAAAAATCCCAATTTAATTATGAAAAGTCATATAAAATATGATTCGATCAATGGGGGCATAGTGTGCTCCTTCTTGGTGTCCATATTCTCGGACAGCTGCTTCCCCTTTAGTCGAGCCAAGTCGACCTTGGCGACTCGGAGAGTATCTGTTTCGGTAGCCGTTGTGTCATTACTCCGGCTAGGAAGGGTAGGTTCCCGTACAACGTTGCGGCCTATTTCCTCCTCAGGGACCTTAACCCGGTTCATGACGACCAAGTTCTTCCCCTGATGATTCTCGACGGGTTCCTCAGCATTGGTGGGCATACAAGCCGAGGCCACAACCTGACTTGAGCCAGCACCATTCTGGCCTTCATTCTGAGCTTGCTTCTTTCTTTGCTTGATATTCTCTTCCAACCTTTATTGTATTCTCCTTCGCTCTTCCTGCCGCCATATGACATTCTGGCGGTCCATATCCTCCCGAATAAGTTGGGCATCCTCTTCTCTTTGGAGTCGCTGCCGAGTCTCCATGTTTTCCATGCGTCAAACCAACGAACCTACCGTATTATGTAGCAGGCGTATGTCAGGATTGCTGAGTTGGAATTCAGGAGGGGGGTGAGGGATATTCTGCAGCTGAACCAACCATTGCTCGTGCTACGGGCCACGACCTAGATGAGGGGAATTGGCGGTATCCTCAGTCTCTGCCTCAGTCCTCTCGGTGGCACAGTTAGGTTCTGGAGCAACCGAATCTGAATACTGGATCGTCTGCTTCTGGAGTGGTTGTCGTGGTTGTCCTTCAGGCAGCTGGTCCTGTCGAGGTACCTGACTGCGACTCCTGGTGCTTGCGGCCATTTTCAGTGGTTATTAGTGACTTTATGTGGTTTGGGAATCGAAGTTTATGGTCCCCACGGTCGGCGCCAATGTTCTGGTGTAGAACACAAATGTCTAGCCTCAATGGACTAGGTGACGTTAATATTGGATCAAGTGGCCCCTCAAAGGCGTCTTATGGATTAAACACCAAAAGGGAGGTGATCGTTCTACGATATCTATAAGGGAGATATCAGAGAACGCTCTCAGATCACTGTGCTACACAGAGGAGGCGTTTCACCAAAGGGGTGGGGTGTGTGTACAGTGAGACTGAATAGTAAATAATGGAATAGTGAACGTGGGGAACGCACCTGGTGGGTAACCTCCTATTTATAGAGATTACCTATGGTTTCGTTCCCATTGCCTTGAGCCCTGTTCTCCAGCGATGTGCGCCTCCCACGTCCTGTGAGCGCCTGCTCCACCACTTGTACGTTCTTGGATTATAGGCATACTCAAGGAGTAATTAGCAATTTACCTGCTTAGAGGGAGATTCCAGCCTAAAGCACTCCTACTGGGCCTTATATCTGTCAGGCCCATTATTTGAGTCCATAATAGATTGTATACTTGAAATTATAAATTAGTCAATTTTATCGATTGCTTAATAATCCTTTTCACTGATAACGCTACCTATAAATGTTATTCTCAGCAACTAACTTTAGGAGCCCGGAATTACTCAATGATAAAACTACATTGATATTAACTCAAAATTCAATGATCACAGACAGGTAAAAAGAAGTACCAAGTAAATAAAATTTCGTTAATATTTAATTACATTATGCTTATTTTGAATGATTAAATTCTGGCCAACGAACTGTTCAATCTGATTTTAGTTAATGGTCTATTGGTTAAGTTGCAACAACAAATGACCACTTTTATCCCCTCTAATTTCTGGTTCATTTTTTTTCAAAGACTTCTATTAAAATATGTTGTTAACTATACAAGAATAATTGTAACATCCCAACTTTTCAAAAACAGTATAATTTTTTTTTTCATCAGAGTAGAGCACCGGAGCGATTGAGTAACTGATATGTATATATAAAATGCCGTAAGTCTATCTCGGTAACCCTGAATAGAGTCTCTATCTGTGAATGTATAATCGGTGACCCTAATAGAATCCCTATCCGAGGTCGGTGACCCCAGACAGAGCCTCCATCCAGTCGGTGACCCTAAGCGAGCCTCTATCTGGGGTTGTATCTATCACATATGGTAAACCTAAGTAAAATTCCATAGGCACGGTGCATATAGCACCGAATAGAATGGCCGAGTAAGTGTCTACCATAGGGGCCTCACCGAGGTTAACGATGAGTGGTTGGCACACCTACGTAGACTAGCCTTGCCTTCGGCACCAAACTATTCACACATCATATCATCACATATTTGCATACCATAAACATCGAGTCGGTGTTACTGATGCGCGAACGTACCTTCGTTGTGGCGTAGAGTACTTAAGCGGAGAAAATCGTCGTTTACGGAAAAACGTGAAATGTCCAACAATGCCAGACGTCGGGCGTAACAATGACGGTCGAGTTTCGATATCCTATAAGAGTAATATCACTTTCATTAGTGATTTGGCATTATAAGCGGCATTTTAGGTAAAAATTACCATTTTGCCCCTATACCCCTAATTGGCGGAATTTGCTGACACTAGATTATTTTAACTCTAATCTTCCAAAATTTTGCGAACTTGACCCCACCAAGATTTTCGAAATAATGACTAAAATACCCCTAATTTATGATATCTAATCATACTTGGAAGATTAAAGACTACTCTAGCATTTCTACTCTAACTACCGAAAGAACTACGAAAGCTTAAATGTAGAAAAACTTACCCGAGCTTGCTGCAAATTTCCCGGACTCCTTCCCCGAGCTTCTCTCTAACTTCTCACTAAAACCGAAATGCTCTCTTGAATTGTGAAGAATGAAGAGCAAAGGGGTGTCTTATTTATAGGCAAAAGTTATGGATTTCAACCGTTGGATCTTCTTTCGTATCGACGGCTCAGAGATGGTAGATGTGGCCTTACGAGAATCACTCATTTTCATTCCTTCTCCTCCACCAAAAACGTCCATATGTCATCTTTTCCAAAGATGAAGTCATCCCGATGATGTCATCAACTTGTCTTAGAAGTTTTCTACCGATAAAACCCCGATCGGTACCCGATTCGCGTAATTTCGGAAAAATCTCAAAATTCTGGATTATACAATTCCAATACAATTCATTCCTCATTAGAAATGTCTAGTCTAACTATCTTTTTAACTCTGTCTAGGCCTTCTCCGACCTGACAGAAGTTTTATGGAAAAACGTGTCGGTTTCAGAACGAAATTTCGGAAGCTACCGCCTATGGACAAGAATGCACTTATTCCAAATATGTCCAGGAAAACTCTCACTCTTCCCCAGACGTCGCAACATGACATTTAGATCCTTAACTTTCAACTTGGCTATCCGGCTTTTCTCAGAATTTTCCTATTTCGTCTTATTAGGAAAATGTTCTACCGGCTTCGGAATTAACTTCCGGAAAAGTCTAACGGAAGATAAAAATCCACTGATCAATGTTTTACCTTGACTTTGGTAATCCCATTCCTGGTTCTTCAGATAGGATCCGTTTCCTATTTATTTTATTACTATTCACTATAATTTAATTATATAATAAAATATTACAACTTGTAAACAAATATCATGATATTTTATCTTTATTCCTATCCATATTTTCTCCCAAAATTCGGTCAACATCTGATCCCCTTTTTTTTTCGTTTTATATTTTGTTTAATATAAAATAATTATTTTATATAATTTCTTACATAAATTTCCTATTGGTCCAAACTTGTATTTAGGCTTAAAAATACCTAATCTCATTTATTTTTCTTGAAAATTTCCAATTAATTAGCAAATACATTTATGCTAATTCTTAGCCATTTACCACCAATTTTGGAGCTTTACATAATTATCTTTGAATTTCCTTTGCTTAAGCTTAAATAATTACCCAATAATTACTTAATTGCTTTCTTAACAGTTGTGGATAATTTTCTTAATTAAGATAACTCCTTATCTTCAATCTTTTGTATTAACATTAGAATTTCATGACTCTTGCATTAGTTTAGAATTTACGGGGGCATTATTGTCATTATAATACTTTTTGATCCCCTTCTTATAATTTTCCCAAGGTGATAATTTATTAAATTACTAAAATTAGAGAAAATATACTCTCTTAATTCAAATAACTATTTTTCTGCCTTTTTGGATTTTTCAAAATTTTCCTAAGTCATTTTTATGCTCCATAGGGGCATTTTGGTAATTTTGGCACATTATCATTTTTCCCTCTAATTTCATTAGAAATTTCCCTAGAAAATATAATAAGTATTTTACAATGTTTTGACAATACATATTTTCACCTATCCCCAATAAGTATTTTTCACTAAACTATGATGCTCATCATAGGTCAGATTTTAGGGTATTACAATAATCTTATTATCCAAAATCATTGTATACAATAGAACTAATCAACTCTTCTAAAGTTCTTATCCCAAGAGATAAACCGCAAGTCATACAAAATATTGCTCATATTGTGCATTCAGCACCTATGCTCTTTAAAGAGATGATCATTCGACCAACACCATGTTAAGATGTAAATAATTCCTCAGTAGTTTCCATTTTAAAAACTTGCACTCTGCATTGGAACCTTTAATTTTCAAATAAACTATTTGTTATTACATAGTAGATTATGAGCATGAAATGAGATTAATAGCCTTAATTTACACATAACATTCAAAATTACTAATAAAGAAAACAAGATGCTGAATTATAAAGGAAAAACGCAAACCATAAACAATAACAAAATACTGCCATCTAATACAAATCTGACAAGTTAAAACTTCCAAAAGGTACCAGCTTTGACCTCCTTTTTTCAATTGCGCTGCAAGGTGTTAATTTCCATTACTTGTTCCCTCACCAATACTGCTATGAGAATGTACAGAAACAATGGATGCTATTTCATCAGAGTTGGATATGTCATCCACTAAAACTCTCTCATTAGGATATAGAGAGGGTTTTGGAGGCATTTGAAGACTTGAAACATCCTTTGCTTCTAACATCTCTATTACTTTATTCATTGAAGGACGATCAACAGGCTTTAGCTGTATGCACCAGAGTGCTACTATGAACATCTTCTTTACTAAACCCTTTTCTTCTTCCATCAAATCTTCCATTTCTATATCATTATTATCATCAAGTTGGTCATAAATCCATAAGGGATAGTATAATTGGCTTGAATGTTCTGCTTGCGGATTCAAATTCCTTCTTTGACTTGCCATTTCCATCAGAAGCATCCCAAAACTATAAACATCAACCTTATGAGACACTCTTCCAATATTCTTGTAGAACATCTCAGGAGCTATATATCCTATTGTTCCCCTCGCTGTCAAAGTGGCAATATTACCATCTATTGCATATAAACATGCTAATCCAAAATCTGAAATTTTTGGAGTGAAGTTTTCATCAAGAAGAATGTTATGAGGCTTGATATCGAAATGCAATATCTGCATCTCACATCCATGATGAAGGTAAGCAATTCCACTAGCCACTCCTAGAGATATCTCATATATCTTACGATAACTCAAGGACGTATTTTTTTCTTTAGAAAAAATATGTTTATCCAAAGATCCATGAGACATAAATTCATAGATAAGAGCACGTTTTGTTCCTTCAACACAAAACCCTAGAAGATGTACCACATTGAAATGATGTATCCTCCCAATAGTTGCCACTTCACTCAT
Organism: Acacia pycnantha; assembly: GCA_025563575.1. Lineage (NCBI taxonomy): Eukaryota > Viridiplantae > Streptophyta > Magnoliopsida > Fabales > Fabaceae > Acacia > Acacia pycnantha. The sequence goes on along the minus strand of JAMWYP010000674.1, from coordinate 12,881 downwards.
AAAATCTTGGCTACTATTAGCTTTATTGGATTTACCTAACATTTTGATAGCAACGTCAAGTCCACTCCTTAGCTTTCCCTTATACACAGTAGCGAAGCCTCCTTCACCCAACTTATTCTTGAAATTTTTGGTCATCGACTTCAAATCCTTGTAAGAGTACCTTATTGGAATAAGGTCATGAAGTCTTATAAAATCTTCAATATCTTCATATATTGACAGGTGCCTTCTGCGGCATGTATAGATCACCACCGTAGACAACAGTACAACACCAAACAAAAATCTGACCGTGATAAATGGCAAAACAAATCTTCCGGTGAACGCTCCTAATTTGATCAGAACCTTTGATGGCCCAGAATCATAGGCTGTGTAGTATCTTGGATTTCTTTCTTTGTTCAAAGTGTAGTGGCTTAGATGAATGTTCGCTATCCGGAATAGTCCTGCAAATGGATGTTACTTAAGTGACAAAAAATTGAAAATAGCGTTTGGGCTAACATCCTTTAATTTAGCCTTATTATTAATTCAACATATATAATAAATGTCAGCTGAAGCAATCATATATATCAAACAAACATGGCATTAGTTCACGGACGGTAATGGAAGCTGAAGCTTGATGGAAAACATGTTACAATTTTTTTAATAAAAGAAACATGGTATAAATTAATACCTAAGAATTCAACTTAAAATATGTGTATTTAAAATGTAAATAAATTAGTTAAAAGACTTCTAATAAAATTAACCCATGAAATAGAAAAATAAAATGTATGCCCTAAATCATAGGTGATAGGACCTTACCTTTCCAAATTCCCCTGAGAAAATCTGTAACAAAATTTTACTCAAGTCAACAATGGTAAAGGTGAGAATAACAAAAAATAGCTATTAATTAAAAGAACGAGTAACCAATATTGGATGAAAATAATTTTTTAATAAAATTCGATCCTCTCACCTATTTGGACCGATGAATCACACACTTTACTATTACCAAATAATATTTTTTTTTATGAATGTTATATTAAAATTAATTTATTAATATTTATCTACACTGATGCTCAAATTTAAAATTTATTTTTAATTAAATTTAATTATGTGTTCTTTTCTTATCAAATTGATAAGTGTCCCTGATATTATAAAATAAGACCATGCAAACTAACATACTTATATTTTGTAGTCTGAATCTAGCATGATTACTAAGATGTTATTAGTTTGAGTCTTAAGAGAGACATCTATACTAAGATATTATTACTAACTAGTTGCTCGTATACCTTTCAATAGGATTTAGAAAATGTGTTGGATACCAATTGATAAAAAAAAGATGAAGGAATGTGTATTCACTAATGTTAATATTTATTTCAGCAATAAATAATTTCTACAAACATTTGTTTGATATAATTAAACTAAAGCTAATATTTTTTCACTCTTAAAAATAATAAAAATATTAAATGTTCAGTTCAAGTTGATTAATTTAGTGTCTCGATATATATTAATCCTTCTTGTACCTTTACTGAACTTCTGAACCAAATTGCAAAGTTATCTCCATGTTAAATCAAAGAAGGTTACATCGAAAAATGATATATAATGTTAAGCCGAGTATAAATACCCCCTCCAATTTTAAATATTAAAACTAGACAATTAATTTATATAAAATACAAAAATTCATTAAATTAGTTATTTATAAAATATACCTGTTGATTTTCTTAAAATACTCATTCTTTTTTTTTTTTTTTTGATAAAGCTTAAAATACTCATTCTAATCATTTGCATGAGCCAATACTCTCTTGATAGATTCTTTTTTTTTTTTTTTTACTATGAGTAATCCATATGAAGAGTTTAGGGGAAAAAACCATATATCTTTGGGAAACAAAATGAAATGATATTGGAGCAGCATTAATATGAAAAAATACAAAGCTTGAGTATGAAAGATTATCTTGCTATTTTTATTTCATATTCACATGACTTCTTATTGTTCTGGTTTAGAACACAGATGTCTAGCCTAATGGGCTAGTGCGTTGATATAATATCGATGAACCCTGCCTGAGTATCTATGAGGGAGATAATCAAGAGGACTTGGGATCACTATGCACAGACGAGGCTTTCGCCAATGGGGTGGTGTGTGTGCACAGTGTGACTTTATGTAAATAGTTCAAAGTTAGAACGTAGAATCTGTGTACCTTTAGGGTTTAACTTCTATTTGTAGAGTGTACCTTAGAATTAGGGTTTGGACTTGTGGGCCTTTGTGCCTCCAAGCCCAAGTGATGTGACGTCATATTTGTGCCACGTGAATTATCCCTTGTTGGGCCATATATTAAATATGAGCCTTGTATAGGTCCGTAACACTTATATATATATATGTGTGTGCGTATATATTCACATGACTATCATATATATATAATTGCATATAAGCAGGAGAATTACGTGAGATTGAAAGTAAATAGGTAAAAGAAAATTGTTACCTTCTGCAAATATGCGCAGCCTTGGTAGCTTTCCTACATGGCCCAACGATCAAACCTCATATTAACTCAACATTCTGACATCATATCCGGGTAATAAGGAAGTACCAGGTAAATGAAAATTCATCATTCTGAATTAAATTATATTTAATTTTTATTCTTGGTTCTGACCAAAAAAAATTATTAGATCGGATTTGAGTTGATAGGTACCCCTTAGCTTATTTTAGTTGTAATACTCAGATAATTATTTATCTTGGATATTATATTTTGATAAATAATACCTATTGAAAATAGGTGACTATGTGGTCTCAAATCCTGTGTGGTATTTATCTTGTTTTTCTAGGGTAATTTCTTTTGAAATTAGAAGGAATAAAGCGCCAAAAATCTCTAAACACATTTATGGGGCATAAAATACCCTGAGATTATTATGATATGTCTTAAGAGGCAATTAAATATTTATTAAAAATAGGAAAGTATGTTGTCTCTAATTTAGGTAATTTATGGGATTATTTTCTTTGGAAATTAAAGAGGCAAAAACCAATATTAAATTGGGGAACATAAGTTGCCCTATGATTTTTTAATATAATGCATGATACATAAATGACCAATGTCAATACAATAGTTGTGAGAAAATAATTAATCCAAATTGAGAAAATTGTCAACAATTAGTAGGTGACTAGATAAATAATTAATTGCTAATTGTTTAGACATAAATAAAGGAAATGTCTAAAGTTAATTATGTGCAACCCCTAATTAGAGATTAATGACCAATGAAGGGTCAAGATTAGCATAAAGATAATTGCTGATTAAGTAAGCATGATTAAGTAATGTAAGAGATGAGATTAAAATACTAATGATGCTCTAGTAACTAGGATTATAAGATAAATCGATTAGGCAAATAAAGATGCAATACAAGGCACTTAAACATTGGATTAAGGGAGTAATTAAAATTTGTTAATCCATGTTGAAAAGTCAACAAGTGTAATTAGATCCAATGGCCAAGGTTTAATCTTATAAAGTTAATCTAATGGTTCTGATAAATCAAGCCTTAATCCATGTAAAAATGAATTAGCCAATGGGAACACATAGACCATAGGATATTTGTGCAAGTGGGAAACATCTTCCTTGGCCAAGAATTGCTCATGCAATTCGAAAATTAGAAGAGGAAAGAGAGAGAAAAATGTAAGTGTGAATGCAAGTTAGAAGAAAAGAGAAAAGATATTTTGTGAAAAAGCAAATATGATAAATGAGAACCGATAGAAAATAAATCATATCTTGAAATATGTGAACTAAGTATTTAACATCAGGACATATTATAAACAAGTGAATTTTTGTCCCGAAGTGGGTTATCTCCGAAGTCATTTCCGTAACCGTCGGGGTTTATCCTAAAATGACTAAAAGACTAGTAAAGACCCCTAATTGGACCATAACCCTTGATATTTAAAGTACTCCTCAAGTGATTACATAAACTTCAAAGTGTACCTCTAAAAGTATTTAAAAGTTATGTGCATTTGCGATTAGAACATTGAGCAGGGGAATTAATCGGTAAAAATCATAAAGAGCACATGGGTGACATCATGTTTTGAAGAGGATAAAGGAGAGAGAAGGGGGGGGGGAGGTCGGCCAACATGTTTGAATGGTGGAGATTGAAGATGCCAAAAACCCTAGATCTAATGGCTCAAATTGAAGGAGGGAAAGTTCAAAAGATTTGCCAAAGTTGCCATAGGGTTTTTCTATAAATAGGCCCTTCATCCATTTGGAAATCTCACACCAAATTGCAAGAGGCAATTCGAAATTAGAGAGAGGTTAGAGAGAAGGAGGAGCTCTGGAGAAGGAGTAGCAAGGTTCTGGGTAAGTTATTCGGTCCTTAGCTTTTAGGTTCTAGTCTTTAGTTCAGTAGTTCTTGAAGTTCTAGTGTAGTTCATAGCTTAGATGTTGTTTTGATCTTTAATCTTCCAATAAATTGTTGATATCATGTTTTATGGTTAAATATGGTATTTATTTCGAAATTATGATGGAGATAGAGATATAGCAAAATTTTGAAAGATTAGAGTCAAAGTAGCGAAGCTCTGGCGAAATTTAGTCGGTTAGCAAAGTCAAGGGTAAAATAGACATTATGACTAAAATATCTGTTAGGATATTGTCTGATTGATAAAAACGCTATTATCCTTATAGGATATCTGTAATCACGTTCCGACCGACAGACGTACCGTATTTCGTCAACGAAGGTACGTTCGCATACTAGTAACACTAACTCTGATGTTTATTGAATGCTTATGTGTTATGTGTATTGTGTGCTTATTGTGGTAACTGCTAGCTCTGTGGTATGTTTATGTACTGTTGATATGATTATGCTTGCTGGGTGTGAAAGGACTGCTGGGTGTGAAACGCTTGCTGAGTGTGACACGCTTGCTGGGTGTGACACATCTGCCAGGGGGCTTATGTGCTGTCGGGATACGCTTGGTTGTTTGATACATGTGTTGTGTGCCCATATGCTGTTAATGATGTGAATATCTGTAATCCATATACTGTATATATATGCATGAGGTTAACCGTTACCTAAAGTCTGGGTGCATTGGACCTCAGCTCTTCACATAGCTTCAGGGTCAGGAGGACCGAGGGTCGAGGATAAAGGCAAGCATCACGCTTAGAGACCCGGCTAAAGACTTCCTTTTGTTATGTATTTACGTTTATGTTAGACACTCGGATTAATGTACCATTACTACGAATAGCCAGACACACGACAGTTGGCATTTTGAATATATGTATCAGTTACTCTTTTGCTCCTATGCTCCACTCTGATGGAAAAAAAAAATTATTCTACTTTTGAAAATGGGATGTTACATTAGTTATTCTTAAAAAATTGAGACAAGCTGTATTGATGAAATGATTGTCAAATCACTTTCACATGTTGGATTATCATCAAATCATATATAATTAAATTAATATAATTTTAATTATATACTAGCTGTTTTGAATATTAAAAAAGGAGTAAACACGATAACACAATTCACACCAAAAAAAATAATCATAACCAGACAATAATAAATTTAAAAAATAATGAATAAAAAGTTAGTAAATATTTTATATCTTTAAAAATAAAATGAAATAATTATGTCATCTAAAATATCTATAGTTTTTTTTATATCTATAATGTTTGAACTCACATATATCATAACCCTTCTAAATATTTGGGAAAATGATATCAATGTCCAATCAAAAAAATTAATATTATCTTTAATTTAAAATATAAGAATCACTTGATTTTTTTAAGGAGATTAAGGAAGCTAATTAAATTACTTTTCAATATTTATATTTATCGTTTTTTCTTCAAACAAATTTTTTTGTTACTTATAAACTGATATATAATTTAATTATACATAACATATGATATGATTAAGTAACTTATTTAGCTTCCTTAAGCTCTCTAAAAAAAATAAATTCAACTAGGTCTTATATTTAAAACATAAGGTAATATCATAAAAGTTTTATTACTTGTTAATGATAAGTGAAAAAGCAACCATTGACAAGTTATGAAGTTATTCTATTTTTTTTTTTTTTTGGTTGGACCTTGATGTCATTTTTCGTACATATTTTTGTAAAAGAGTACCAACAAAAATAATATGGTAGTAATAAAAATATTGAGAAAAGTAAAGGGACTTACGACAAGATTCATAATGCATTCCCAGGGGACTTGTACAGTCTTCGAACCCCTGTCGATAGCAAAGCGAGCCTTGAGATTCAGGGTCTGGAACGCAGTGAGTGTCCTCCGGCGGACAATAATCATCATCACAAGGTCGCTGCCGCCATGAAAGTTCAAATCCAAAGGAAAGGAGTGTGTGAATATCAGCGTAGGACTTGATTCCATCAGGCACCAACGATCCCCAATCTGAGGCTACGGGGGTCACAAATTCCAGACGACATTGAGGTTGAAACCGGGGAGCCAACAAGTCACCAGCCACGGCATAAAGATGGCCTCCTCTTTTCACACAAGGAGCCGTATCCACATACGCTGTGTCCTCCCTCACCGGATCGCTGCAGTACAGGTACGCCACCTGCTTGACTATTAAAGATTTTGTCCATGTCTTCTTTAGAGTACTATGGGTAAATTCATAATAGTCGAAAGGACTCCAGAAAGGGTCGAAGTGGTATAGGGAGAAGAAATTGAGAGGGAGGGATGAGCAATTGCCCGCCTGAATTCCTGGATCTACGAGTTTGATTCTCAAGTTGTCGTAGTTTATTCCCACCACTCTGTATATTCCATTCTCCAAAAATCCATCATGGTCATGTAAATGAAGGAGAGTGACGTTGTTTTCACAGGCTAGCTGGTAATAGGGGTGGCCGCAGTTGGGTGGGTCATGAGGTAGTCGGAATGGATATGAGATGTTTGTGATAATGCCACACTGAGAGGTACAGGTTTTGTTGTAAAGTTCAGAACTCACAACTCCCGCCATTAGAAGCAGAGAGGGCCACAACACTAAACACCAACAACACCATAATCCTTTCTCTCTTCCTATCGCTCCTGCGCTTACGAAAGCTTCCATCTATACATTTTCTTTCTTAATCTCCACTCCATCTCTCAATTCCTTCTTATTTATAGTTTTTTATCACCAAACTTAGTTTCCTTTTTTAATTTTGCTTCACCTATTTTTGCCCCTTTTCTAAGAAAATAAATATTTTGAAATTTTAACTATGTAAAATAAAAGTATTTTTACCCGTAAGTATTTTTAATAAAAAATATATGGGTAATTTATCTGTAATTTTTTCAAAAACTTATATGATTAAAAACTGAAAAAATATGGATCGATCCAAAGCTGTTGTAAGTTGTAAGCACGCCTTAGCTCAAACAATTTAATGAGCAGAGAAGTTTAGAATCCATAGTGTACGTACCTGTATCTACTGCTTTTTTTAGATTATATTACTAAGTATTCAAGTAACAAATAATTCAGATTAAGGTTTTGTAACCAAGATATTTCTCCCCAAATATCTTTTTTAACAAGCCAGGTGGGATTCAAACCTCAATCCTCCTACTTTGTAATTTAGCTAGTTCATTGTTAGATCAAGGGTTAAGGTGCAATTTTACACATGAAGTTTACTCCCAGGAGCGCCCAGCACCACGAAGTTTTTTCAGGAGCAAAAGTACACACGATGTTACGTTTTGGGAGCAAAAATACCACGGGCCGTTAGTTGACCTTTAGTTGACCGTTAGTTTTTTAACGGCCCGTGGTATTTTTCTCCCAAAACGTAACGTCGTGTGTTTTGCTCATAAAACTTCGTGGTGCTGAGCGGCCCTGGGTAAACTTCATGTGTAAAATTGCACCTTAACCCATAGATCAAATACTCTTGGGTTGTATAACAACACTATCACACTTTTCATGAATATATATATATATATATATATATATATATATATATATATATATATATATATATATATATATATATATATATATATATGAGGTTTAAACTTCTCATCTTGCATTAGAAGAAGAAGATTCCTATACACACGTAATTATATATATATGTGGGTCCCACCATTTCAAAATAGAAGAGAGGTTTGTATAATTAAAATTAAACATATGGGTAGTTAGAGTATTTTACTCTTAATACTAAGATCAACTCTCTAAATATATCTTATATTATAAACTGGAGGAGTACACAAACAGAGAACCAAAATAAATAAACAATAAAGCTAATTTAATGAACATGAGTAGAGCTGGAGAGAGATAACAACAGAATCGATTTCTAACTGCCCCAAGGGCCTACCACAAGAGATCTGAACTGCATATAATAACATTACTTGTAAAGAAAAATTATTGAATAGTAGAGACCTAGTTTTATTAAATAGCCTTCTGAATCCAAGTTTCAGATTTAACCCAAAAAAACGAAAAAAACCTAATGATTTGCCATCACAGATTCTTGTTGTTGGTGATGAGCCTGGTATGGGTGCTGCTTCAGAAACAAGGGAATGGTGAGGACCAGCAGGTTCAGTTGCCGTCTATTCCTGATGCTCTTCAAGGACTTTATCTCACCGTCAGTCACGTAGACAATGAATCCCACTTCATATACGTGTACTTAACAGATCCAGAAGGTTGTCTTGCCAGACTCTTTCTACAACGCCGTCTCTACAATTCGTCCGTTTATCCTTTCGAGCATGCTTATGACACTGAAGAAGACATTGTTACTTTCTTCAATTGTTCTTCTGTCGGGTCCATATATGACTCCAGATCCTGCCCCATTTTTGCTCTTGGCTCCAAGGAAAGTGTCCTGTCAGAGAATCATAACCTTGCTTTCTGCACCATGATCTCACGATTACGTTCGTCAATACCGGCAGACTATCAACGCAACTCACTTTACCTCAAATGGAAGTTCCAACCAAGAGTTGATGAAAACCACAAAACCAGAATTATTTTATCAAGCACAGGTGAGACATTAATTAGGCTTTGGGATGTTGCTTGGATTGAAATTTAAATTCTCATTTGTTGTGCTCCTATGACTCCAGGTTCCATTGTGCTGCTTTTGCTGTTGGTTGTGTGCTTCTACATATGCCACTACTTCAAGCACAAAGGCGAAGACCAAGTCAGACTTGAAACATTTTTGAAGGATTACCATGCACTTAAGCCTACCAGATTCTCTTATGCTGATATTAAAAGAATGACCCACAAATTCAAGGATAAATTAGGTGAAGGTGCCCATGGAACTGTCTTTAAAGGTAAGCTATCTACTGAAATTCAAGTGGCTGTCAAAGTACTCAATAATTCAGATCATGATGGAAAAGACTTCATTAATGAGATGGGCACAATGGGCAAAATTCATCACATCAATGTTGTTCGTGTGTTGGGCTTTTGTGCTGATGGTTGCCGCCGAGCTCTTGTTTATGACTTCTTTCCGAATGGTTCCCTCCAAAAGTTCATCTCTTCCCCGGACAACAGAGAAATTTTCCTAGGATGGCCAAAGCTTCAACAAATTGCTCTTGACATAGCAAAGGGGATTGAATATCTTCATCAAGGTTGTGATTATAGAATCCTTCATTTTGATATAAATCCTCGTAATGTGTTATTAGATAACAATTTCACCCCCAAAATTTCTGATTTTGGTCTAGCTAAATTATGTTCTAAAGATCAAAGTACTGTATCAATGACTGCAGCAAAAGGAACCCCAGGATATATTGCACCAGAGGTTTTCTCTCGAAACTTTGGAAATGTGTCGTACAAATCAGATATTTATAGTTATGGAATGCTACTCTTGGAAATGGTTGGTGGAAGGAAAAATGTTGACACAAATCAAGTTTTATATCCAGAATGGATCCACAATTTGATTGAAGGAGGAGACGTAAGTATCTACATAAAAGATGAAGTTGACATTAGAATTGTTAAGAAACTAGCAATTGTAGGACTTTGGTGCATTCAATGGCATTCAATAAATCGTCCATCCATAAAAACAGTGATACAAATGCTGGAAGGAGAAGTAAATAAATTAAAAGTGCCTCCTACTCCTTTTGATTTCACTACTTCAACCAATATAAACACTGTTATTCCAGCAAGACATTTGAATTTAGAGTTAGACGTGATTCATGAACTAGAATAAATATATATGTTTACTTTAGATTTTACTTTTATTAAGAATGTTTTGTAAGATTTATGTATCCTTTTATTATCAATGTCCCATTGTATGCTTTTCGTTTAACATAGTAATATTTTACATACTCTCTGCTATAACATTGTCAAATTAATGTAGTGGACGACGGAATTACATAAACATATTATAAGTTCTAAATGGGTTAATCAACAACAAAAAAATAGAGTAGTTATCCTATTTTGAAGATAAGGTAATAAGATAAATTAAAATTGAAAAAGAAAAAAACACAGTACGTATAATAAGGATGAAATTGTAGTTATTGGGATATCAATACCCAAACAATTAAAATTATGATATAGATAATCGGGATATTAAAAATTATATCAAAATTATAAATCATAAATCATAATCTCTCAATAGACATATACAAAAAATACCTAAGAATTCTGTTTTCTAATTTGGTTTAATAACTTCTATTATGTTACAACTTGATTTATTTTCGTTGAATTATATTGAGTTTAATAACTTTGACTATTTCATAAGTATAATGTATATAGAAATTTATTACATTTGACTTCAATCTCTAAGTATAATATTGACTAGGCCATATTTCCATGTAACTTACATATGGAGAAATCACATCTCCAGTAACACATCCCGTAATTTAGGACAATGTAGTTTATTTTTATATTTGACTGTTTTATCCTCTTTTTATGATTTTCTCTTTGGATGGGAGTTTATAAAAGTTTCTTTCAATTTTTCATTAAATTATATTCATCTCATGCAACACAGAGGGTGTAATGCTTGTTTGATTAAATTCAAAACAATTGACAACAAAACTTAGCTGCAAATAGGTTATAAATTGGGGAATTATAATAAATCACGGAAGTTTCATTGCAAAAATTTATTTAAAAAGATTGTTTAATTTGCAAATAAGTTGTAAATGTGAAGAACTCGGATATAAAACTAGAAGTTTAGTTGTAAGAAGTTGCACATGTTTTTTTGCAACTTAAACCTCATCTTCTCTTCCTAGGGATAAGGTCACATATATTCTCAAAATCTTGTGTTCTCTGATCCTAGGGATGAGGTCACTTATATCCTCAAATAAACAGCTTGTTCATGCTTCTTTTTTTTCTTTTACAAATTTTATGTAGCTAACAACCCTTTTTTCAGCTACTATTTTATAATTACAAGTTCATAACTAAGCTTTTGAAATTTATTAAATATTCATAATTTAATAATTTATTTACAAGTATCCTTTTAAAGTTTATAACTGAAATTTAAAAAACTACGATTAAACCTTTTGAATTTACAATCAAGCTATTTTTCATCATTCCACACTTTTTTGCGGAGATCTCATCAAATGACATGACTTTTTCAATGTACTCTGGATCCACATTTTGTAGATAGTATGATCTCTTTTTTCCTGTTTTTAAGTAGAAATCTTTTAAATGGGTATAATCAACTAATTCTTGTATTTTTTGCGTATTCTGTCAGAGAATGATTTTACACTAGATAACTCAATAATATATATGCTTCATCATTCGATGCATTTTGAACAACCTCTTTATTGTTACATACAAAAAGAATTTGTTCAATGGTCTCCTTGTCCATCTTAATCTCAATGGACCGATAGAAAAGAATGTAAACTTGTTGCTTCAATATTTTTCTATTTATTCTTTTTATAAAATTGATGTAACTCCAAACTTCCGATCCCCTTCTCTAAAAGACTGAAACCAGTTACATCAACTCTAGTTGTTTAATTGTTTTCATTTTATATATAAAAAAAACAGAAATATTCTTTTTAATACATATTCTATATTAAACGTTGTTTTCACGGCCGGCTACTTTTCAATTTTTCATTGTCAAGACTAGTCAATTTCCCCCCATTTTGGGCTACTCTATAGTCATTACTTGATTTGGATATTTTTTCACTGTTCTCAATTTATGAGAGATATATTGTCATCTGTTTATTTCGACCAAAAAAATATTATCATCTGTTTATAACTTGACTTATAATTATGGACGTCACTTGTGTTTGGTTTTTAATTTTACATAATGAGAAAAAGAAGTTCAGAGATTTGTTTTCATTATAGTCATTGTCCAAGTCAATAGTCATAGTCGTGATGATCACGTTAATTTTGAAGATAATAATTGTGGAAAGAATATGGACGTAAGTGTGATTTCATAGAAGAATCTTCCTGGAAATATGCAAGTAATTGTGGAGGAATATGGATATGTCATTTCGTTGTTGTCATCGCTCATAATCAATACTGCTCCTACTTTCATAAATAGAGGTATTTCATCTAAAGTTGCCTAGCGTGCTAGTTTTTTCTTTTCTTTCCTTTTTTTCCAGTGACTTTTGATGTTTTTTTTCCTGGTCTTTTTTAACTTCATGGATAAGTCTGAATATCTTTTCCAATTTTTGTCTTTTGAATTTTGTTTAAATTACACAGAACTCCCATCTATTTTAAAAACATACACTTAAGTTTAAAAAATTAAATCCGTTAAAAATAGGCTAAAATGATGATTTCTTTTAATTAAAGAATATATTAAAATACATTTTATTTACTAATTTAACCTTTATCATATTAAATCCCAAACTTTGTTTTGAAGAATTTAAGAGTTTTATTTTCCTTAATTTTATATTTGATATAGTTCTGTAATTATGATTTTCTTCAAGATTATACCATCTCTTTCTAACTCAATTTGCAAACTTAATTTTCTAACTTAATTTTTTGCTCCCTTCTATACTCTTTCTATCATTTTTTTTCTTTTTGATTCTATCATTCAACTTGTTTTACACTTCATCTGAAATAATAGACACACACCTGTTTTCAATATATGGTTGTACCGCCT
>JAMWYP010000673.1:0-79402 GCA_025563575.1 Acacia pycnantha | reverse complement strand
GTATCCCTCATCTTCTTCCTTCCCTCCACAACACCGTTGGGCTTGGAAGTTTTCTCACCGCAACAATGGCCATTAAAAAAAACTTGCAGAGATTTATAAGCTACAATGGAGGTTGAAGGTTGAAATGGAGAGCAAGGTGATAGTTGTCGGATCTTTCCGTCGTGAGTTTCGATCGCTGCCGATGCATCCTCACCATCGCCAGAGATCTTGGCCATTAAAAATACCTCATTGTTCAGCCTCCTTCTACTTAAACCGAAACTCAAATTCGAACATCAAAAAACTTATTATAATATGCCAGTTAGAAAAGTGAAATTTGGTTGCTCTGTTCCCGCAATTCAAAATGTGCTTTCTATAAAAGTCCATTTGGATTATAGTATGTCATACAATCTTCTTTAAAGCTTTTGAGTTTACTCTATTCCTTTATTGATACTCTGTTTTGCTTCAATGGAAAGTTTGTTTATAGGTCTGAAAATTATCCCACCCGTGTTTATGGAACAAACCTGTTTGAAGGAGAGGAGGAAGAGGTGATGAGTGATGACGGTGAAGGAGAGGGACGAAGGTCATGTGGAGGAAAAAGAAGGCCATGGGTAAAGGGTATTTGGGTATTTTAACATGACGCTATAATGAAATCGCGATGAGTTGGATTATCGAATGACAAGTGAGAATGTCACGTGGTATATTCAGTCAAACTTAACAGCTTTTAACACCAGGGCAACATTGCTATTGTTAAAGGAAGAGTCTCATATTATATGGGATTGTGGAGTTCAAGTAATAATAAGTGATCTTAAACTAGTAAATGAGCTAAAAGAAGGAATAGGCTTACTCGCACAATAACGGGCCACCATAAATGTAGTTGAAATTTGGCAATTTTTCCCTTCCTTTTGTGCGAGTTAAACATGGTATACTAGACATTTTTTATAGGAAATATCTGTCTAATTAATCCATCATTTTAATAACCATTATGAGTCTTCAATGTTTGTAACTGACGTCTTTAATCATTATTAAGTGTGTTAAAATGACATGTAACCGCCCATTTAATTGTACTTATGTGCATTAACTGACGAGTTAATTATCTTTAAATATATTTTAAGCGTGCCCAACATGATGATCCATGGCCTATAAAAGGGGCATGAGACCGAAGGTTTGGGAATAGGCTTTAGCCTTCGAGCAACTTCTCTTTCCTCCTCTTATGTTTTTCCTAGCTAAGTTCTATTACCTTTCATAGTTCTGCTCACCTTTTTGTTACAGGAAGAGTTTGTTTAATCCTAAAGGGTACCGCTTCTTGTTTATATTGTGGTCCGACCATAATTTCTCAATTACCCCATTGTAGTCAATTGCGGAAAGAAAATTTTTTGAGTGCTACAAGCAATTGCAATATTAAAATTGTGGGGGTGTGCATCACTTTTGAAAACAACATCCCACGTATATAAAAGAACCATTGATTTTATTGTGAAAGAAACCTTGGAGATTTGGTGATGATAATTAGAATGATATTATTTGAGAATATGCTAATTTAATTAGAATGGAAGGGGATTATAAGGTGTGAGATTCTAATTTAATTAGAATCACATTAGATAAGATAAAGTGTAAAGATCTCTGTTTTTTTCTTTAAATTTAAACGAGTATTTGAAAGTGTAGGGTTACCTAACATGTGGAAGTACTTTATAAATTTTAAAGTTGCTTAACATGATTTGAGATACTTGAAAGTGTGGGGCTACACATAAAGTTGCAAATTGTTTCTAACCTCATTTGATAAAGTCAAATTGTGATCTAAAATTAATTATGTGGAGGCTATTAAATGCAAATTTTATGAATTACGAAATTTTTGCGTGGCTTGAAACAAGTTTATAATGGTGATATGAAAATTTAATCATTCTCATTATTCGCGGGTATATATTTATGGGGTTTAAACTTCTCATGTTGCATAAGAAAAAGAATATTCCTACACACACATGAAATGGTGGGACCTACATCTTTTTTAAAAATAAAAAATAAAACTCAAGCACGGAAATCAAAGTATCTATGATATGATGATACACTTCTTATACAACATAAAAAGTGTATTTCCCTATATTTATAGTGGTATAAATATGCATGACTATTGTGAATATTCCTTATGATGCTAACTTAGTTTTTGAAGTGACTTTGTAGCTAAATTTGAGTATGCACAAATTATTGAGAATTTGTTGCATTAAAAGATGTTAATCACTATGACATAGCTTGTGCTATATGGAGATTGAGCATATATAAATATGTAGCCCTGTGAGGAAAATACAATATCTGAAGGGCATAAATGTTTGTATCTTGTGCAGTGGATTCCCATTGTATTGAGATACACGGATATTAACTGAATTTCAAGTTTTTTATGAGAAAATCCATTAGTAGCCAAAATAAATATTATGTGACACGGATTATTACTCTGGAATTGGTTGAAATTGAGGCTAAGTTGTAAAAAAACTACTTGGCAAATATTATGGTGTAAAAACTGACATTTAGTGTCGATGAATTGAGATTGTCAAATGGCAATAGCCATTGTAAATAAACAATGGAGTAAGTGAAGTCATTTGAGATATAATAAAGTGCTTAAAAATTATGGAGTTATCTCATCTGGTTTTGTGTGTGGTCAAAAAGTTGACCCATGGATAGGTTAACAAAACAAGAAGAATTAAATTAGCCAAGGAGATTGGGACTAAAGCCAATTTGAAACTAACAGCGATGGTCCACCCAACCTTTGTAATTGGTGATCATATGAAGAAAGTTCATATGGGTAAAAACGAGTTGTTCGTTTGTTCTGCTAGCACTAAATAAATTGCTAGTCCTTTCCTATGGTTTGGGAATGTGCTAGAATGCATTTTGGTGAGGTAAAGCGAAAGCTCTTAAAGATTTCATAATCTTATAGGAGAGTGTGCTCATTGCAGGTACATTTCATTAAATCACCTCTACGAATGTGGAGTGGGGTTGCTCCTATGAGATCGTGACAGAATCTCTAGAGCATTCATTATGCACCAGGCACGCGCATGGCCGTTTTAACGCACAATCGACGTTAACCACGAAAATGTGAGGGTATAATCTGACTCTTAATACCTTAGTGCGCACACCCAAGTTTTGTTGGTTCATAGAAGCATGCTTCACTGACATATGGTGTACTAAGTGTTATCAATCTAGGTTTGGTTCATAGTCCAAAGGACCACTAGATATCATGGTTATACTCATGTAGTCATGTGTGTATACTCGTTTCAAAGTTACTTGAAGAATAACTTTTAGAATTTACGAGGTAAAAATGGCTTTTAGATAATAGCTTTTGGAAAAAAAATGATAGTGTTTGGATGTTTTTATCATAATAACTTTTGGAGAGTCAAATTTACCAAAAAGGACATTATTTTTTTGTATAATTGCATTTAAGATAAGGTTGTATTTTAAATATTATATTTCATAATAAATACCAAAAATTAAGTAAAATTGTTAGAAAAAATAAATTTCTACTATTAGTAAATTATGTAACATGATAAAAAAATTAGATCAAACATATATGTATTAATAAATTGTATAGAAAAAAATATTTTTAACATATAAAAATATTTTGGAATAATTGAATATAAAGGATAAGGTTGTATTTTAAATATTTTAAATATTAACTTTCATAATAAAGATACTAACTGAAGAACAAAAATAAGAATTAATTTTACTAACTGTAATCCATAATAAATAACTAATTTGAAATATTTGTTAGCAATAAAATATCAAAAAAAAAATGAAGCAGAGCAGGTACAAGAATACAACAATACTCCCTCCGTCCCTAATTATAGGAGCAATTTAACCGATTTTGGGAGAATTAAGGAGAGGAGTTAAATTAGTTAATTTTACTCATTTTCCTAAAATGGCCTTATATAAATTTAAAATGACACAAGTTGCCCTAATTATAAGTGTTTCTAATTTGCCTTACGTTAGATATCCATGACATATTAGTTTATATATGTATATTAGTTGCTTTTTATATAGCCATGTGTATACATATATGTCTGTATATATATGTGTATACATATAGATCTATCTACATACATAGACACACACACACACACACACACACACACACACACACACACACACACACACACACACACACACACACACACACACACACACACACACACACACACACACACACACACACACACACACACACACACACACACACACACACACACACACACACATATATATGTTTATATATGTGTGTGTGTGTTCACATATATATCTACACATATATATATTGACACACATAAACACAAATCTACATATATATGTAAACACACACATATATAATGCTCCTAATAATAAGTATAAATAGGGGTATTATAGGAAAAAATTGACAAAATTTAAAACTTGCTCTTATAATTAGGACCAAAACCAACTCCAAAATTTGCTCCTATAATTAGGGACGGAGGGAGTAACAAATAACATCCTCAAGAGCAAAAGAAACCAAACCAAACCAAATCATCCGCATACCATGGATCGAAGAAATTGCATATTTTCAAAACAGATTTGAAGGAACAGTCCCAGACTACATACAGAAACCAAAGATAAACACAAACTAATTCCCCAGCAAACAAGATCACAAAAAATAAGAATGAAGAACAATCCGGAAACTTATTATTCTTAGGAACGAAGAACAAAGGAAAATCAGAAATTAACACAACTGGTTCAGCTTGTCAGGCTTCCCCGGCACTTTCACCGACGCATGGATTGTGATTACGCCGTCAGATTCAACGGCGCTCAGGTCCCAAACCTCAAACGTGAGCTTCGATTCTTCAATGGATTTGTAGGAGCTGAGATTATAGGTCTTGGCGACGACAGTGCCATTTGATTTGAAGGTGATTATAGCCTAAGCGCCGACCATACCTTGACCGATCGGATTTAAAGCCCAGGATGAAGATGAGAACAGGGAGAGAGGAGGTATAATAGAGGGTATTTTGGGGTTTTTCCAATTATGGAGCGACCCACAACTTTGCAAAGAGAGTTTGGAAAAGTGAAAAAAAAAATGGATTTTGAAAAACCTAGGTTTTAGGTGCAAAATAGCTTTTGAAGAAATTAGGGGTGTTTGGCAGAGCTTTAATAAAACCTAGGTTTTGGGTGCCCCCAAACAGGCACTTACTCCGCTGATGGTGCTTCCTTTGACACATGTGAGGGATTGTTGTAAATAATGTGCATGTGAGTGTCAAAGGAAGAGTCACACATTGCATGGGATTGTGAGGTCCAAGTAATAACAAGTGATATTGGGCTAATAAATGGACCAAGAGGAGAAATAGGCTTACTCCTATAACAACAGGCCACCAAAAACATAATTGAAATCCAGCAATTTCCCACCTCCTCGTTTGCGAGTTAAACGCGTTTTTGGGCACTCTATAGAAAATATCCATCTAATTAATCCGTCACTCTAATCACCATTATGAGTCTTTAGTGTTTGTAATCGACGTCTTTAATCATTATTGTGTTAATGATTATGTAACCACGCATTTAATTATACTTATGCGTATTAATTGACGAGTTAATTGTCTTTAAATGTATTTAAGTGTGTCCAATGTCATAATGATTCATGGCCTATAAATGGGGTATGCATGAGACCAAGGGGATTAGCTCTAGCCTTCAAGCAACTTCTCTTTCCTCCTCTTATTTTTGTCTTACTGAGTTCTATTATCTTTCATAGTTATGAATTATGATCACCCTATTTTTACAAGAACGATTCATTTAATCATGTGAAGTGTCGCTTTTTATTTGCTGGTAGTTGTGGAATAACCCTTAAGGACAGTGTCTTCAAGTACAACTCAAATCAACTCTCTTATTTGCAAGTGATGTCGCTAACAGGATTTGCATGTTACTACAAAAGACTTGGAAGATCTATTGAATTGTATGACAATCTACGTACTACCGCTAACAATGGTTATATTTTTAAACTTTCAGAACAACATTGAGATTTTGTAAATACTTTCATTGCGATATGCGGGGTTTTTGAACAGAATAATTTTTTTTAAAAAAATATTTACCAAAATAAACCTCTTTTCAAACTATTTCTCAAACTAGGTCTTACGTGACTAATTGCGTGAGGATTTTGAACGGAATGTATAAGTTCCGTAGCATTTTCTTACGGGACTAGTACTGGTCGCTGGCAGGTACGTAGGATAGGACCACGCCACCTGGGTTGCGTGCAAAATTGTCACGCTACCTTGGTAGCGTGACAATTCTGCACGCCACCTTGCCAAGGTGGCGTGCTTCTGCTGCACCGCAGAGCCTCTTCATCGGTCTCTCTTCTTGTCTTCCATTTTTAAACAGCCCTCTTCTTTGTCTCCCCACTTTCCTTCTATCTTTAATTTTTTCATTCACTCTCTCCCTCATTCCCTACCCCGTCCCCCATTGTCATCCCTATTTCCTAATATTGAGAGAGCTAAGAAATTTTTAGACATAGTGAAGAAGGAGAAGAAGGAGGCTCAATTTGATTCTCACTGACTTCACTTCACGTTGGAACAGGTAACATTTAATTTTTTTTGTTATGTTTATTGTTTAATAAATATTGGATTTTACTTTTAATTAGATACATTAATTTATTATAGATATTTAATAAATGTATAACAGTAGGATAGATGATTAACATTTAATGTTTTTGTTATGTTTATTGTTTAATAATAGGATTTAACTTTTAAACATTTATTTTTTTGCTTGAATTATGGTTTAATAATAGGATTAATAAATATATAACGGTAGGATAGATGCTTAATAAATAAATATGTAAGAGTAATTAATTATTAAAATCAATAATTTATGGAATTAAAATATTTAAAATTTATTATTAACCATAGGATAGAAGACTAATAATTAGTAAATTAACTAAATAGTCGAATAAGCATTTATTTTGCATGTTAATTATAAACCTTAAGATGAATGACTAATTATGGTTTAAATTTGTGTATTATTTAATATACAAATTTATTATTTTAAATATTTTAAATATTCAATAATTTATGGAATTAAAATAATTAAAATTTATTATTAACCTTAGGATAGAAGACTAATAATTAGTAAATTAACTAAATAGTCGAATAAGTATTTATTTTGTATGTTAATTATAAACCTTAAGATGAATGACTAATTATTTCATATTTTGTAAAATAATTAATTCGAATTTTTGAAATATGTTTTAATATTTGATATTTATAGTACCCCAAGATAGCTAAGATAAGATTAATTTGAGAATAATAAATTATTCAAGCAATGAATTCAGTTATTTATTATTTAGAGAATAATAATTAGTGACTTAATAATGTGTTCTGTTATTTAAAATTTTTATTAGTCAAAATGGATGACCGAAGTCCACGCAATATTGAGCCCGGCCCAAAAGTGTGGGGAGTTCTTAAAGAGGAGGTGCAAGAGTCACACCGATCACAAGTTGTGTGGAACACTGGAGATTGCAATGTGTTGAGGGTGAGGCGAGCCGCGCAGGGTTCTGGTGTAGATATCCATAATCCAGATCTCTTCCCACCAGATTTTCAGCAGCACCTTATGCGTGCAGGTTTCTGGCATGTGTCTCGCATGAAGAGACTCCCGGTATGTTTTAAAAGTATTTAAGTAATTAATTTAATTATACGCTTTTAGTTGTTTGTGCATGATACGGATAATGTTGGTGCAGATTGACAAATACCTTATTACTGCTTTGGTTGAGAGGTGGAGGCGGAGACTCACACCTTCCATATGCCGGTTGGTGAGATGACTATTACTCTACGTGATGTAGAGGGCATTTTAGGTTTGTCCACCGAGGGTCGAGTAGTTTCCGTCCGACGCATGGCAACCGGGCAGAAGCATGCGGCAATACATGGGAGTGGCTCCACCCCGCAGGATGTGAATGGCGGAAACATCGGGATGGGTTGGTTTGACCGTCATTGGGGCGCTGGGAGGAGCACTCATTAACGGTTGAAAACCACCTTCGTACACACGTGCTTACGATGCGCCTTTTTGGGGGATTTTTGTTGTGTGATAAGTCCAGCTCAGATGTCCCTTGCCGATATATACAACTACTGGGTGATGACCTTGCGAGACTCGCTACATACAAATTGGGGTCACTGTACTCGCCATCTTGTTTCGCAAGCTATGCCAGTGCCACGTCGCCGAATGCTAGAGACATGGGGGGTTGTTTGTTGTTATTGCAAATATGGGCATGGTCTAGATTTCCTGCCATTGCACCTCCCATTCCACCGCCTACTGACGCAAGCGATCATTACGGACGCAGGTATGGATTGTTGGAGCGATTATGTTATTATTTGCAGGAAGTTTCACTAATTTTATTCATTTACATATTGCAGGTTCAACAATGTTGAACTGAAGTTGTGGAAACGTCAGCTCACCAAAAGAGTAAACTAATTCACATTTGTTGACATGTACAGGCGAACTGGGAGCCATATAGGGACGCCGGATATGAGTTTATGGGTGTAGATATTGACCAACAGGACAAGTGGAGGGCGGTGACCCCCGTACTTTGTTTTCACATTGTTGAGTACCATCAGTTCGATCGCTGCATGCGGCAATTTGGCATGCAGCAACACATCCCTAGCCCTGCTGCACAGCTTAAGGGTGCTCATGATCTTACCTTACGTGGTAAGAGCACTGAGGATTGGGAGGCCAAGCTGGATCAATTCATCCAGTTGTGGAACACGCGACATGAGCGCATCGAGACTACAGAGCCATCGGAGGGCCAATTTCCCCAAACTCGAGTACATGACTTGGTTCCTCACACACTAGACGGTTTATGACGAGGCAGAGGCCGGGATCGGCCACATGGTACGTATTGATCTTACATATGTCCTCTTATTATCCCTAACTTTGTCTCAGTATTGTTATTTATCTTGATCGACAATCGCAGAAAGACGGAGTACAGTCGATTTGGTGGATGTGTGCCCCACAATTTCAGCCGGAGTTCAGTTATACGCAGGTTCAGGAGGTCTGTGATCAGCTTATGGGAGCACTTAATGAGTTTGGCCGAGTTGCAGAGCCTGGTCCTAGCGCACCAAGTGGACACTTAGTCGCTGTACCGCATCCCGAACTAGAGGTCCTCGCCGTGCGCGGAAGGACGAGGACCGGGTCAACGACGACCGCAGCACGAGATGGAGGCAGAGGAGATACCGCAGCGTGGTCCACGTGGTTTAGGTGTATATCGACCACCCATGTGGCCCAGTATGGCCTATACTCAGGTTCCGTGGTACCCTGAGGAGATGCGTCCAGAGGTGCGTCCAGAGGTGTGTCCAGAAGTGCGTCCAGAGGTGCGTCCAGAGGTGCATGTGCCAATACCGACTTACGCACAGCCAATGATGATGTTTGCTGGGCAGACACAGGTTCCTTACTCTTATGATTGGCAATCACAGAGTTCCCAGACCGGCTTTGCTTCATCCAGTTCTTATCAGCACGGACATGGTTTTTTGGGATTCAGTGCCTACCAGCCTCAATATGTGTTTCCTGGCTTCAATACTTATAAGCAGGCACAGGGTTTTAATGCATTCAATTCATCCCAAAGATGGACACCACGCATGTACCGAGGCAGATCGAGTAATAGTCCCTACCGGTCGGGACACCGCACATCCAAGACACGGTGACCGTGGATGATGACTTCTTACGGATCGCGGCTTCAATGCTGAGGATTTCATTGTTCGTAGGAACCCTGAGCGTGATGCACGTACGAGACCGTGGCCACGATTTACTCCACCATAATAATATGATTTTATTAGGTGTATATGTTTTATTTGCCTGGATTATTGTACTATGACTTATTTGGTTGGATTACTGTATTATGACTTATTTGTCTGGATTACTGTATTATGACTTATTTGTCTGGATTACTGTATTATGACTTAGTTGCTTGGTTTGATAGCGAACATGCATATATCTAATCAACTTGACGCCAAAATCGTAAAAATTCAATTACTACGTCTCATTCGAATCCACATATGGAGGCAAATACAAAAGCAAACATCAACTAATTAGTTATGCGCGCCGTAGGACATGAACGCCTGTTATGACCAAACTGTTTACATATATTGCATCTCATTCGACTGGAGCTAGGTTGGACCTCGACCTCATCCATTTCATTGCGGATGCGTGAGGATTTTGGGCGGCCCTTACCACGCAACTTTGATTCATCAGGGATAAGTTGTGGTACAGTCGCGGGCGGTATTCCTTGTTCATTGTAAACATTCATAATGTTGTAGATTGAGAATACCGGATCCACGTCTTGCTCAAAGATAATGAGATATCGTCGAACATGCAACAATTACATGACTACATGGGAATTTGAATGCCTGGAACTTGCCACATTGGCATTTCCTCTGAGTCAAGTTCACGGAGTATGTATCGTCTGGATCATCAACTTCAAACGTGGTACGCGCCACATCAAACTCCCGAACACGCATCGATGTAGCACGCTCTCCGTTTTTTGTCATAGCTTCTACAATTACACTGGAAAATTGCGTTCCAGTCATTGCATCTTGTTGTGCTT
The DNA here is from genome assembly GCA_025563575.1 of Acacia pycnantha. Classification (NCBI taxonomy): domain Eukaryota; kingdom Viridiplantae; phylum Streptophyta; class Magnoliopsida; order Fabales; family Fabaceae; genus Acacia; species Acacia pycnantha. The sequence continues at coordinate 68,871 of JAMWYP010000673.1, read as the reverse complement.
TGGTCCCTCTGTTGACCCAATAACGAACAAGTCGATAGTAAGTGCATTTGACCAACGTTGTTATTGGCATGTTCCTCGCTCCCCTAAAAAGCTTGTTGATTGATTCAGATAAATTCGTTGTCATATGACCGTATCTTCTTCCATCCTCATCATAACTCAGACACCATTGCTCTTTTGGAATTCTCTCAATCCATGTAGCCACATCACGATCAGAATCGCAAAACCGTGCATATGCAGCATCGAAGTGTATCTTGTTTGGAACATATCCTGTAAAAAGACAGAGACACAACAAGATAAGATTGTAGTAATGGAAAGAATGAACGTCACCGCACATCGGTTGGAGTATATTACCTAATCGGTTAATGTTTTCTTCAGCTCCTAGTTTTTGAAGCGGGTATTAAAATTGCTGACAATATGACGAATGCAAAATACATGGTACGCATTAGGAGGTTGCCAACCAGTCATCCCATTGGCGACTGCTGATATTATGCTTTTGTGACGGTCAGAAATAAGACATAGACCAACCTTATTTGTAACATACAGTCGTATGGAAGACAAAAAAATACTCCCACGCTTCCTTAGTCTCACCTTCAACAATTGCAAATGCAATCGGCAAGATCTCATTATTTCCGTCTTGGGCGGTGGCAATCAATAATGTCCCCTTATACTTACCGTATAAATGCGTACCGTCAACCTGTATGACTGGTTTGCACCATTGGAACGCCTCGCGACATTGACGGAAGGTCCAAAATGTACGTAGAAAAACCCGGTACCCATTAACGACTCGCCGATTAACAATGTACGGTCCATCTTGAATATGATAAATAGATCCCGGGGAAAATTTCAACATGTGCTCGAACCATCCCGGCAGAACGCATATGACTCTTCCCAATCACCGTAAATCTTAGCTATTGCTTTTTGTTTTGCCTTCCATGCCTTCTTGTAAGAAACATGATAACCAAACATTCCACCACCCTTTCTTGTATCAAAACCACAGTGCTCAAGGTGTTTCCTTGACCATGTCTCGCAAAACCGATGCACAAAAAGTGTACACTAGGAATGTTAGTTATATGCACCGATAAACCCAAATAAATGCACAAATTAGCAAATTCTGCATCATACCTATTATGGTCTCAGCAATAATTTCGAATCAAGTTGTCTATGGTCTTGGGAGAGAATTTGGCTCACACAACTATGATTTCCAACCCATTTAGTTACCACCTAAGCGTTGTTGTTCTTCGGTTTAATTGCTCTTACTCTCCAATCACAACCTTGTTCATGATTCCGACATTTCATTATCAACTTGGTGGTAGTACTCTCAACCACATGAGCTTCATGATGTTCCTTCATGCAATAATGTTTTATTGCGGCTTGCACATCACTCTTGGACCCAAACTCTTGTTTAAGATATAATCCATCTCCTCTTACCCACGGACCCCTACCTTCATCCAAGATATCCTCATGTAGGTAATCTTCATGTACAGCCTCATAATGTGGAATGTCATTCCAAAACGGTGTAATATATGCATGCTCACACATAATACAATTTATGCGAAAACAAGGTAACCAATAAAAATAAAATATATAATCATTACCTCTTGATTCATCATCTGCATCACTATCATTCTGTTCATCGTCATTATCCAATAAATGGTCTTCATCTTCTTCCTCTTGCTCCTCCTCATTGTCAAGTTCATTTAGCATATAGTCACTTTCTTCTCCATGCGCAACGGTTGATTGTGTTGGCTGAGGTGTACCAGAATGAGCCATATTATCTGACGTCTCAATATCCACACATAACTCAAAGAAATTGGGACGTACGGTTTTCCTCGAATGTTTGTATAAAAACATCCAGATCCTCATAATCGGATATCTCAAAACCCGCATATTTGCGGTTTCCACAAGGTACTCTACCAGTCACTGATGATATTACCTGATTTGGTTGCAACTTTAACTTTCGACGAATCTTTTCATGTAAATCTTCAGCAAACATGCCTCGAACAATATACATTCCTCTTCTTTCACCTTCAAAGCTCAAACCGTTTGGACCTATCTTTTAGAACCATTACAATATACAAATGAACGAATTTCATTCATTTTTTTCGTTCGAATGGTGGATGAAGAGAATTTTCAAAGAGTTAGCAATGAATGATGAGGGCTATAAACAAGCAAAGTGAAGAAGAGTTAGGAATGAATGAAGGCTGAGAAGCAAAGTGAAGAAGAGGGAATGAATGAAGAGAAGCAAAGCCGAAAGCAAAGTGAAGAGCAAAAGAAGTAAGTGAAGACACTGACTATATAGAATTTAGAGGAGCTACTCACGGGACATTTTGAGTTCACGGGAAAAAATTAGAGGGTACGTTCTGAGAAAAAGGATGGGAGCAGGTGGAATCTCACGCTTGGGAACGAAATTGCGTGAGGAATCCTTACGCAACTTAGTGCAAGTTGCGTAAGGAATCATCACGCAACTTAGTTGCGTGAGGTTCCCTCACGCAACTTAGTTGCGTGAGGTTCCCTCACGCAACTTAGTTGCGTGAGGTTCCCTCACGCAACATAGTTCCGTGAGGTTTCCTCACGCAACTTAGTTCCGTGAGGAAACCTCACGTTTTTTTGCACAAATGGCGTGGGAATTCCCCACGCCATTTTGTCCTGTAAACGATCTCCACGTGATTAATTAGAGATTTCCACAATCCCGTAAAATGATTCTTACGTATCTTATTACGGCCTGTCAGATGACGCAACCAACTGCATTACTTTGGTAAATAATTTGAAATGTGATTTATTTTGGTAAATTTTTTTTTTAAAACAATTATTTTGGTCAAAAAGCCGCGATATGCATCTTAACTCTAAAAAATAATGACGTTTGTTCTCAATCTTAGTCAACACACTCACTGCACGAATGGAAAGAATAGCTACGGAGAATGCCGTTTCCTGTTTAGCTAAAATGTGTGTTTGTTTGATTCAAGAAAATCGGATTTGTCAATTTACTATTAGGACAAAGGGACCCTGATTAATTAATTAAATTAAAATATGGATTATTTTTATAATTAGTATTGAAGTTTTTTGGGAAAATACCTAAAAAGGAACTTTAAAAATGCTAAAGGACAAAAATGTGTTTTGAATATTCATAATATCATAAAAGTGTGAAGGTGTGATTTATCCTTTTCAAAATTAAATGGAAATGACATGAATATCCCTCTGAGTTTAAAAAAACATACTCCCATTTTTTGTAAGGGTTAAACAAGGTTTTAAATAGTTTTTATAAAATTTTCACAAATTCTAATTCAAAATTCACAATTTGCTACCACCGCAAGGTATTGATTCTCACTTCTGATAAGGGTTTTCAAAAATTCCAATTCAAAATTTACCATTTGCTACCGTGGCAATGCACTAATTCTCATTTCTAATAAATGTTTTACAAGTTCATATATGATTTTAATAAATTCTGAAAAGATTTTCACAAGTTTTAATTTAAAAATCATCACTTGCAATAAATGGCAAGATATTGATTCTCACTTTTGATAAGGGTTTCACAAGTTTAGATAATGTTTTAACAAGTTTTGATAATATTATTTGATTGCAAGTGGTGATTTTTAAATTGAAATTTGTGAAAATCTTATAATAACTTATTAAAACCTTATTCGATCTTATTAAACCCTTATAAAAAATTAGAGCATGTTTTTTAAACTCGGAGGGACATTTCTATCATTTCCATTTAATTTTGAAAAATAAAAATCAGGTCCTCACACCTATATTATGAATATTCTGAATACTTTTTTATCTTTTTGCATTTTTTAAGTTTCTTTTTCAGAAATTTTCCTAAGTTTTCCCTTATTTCATATACTATTTTATTTATGGGTTAAGTTACAAATCCGCTCCCAAAAATATTTGCACTAATACTCAGAAAGTTTTTTCTCTCCTCAATATCACACCGGAAGTATCAAAAGAAGCGATTTTGCCCTTTTTAACCTCCATTTACGTTGAGGGACCGTTAATTTTGACCATGTGTGCTTACATGGCAGTTAGTCCATTCTGATTTTTCCACCACATCATCACACCTCTTCCTTTCTTCTTATCTCTCCCACCCTCACTCGCTCTCTGGAGAAAAACAATATCAAAGACTGAAGGTCCTTCCCTCCCTAAGTCTCCTTCGATCGATCAATCGCCCACAGCCACGGAGATGAAATCCATCCTCGCCGTTATTCTCACCATTTCTTCCCTCACTATGGTAGTGGCCAAATTTGAGGCTCCAAATCTGGATCTCCCCCTTTCTCTCTCCTGCTCGTTCACTGACCATCTTCATCGTCTTCCTTCACGGCGTCCCACTCTCCCTCTGGTCCTAGCGTTGCTCAAGAGGTGATGGCGAACCAGATCCCCTCAAAAGGGAAGAGTTTCAACAAGAGATTGGGAAGGCGATGATGATGCAGTTGGACTATGATGAATCAAAGGAGGGATCGATGATGCAGTTGGACTATGTTGATTTGAAAAGAAAAAACAAATGCTGATGTGGCCATGAGTTGGATGATTAAGTGTCACATGAGAGTGTGACGTGGAAGTCTTAGTTAAATATAACAGTGAAACTTAACATCTGTTATCTTTTAAAACTTCAGGCAGATATGGAGACAGAAAAAAAAAACTTTCGACAGCATTGTTTGCAATACTTCATGAGCGAACTTTTACCTTTGACCCTAACCCCATGTTTATTTATTTGATGTGCCAAACAAATCCTTGCTGCGATGCTATTCATAGTAGGCTAAAAATGGACGCCCTTCAATAAAATCTCACCAACAACTTGTTGCGGTTTTGTAACAGATTAATATCAAATCATCCTTTACAGCGATTCACCTTCCTCTCCCTGTTGAATGAACAAAGCCTTTTTCCCTACCTTTGCCCTTTGACCACATTGTCAGTTTTGTTTCTGTTTAATCATATTCATTCTACAGCAAAAACCATCTTGCTTCTTGAATATGCGAGCAACGGAGGGATATAATAATGATAGACTCAACAAGAAAAGGTCGTGTACTCTCCGAAGGAAGTAATGATCATAATGTAGATCTTGTTGGTCCATGTCATTCAATACCATCAGATCTATACGATCAATCTCCGTCTCCTCTCTCCAAATCTCCATGGTCATCTCACTTCCATGACGCTTCTCCTTTTTCTGCATCTCACATGGAAGATAGCTCCTCGTCCAGTGTTTTATTGGGCTCGTTGATCCGGCAAGAAGGCCATATATACTCGCTTGCGGCATGCAACGATTTGTTGTATACAGGATCCGATAGCAAGAACATTCGGGTATGGAAGGACCACAAGGAATTTTCCGGATTCAAAGCGAATAGCGGTTTGGTAAAAGCAATTGTGATTGCTGGAGAAAGAATCCTCACCGGTCATCAAGATGGAAAGATCCGGGTCTGGAAAGTCTCCGGCAAGGATCAAAACCTGTACAAGCGAATGACCACCATGCCAACTCTAAGAAATTACATCAAATGCGCAATCAAACGTAGCAATTACGTAGAAACTCATGACAAACGACATCGAAGCAAGCTCTGGATCAAGCACTACGACGCCATTTCGTGCCTCGGCATAACAGAGGATTGCTCCCTGATTTATTCAGCTTCTTGGGATAAAACGTTCAAAGTGTGGCGAGCATCGAACTACAAATGCCTAGAATCCGTAACAGCTCACGACGACGCCGTTAATGCTTTGGCTCTGGGGTTCGACGGATTGGTATTCACCGGATCCGCCGACGGCACCGTGAAGGTATGGCGGAGGGAGCTACAAGGAAAGGGAACGAAGCATTTTTTCTCAAGTGTATTGATGAAGCAAGAGAGTGCGATAACGGCATTGGCGATAAATCAAGAAGGGAACGTTCTGTATTGTGGTTCGTCCGATGGATTGGTGAATTACTGGGAGTGGGATCGGAATTTATCTCACGGCGGCGTTTTGAGGGGCCATAAATTGGCGGTTCTGTGCTTAACGACGGCAAAGATTCTCGTGTTCAGTGGATCTGCTGATGCGTCGATTTGTGTGTGGAAAAGGTCGTTGAACGGAGAGCACCATTGCATGTCGATTCTGAACAGCCATACCGGTCCGGTGAAGTGTCTGGCGGTGGAAAAAGATCACGAGGCTATGTGCAACGAACGAAGGTGGATTCTGTACAGTGGGAGTTTGGACAAATCGGTGAAGACTTGGCGAGTGTCGGAGCAATCACATGTTCAACAGCATCAATCGCGTCGTAGTAGTACTGAAGTTTACCCCAGATCTTCGTCTCTGCGAAAATTGGGATCAAGAAGACTTTGAAAGCAGAGTTGTACGTATGTGGAATAATTGTGAATCTGTATATATTTTTATGTGATTTTGATTCTTTTGAATTGCGATTTATTTGGTAATTTCATTCACTTTTTGCGAGTGGAAGGTGAGATCAGATCGAATCGATGGTTAAGACTTCATCCAAGTTTGCAATTTATGAAAAGAGAAGAGTTATAATCAAAACAAGAGGATGAAAAATATGGGTATTAGGTACGGCCATGCAAAAATGTGACCTTGTGTGTGTAGAATGAACGATAAGTTTTTAAAACTATCAGCTTATTATTCTATTCTATTCAATTCTTGACTTTTGATCCTCCAAGTGCTAATCTCCTCTCGTTAGTTTAAAATAAAATTAATAAAACTTAAAAGATTTTTTCGTCTATGTAAAACATGCTAGAAATAACTTATAAATTAAAACCAGAAGAGTATTGGATAGTTGATCTTAGTCTTAAATATAAAATTTAGTTTTTATATTTATCATTTTTTTCAAATGTACTCTTATTAATACTCTCTCAACAATAATCAAGAAAGAAAAAGAATGATGAAATTAAAAAAGAGAACTAAGGTATTTTAAAAAAATGTTAAATTATACAAAAACCCCGATCGAACTTCGGATTATTTGTAGACAATCCCCTAACGTTTTAAAGTTTAAATTTAACATCCCTAATCTTTCATAATTTTATTATAAACCCCCTACCTTTAATTTGTGAGATCTTTCTTAATGAAAATTGCCACATTAGACTAATCAAAGACATATGGCTTCCCACGCATCTAGTTTCTCTCATTTTCTTTTGTGATCTGTTGTCATCATTTTTTCTTCATAACCATTGGATTAAAATCTAACAATCCACTTTCAATATATTTTTTTCACATCCTTTTCTCCATTTCCTTCACATCCAATTCTCTCCATTGTAATAATATTTGTATAAAATATTAAGTGTTGATCATTAGATTTTAATCCAATGGTCATGAAAAGGAAAAAGGAAGGGTAATAGATGAAAAAAGAAAATGAGAGAAGCAGGTTTAACTTCCTTCCTGCACAACATCCTATTTAAGTTACTAATTCTACAAAAACCCTAATATCAAAATTTAAACTTAGCCCCTTAACGGTTAAATTTGTAATATTAAACACATTTCGTTACTTTTATCAAGATGATGGGTTTGATATTAAAAATTAAAACATGAAGGGGTTAAGTTTAAATTTTGAAATGTTATGGGGTTTATTTACAATTGGTCAAAATTCAAGGGGTTTTGTAACATTAATAACTTACAAAGGACGATATGTATAAGGGTTAAATACCAATTTTACCATGGAAGTATTGGCTAGGGAGCATTCAACACTCGGAAGTTTTTTTGGTATCATTTTTTACCGTTGAATTGTTGCTCTTCTTTATAAACTTCCAGGGTAAATTAATTTGCTCATAAAAAAAAAAAAAAAACTTCGAGGCAAATTTGCTCCTAAAAAACACTTTCAGGGCAAAATTGATACAAAAAAAACTTCGAAGTGCTGAATGCTCCCTAGCCAATACTTCCATGAAAAAATAGTATTTAACCCATATGTAGGAAGCCACATATATTTGATTAATTTGATGTGACAATTTCTGTTAAAAATGTAACAGCAACTTAACGACATGAGGTTTATAATAAAAATAGAAAAGGTTAGGGAGGTTAAATATAAACTTTAAAATGTCAGGGGTATTATGTTCAACCGGCCCGAAGTTCAGGGGTTCTGTATAATTTAGCTTTTAGAAAATATAATTCATATCAACTAATTTAACTAAATTTCTTAATCTACTCAAATTAAGTAAATATGTCTTATATTAAAAATTGAGGGAGTAAGTATTTTAGGGAATTAAGTGTTCCTTTCTTTTTTGGTGGAAGACCAAGGAATTTAATAGAAAAATACTTAAGCCAAGTTTCTTATATCTATTATATTAAGTCTTTCAATTACATGCTGTCATGCATCATATATTTGTAATATTATCATTTAATTATAAATCTACACGAAAATAATAGGACACATGTATGTGATTGGAGAACTTGGCATAATACATATAAGAAAATTTATGGTGCAATTGAATATAGCATTAGTATTCACTTGAGCCTGTTTGGGTTAGCAGTGGGAGAAGTGACTTATTTTCTATCTAACTTTTGTAGAAGTAAAAAAAAAAAATCATAATATAAATGTTATTTATGTTTGGATTAACAGGGCAGAAGTGGCTTTTTTTTCCCCAAATGGAAATGTGTTTGGGTTAGATATAGAAATTGTTAAGAAGAGAAAAGAAAAGAAAAGACTTAAAGGCCAAAAAAATGAAACCATTCACAACTTTTTCTTTTCTTCCGTGCATTATCCAATGCTACCCAACCGCTTGGTTTCACTACTTTTTTTTTCAATTGGCTTTTTTTTTTCAGAAGCCCGATAGCAAAAAAGCTACCTCAAACACCTCCTTGTGGGCTTTTTTTCTACTATTAATGTCACTGGTCTTTTTTCCTTCAAAAGCTCTATTCAAACAAGCTCATGTATCAATCGCAAAAGTTTAAATGATTCATATAAATTAATTTCGAAACACGATAGTACAAAATTAAAATGACTTTGTTCACCTTGAAATGATAGTACAGATATTGATGCATAGATGACAACCCCATGAGAACAACCATGCCCAAAATGGCACAAACAAAAGAAAAACTAGGCTTCACTTTAGCCCCCACCCACTTTAAAAACTTACAGTGTAATACATCCATAAAGTCAGAAATTAATACGAGGAATAAGAAAGACCTCAAGTGGGGTTGCCTTTACACTTGTCAAACCAGTGCTCATAGTCATGTCCACAGGTTCATTGGAGGGAGTGAACATTTCAAAACTATGCAATAGTGTAGCCAAGGTCAGATGCATCATTTGTAGTGCTAATGACATACCAGGGCATGATCTCCTTCCTGAGCCAAATGGAAGAAGCTCATAGTTTTTGCCCTTCACATCAATATCCTTATGACTATACAAGAATCTTTCAGGCTTGAAGCTATGAGGATCCGGCCATGCTTGCTCGTCGCGGTGTATTTTCCATATGTTCACCATCAAATGTGTGCCTGCTGGAATGTGATAACCAGTGGAAAGCGTGCAATCCTCTGTTGCTTCAAGAAAATTAATCAGTGGACTTGCAGGATAGAGACGCAAGGATTCCTTCACAATGGCTTGTAGATAGGGTAAGTTCTTAATGTCAGATTCTTTCACTTGTCTTTCTCTCCCTATTTGGATTTCTAATTCATCCTGAGCCTTCTTCAATACTCTTGGATTGTTCAGTATCAGACATAAAGCCCATGTTATTGCAACCACCATGGAATCAGCCCCTGCTATCATATTCTGCAACACAAGAACTAGTCATAAGTTAACATGCTTTTTATAAGGATTAATACCATCATTGGTTTTTACAGTTTGATCAAATTTTGGTTTTGATCATTATAGTTTGATAAGGACTTAGTCTAAGTTTAAGTACAGGTACCAAAACTAAAACTCGTTAAGATAAACAATAGGGATCAATCGTTAAGCTTAGACCAAATCTTTATGAAATTATATGGACCAAAACCAAAATTCGATCAAACTATAAGGATTAACAGTGATATTGACCCCTTTTATAAAGGACATGGAATGATAGTCATTGTTAGCTCAAGAACTTAGGTCCTCCAAGAACATGTATAGATTCCTGGTGCACCTCATAAAATCAATAATACAAGTTATCTGCTGCCCATTTATATGTGCGAGTGACATCATAGAGGAACAAAACACACAGAACAAGGGAAAATGAACTCAAAAAAACTCACCAAGCTAGTAGACTTGATAATAGTATCAGAATCAAAAAAAGGAATTGGGTTTTCCTGTAGGATCCTTAGCATCACATCCATGAAGTCTTGTTCTTCCCTTGCAGCCGGCTCATCTAATTGTCTTCTTCTCTGTTTGTGTTCCTCCAACCACTCACCAATGAGTTGGTCCAATTTCTTAGCAGTCTTCTTCATTTCCTTCTTAACACCATTCATATCCCACCACTTAAGCATTGGGATTGCATCAGATATCACAGGAACCCCAAATAAATGTACTAAATCCCTAATCACTTTCTGGCAATACTGTGCCTCACCATCATCCTCAGAACTTGCTCCAAAGTATCTCTTACCTGCCACCATTCTTAGAAGAACATTAAAACACAAATTCCCAAACCATTGCTTCATATCCAAGAAAACCCCATTTTCTGGGCATCCTTGGCTTGACCATAAATTGTACAGTTCTTTCACTGCAATATCCACCTCAGAAGTTCTCATATGTTTTAATTTTTCAAGCCTATGGTTTGATAGAAGCTCAATTGTTGCTATCTTCCTCACCTCACGCCAGTAAGCTCCGTAAGGCGCAAATCCAAACATGGCACAATCATAGCCTAGTAGCTTTGAAGCAGTAACAATTGGTCTGGAGGAAAAGACTCTATCTTGTACAGTGAAACACTCTTTGGCCATTTCCCAACTGCTCAAAATGAGGACTTTGTTTGAACCCATCCTTATGGTAAAAGCTGGACCGTACTTGTCAGCCATGGAAGCTAGTGTCTTGTGTAACAGTTGATGCTCACCAAAAAGATGAAGATGGCCAATAATAGGCAATGCCCCTCCTGCTTGAGGAGCATTAAAGGCCTTAGTGTCATCTGTAAGCCATCTCCTGAAGAAGTAAATAAAGATACAGACCAGAAGGGCAAGCAAGCTGATGATCAAGGTTAGTGAGAATGAGAAGGAATCCTCCATTATATGATAGGATTGAAGATAGAGAAGTACAATGATGTTAATTTGATAAGATCCTTTTCTGGGATTTATTTTGCAATTTGGAAGGTTATCTTGTCTTTTTCTCTCCTATAGTGGGTAGGGTTGACTTTCTGCAATAATGCTGTGTCTAACTGTCATTTGTGCAGTTCCCTATGGAAGTAACAAAATGAGTTAATGCAGATTTGGATAATGTTGTGTGTAATAAAAATTCTGAGTTAACAGGAGTAAACTTTGTTTTTGTTGAAAAGTGTGAAATAAGTTACAACTTACAAGCATGTCCAGATCACTTTTGGGGATCTCAAAAGTGCTTATTCACTTAAATCAAAACAAAACTTCTTTCACATACTTACTTCGTATACCGAAAATCACAATTAAAAATCTACTTTTGAATGCTCTAATCGCTATTCCAAACGAAATAAAAACACAGATACTTAAAATGTCCTCATCATTGACCCACACTCTTCAAGAGAATCTCTTAAGAAATCCTCTTCATTCCTTAATATAAGATATATTTCACATCTGAGAAGTTGATCTTGGTCATAAATATAAAACATAATTTTATATTTGTCGATCTTTTCCTATTTTAGTTTTATTGTTGCTCCCTCAACAATAATCAAGAAAGAGAATAAATGAGAGAATTTAGAAAGATGACTAGGATCTTTTGAAAAATACATATCATATTAATTAACTTCCTTAATATAATCAAATTAAACAAATATATCTTATATTAAGACAAAAGAGAGTATGAATGAAAAGAGGAAGTTTTAACAAATCTGTAATTCTCTTTTTGGGCAACTACAAACCTGTAATTGAGGAGCTCTGTAGCTATGAAAAGGAAATAAGCATATCCATAGTTATTCCTAAGAGCCTGTGATGATGAACGGGTCTGTTGTAAACGTTGACTTTGATGGAAAGCAAATGCAAAAGCATAATGTTGAGGATTAAGTATATACCCTATTTAATTCTATTTCTTCATCGTGGCTCAATCTCAATGAATTTATTTTAGCCTCGCCTAAAACAAATATGACAAGGTTAAGAGAAATAAATTATGATAAAATGTTATCATTCAATTGTTAATTAATAATATAAAAAAAGGTTTATTATAATATCAATGGTAGGTGGGTTGAAACAATGGAAATTTAATATTCATATGAGATAACCAGAAAATTTAAAATAAGAATCTTTTCAAATGATCCAATTTGACACTTGTATTTTTAAATTTTTGTTGATGCCATAAAAAATTTAGTATTCAAAATTATTCAATAGACTTGTTGGGCCTCTAATTGCACCTCATGAGTACTATACAAAAGGGTGATTAAGAAGGGCAAAATCTACCTCTTGGGAGTTTCTTAGAAAATGGACTGGGTCAGCCGACCCAATACAGCTTCTAAGGCTCCAAACCGAGCCCACATAGAACCTTAAAATCCAAACCCCCTCTACTCATTTAATTTGAAACCAAAATAAATAACTTCTTTGTTTTATATCAAAAAAAAAAAAAAAAATCTTTGTTGAGTTTAGATGGACCATAATTTAAATATCAAATACTATTGGAAAAATCCCTTTAAGGTCTTAAGGGATTAAAAAATATCAAAAAAGTCTCATTGACAACTCCTTTAATAGGTGATTAACAATTTCATCTGTAAGTTTTAACAATTTTTTAGGACCTTTTTTATATTAGAATTTTCTGTAGGACTTTTTTGACATTTTCTTGATCCCTTGGGACTTTAAAGGGATTTTCCCAATACTATATATGCATTGCACTCACACCACTCCAAAATATAAAATGTTGTTAATTAATTCTTAAAAATGAAGGAATATTAGTTAAATCATTCCATATATCTTAAATTGATAGAAGTTAAACTAATCGGTTTGAAGAAAAAAAATAAAAACACTTTAAAGTAATTTAATTAGTTTCCTTAATTTCTTCAAAAAAAGTCAACTTAGTCTTATAATTATGAATGGAAAGAGTACTATATATGCATTGCACTCACTATTGTTAATTAGTTAAGCCATTTAACGTATCTTAAATTGATAGAAGTTACACATGTTTCCAAAGAATAGGATTATCAAATATGCATGTATTATTTGTCATTTATCTCTCTCCCTACAAGGGGTAAACGTGGAAAACAGTCATTAATTATTCTGTCAATCTTCTATAGCATGGACTAAAATTTATTTCTAGAGTTCCTATGTTTGGGACAGGAGGGAGTATAATAATATAAGTAGGAAGTTGGTGTTGCTTTAGTGTATCACCAAACAATGCACCTAATAAGTCTACTTTTACATACTTCCTCGAAGGCAGCTCAGACCTCAAGTGCAGGACAAGACATAGCTTGTTATTATTATAAGTTATATAACATTGGCAAAGTCTATGTAACTCAGAACGTTAAGAAATCAGCAGATTCTGATGAACTACTCTTGAAAATCAGTGAATACCAAACGGGTCACTGATCACTTGTTTAAATAAACAAAAAAATAGTCAAACCAAATAAACTTGTTAACAAAAGCAATCTCCTTAATTATAAGCTTCAAGCATTTGGCTTTGGCTCCTGCAAAACGGTTGCTTCAGAAGGCCATGGCTATTATGAAGTATTATTATTATTACAGCACTTTGGCCTTTGTAATTTTCTTTCTGTATCATTGTGAGGCTGCTGCTAAACATGATGGTTTAGGAGCGTCTTTTATATTTGGAGATTCTTTGGTAGATGCTGGAAACAATAACTATCTCTCAACACTGTCAAAGGCAAATATTGCACCAAATGGTATAGATTTTAAGGCCTCTGGAGGAACTCCCACTGGTCGATACACTAATGGAAGAACCATTGGTGATATTGTTGGTAATTATCTCTCTCTCTCTCTCATTTAATTTTCTTAACAAAATGATTAACCCCTTTTAATTTACTACTTTATATATATATATATATATATGATTTCACCTTTTCTTTTTTTTATTTAGGAGAGGAGCTCGGACAGCCAAATTATGCAGTCCCATTTTTGGCTCCAAACGCAACTGGTAAAGCTTTACTGTATGGAGTAAACTACGCTTCAGGAGGAGGAGGGATTATGAACGCAACTGGAAGAATATTTGTCAGTACTTTTTAGTAACTTGATTATGACTCAATTCAAAACAAATTATAAGTGACGTGTTTGTTTAATTATATATTTATATATATACACACACTTGTTATCAGGTTAATAGGATTGGAATGGATGTTCAAATAGATTACTTCAGCATAACAAGAAAAGAGATTGATAAATTGCAAGGCAAAGCAAAAGCGAGAGAGTTTATTATGAAGAAATCCATATTCTCAATCACAGTAGGAGCAAATGATTTTCTCAACAACTATCTTCTTCCAGTACTCTCCGTCGGAGCAAGAATCTCTCAAAGCCCAGATTCCTTCATCGACGATATGCTCACTCACTTCAGATCCCAGCTCACTGTACGTATCAATCTGCAATTATTTCATGTAATATAATCTTAAATCTGTTATATATATATCTTTACATCATGTTGAAAATTATGAATGGCAGAGACTGTATCAATTGGATGCTCGGAAATTTGTGATCGGCAACGTTGGACCTATAGGATGCATTCCGTACCAGAAAACAATAAACCAGTTGAACGAAGATGAGTGTGTGGATTTGCCAAACAAGCTTGCACTTCAATATAATGCAAGACTCAAGGATTTGCTTGCTGAGCTTACAGACAACCTTCCCGGAGCCACCTTCGTGCATGCAAATGTCTACGACCTAGTCCTTGATGTCATCAAAAACTACAAAAACCATGGTACTACCTATAACACATATTTAGCTAATTTAATTAGATTAAGTAAATTAGTTGAGTTAGTTAATATAATATGTGTTTTCTAAAATACCTTGATTTCCTTCTTTCATTCTTCTATGATTACTATTGAAGGAATATGAACAGGGGTAAAAGGAATAGATTAACAAATATAAAAAGTATATCTTATATTTAAGACCAAGATTAACTCTCGAAATATATCGTATGTTAAGAACAGAAGGGAGCAGGGTTATGAAACCCGGATTGAATCGGCTGGTTCAAACGGACGAACTAGCTAATTAACCGGTCCAAGTGAACTCTAACACGGGTCGATATTTATTAAAAATAAAAAATAAAATTGATTTTTCTTTTATTTTATTCAGAATTTTTCATTACTAATGTTGAAATCATCATTTTTTCATCAATTTAGCCTCGGTTTGATTCCGATATAACCTAGTGACCCTTAACCCATCAGTTCAGAGGCCGGTGTAAGTTTAATAACGGAGTGCCGACGTAGTACTAATTCAGAAGATGGACAACAAATATATATACATGGAAGGGGATATATTGAATTTGGTGATATATATATGAAGGGTTGTTAATTATTGTGAATGGTGCAGGGTTTGTAACGGCGAGTAAAGCGTGCTGTGGAAATGGGGGCCAATTTGCAGGGATCATTCCATGTGGACCAACATCGAGCATGTGTTCAGACAGGGACAAGCATGTGTTCTGGGATCCTTATCATCCAAGTGAAGCTGCAAACCTAATACTCGCCAAACAGCTTCTTGATGGAGACCACAGATCCATCTCTCCTATGAATCTTAGACAACTTCGAGACCTCTGAATTTTTATGTTTTTTCTTTTTGCCTTTCCGTACCTCTCTCTCTCTCTCTCTCTCTCTGCCATCCTCCTCCCTCCCTGCTCTATATTTATTTGGCTTGAACATGCATGTTCAAGTATAAATAAATGTTTATATATACTTATTGTGTTTTTTTTTTTAGTGAATAAATTAAATGTATTTCAGTTGGCTAGCTACTTTATCATCCCTTGTTGTGGGTCGTTTCAAGTAGATATGGTTGTGATTTTGATTTGTCGTTTTGTGGGGCTTGATGGTGACTATTTTCTAACCCGCTATGGGACCTACCTGGAGGAAGTAGTATGTTGTTGAACGACTTGTCCGGCCGCCTTGGCGCTTTCAAAATGCAACCACCATATGACTTTCCACTTCTACTCTTTTATCGCTATAATGTATTCATTCCTCTACTAATTACCACTCTGGTCTTATTTATAAGTCAGGTTTGGTAAATCTCACATATGAGGAAAGTTAGGTATCTCAATGATTATAGAGCAAATTTCCAACTTTACCATCATTTATGAATGAACACCTTTTAAATTTTATTGTCAAATCTCTTTCATCTTTTTCTCTTCCCAACATAACTAGCAAATCTCTCTCATCATCATTAATATGAGCAAAATTGTCACAATCTCATTTATTTGGTCAAAATGGATTTATAAATAGGACCAAATTTTTTGGTCAAACTGGACTTATAAATAGGACCAGAGTAGTATAAGATAAAATTTAGGTTAAAGTATACATTTAGTCCTCTATGTTTACTTCAAACATCATTTTAGTCCATTAAATTTGTAAAATACACATTTGGTCCCTTATTAATGTTAACACCAATAATGATTCTAACGGAAAATACTGACAAAGCAAGCTGCACTTGCATAGCAACGTAACACCTCATTTTATTTAATCCCACATGGAATTTAATTATTTTATTTTATTTTTAAATAAAAATATAATTCAAATAAATTATTTTAATCAATTTTCTCTCTCCTTTCTTTATTGTAGAACCCTAGGCTTATAACCTTCTTCATCTAATTTCCTTCCGATTCTTCTTCCATCATCCAATGTGATTTTATCGTTCTATCTTTTTCTTCACATTTGATTTAAAGCCTAGACATTTGTAGTGTGATTGATGACTGGATGGTTTTATATCTGCGAATGAGGTTGACCACTTTCTTAGATAAATCTCTCTATGCGGGTATTCCTCTGAGTGTCAGTCATATTCAATGGCGAAAATTTTAAATTGCCTAAACTAAATGTCGAGTGTTCTCATGAATAGCATAATTTGCGATGGGTCTTCCAATGTTAAATTGTATAATTAACATTGGCTTCGAGAACCAACATAGTTGCAAATGAGTCTTGCATCTGAAGAAAAAGATAGAACACGAAAATCTCATTGGATGATTGATGAGGAATTGATCAATTCTAATATAGCTTTCAGTTTATAATTTTTGTATTTGCTTGATAGTTAAAAAAAAAAATATTTGTAGGAGAAAAGATGCAAGAAAGAAAAGCCAAAGGAGCCAATCTGCACAGAGATTGAAATACGCACCGGACTTGTGGCTGTAGAGGAGATACACACCAAACTATCCCTTTGCCAAAAGATACGCACTGAACGTTTGATTGTAGATGTGATATATTGAAGCCGAAGAACAATTCATAGTTGAGAGAGATTTTTCTTCTTCTTCTTTCATAAGTTTATAACAATCAAGGTTTTGATATATAGGGTTTCAAGTTTTCAGAATTTTTCAATTTACACATATTTTAAATTTAATATTAATAATATTTAATTACACAGTCACCACTTAATTTTTCACAGTCATCATTTGAGTTTATTGTGTCAGCGTTTTCCGTTAGCAATATTAACGGTGTTAGAATTATGGAGACCAAAAGTATGCTTTATAAAGTTAAGGGACCAAAAGTATACATGATGTAAACTTAAAGGACTAAAAGTATATTTTAGCCTAAAATTTATAGTGTAAAAGTTTGTCTTATATTTACTTAATTTTAAGAAAGTTGGTTAATTAAATTAATTAATAATATGTGTTTTTTTTAAAATATGCTAGTCATCTTCTTTATTTCTCTTATTCTTTATTTTCCTTAATTATTGTCAAGGAAGCATCAATAGGGTAAATTAGAAAAAAAATGATAAATATGAAAATTATATCTTATATTTAAGATTAAAATCAACTCCTCAAATATGTTTTATATTAAAGACAGAGGGAGTGTTTAAAAAAAAGAAAATCAATCAACCATGCAGTGAAGAAATGTAATCACAAATTAAAAAGCCTCTTACAATTATAACAGGTTATCAGTATATAATTAAGGGGTTTAAACTTCTCATGTTGCATGAGAAGAAGAAGACTCCTACACACACATGAAATGGTAGGACCCACACACACAGACACATGTGTGTGTGTGGGTCCTACCATTTAATGTGTGTGTGACATGATAAAACACTTCTCCTACAACATGAGAAGTGTTTTTCCCTATAAAATTAAATGACAAGTTTGACCGGAGAAAATGATATTAGAACTGTGTTACAAATTTGTTTTTAGGACTTTATAATAATTAAATGACAAGTTATTAGGAATTTATAATAATTTTTGCTATTTATTTTTCCATCTTAGCAACATTGGTGAGGGAGATAAAATGATATGTATGATCGATATCATGAGTCAGTTTGGAGCATAATTTCTGAATTTGGGAGTTTCACGAGATTTTGCTCAGTGCAAGGAATTAAGACTTTGCGATATTCATTCAATCATTATTTTTTGTCGCAATACCAACCGACCCTGGAAAAAGAAACAAATAAATACAACACAGCAAATTATGTAGTTAACAACCCACGACTTTTTACTCCACAGAGTATAAATATAAATTGAACTCGTAATTGAACTCTTTCTTTTTTGCCAAAAAATATAGTGTGCAACTTTGCGCGTGCACACACACAATGATGATTGATGAATGAACATATATAAGCCAGAAATAAAAAGTTTGGAGGAGAAAAAAATACGAAATAAATCAAATAATAAAGGGAGGGCAATGATAATTAATATATAAGAGATCATCTCATCCTTTTTCACTGGAATGGTAATTATTAAGTGTAGGGTCTTATGAGAATATTTATATCACTAGGTTAATTATAAGGTATTTGGTATCCTAAAGTATTTTTAAGTAACACTCAATATTTTAAAGTAATTTCAGGTGCTTTCATCACTCAAAAGTATTTTTTTTTTCTAGTTGTATACAATATATTAAATTTATGGTGCTCAGTGCTATCAAGAGAATACGATGGAAGTAATATTGCACCAAAAGTTTTATTTTAGAATATTGAATGGTAATTAGATACGCAAGTTTTAGTATAAGATACTTATTGTTACTGCAAAACACAGCTAATTTAATACAAAAAGATATTCAATCATAAAGTTTAATTTATACTATCTACATGCTCCCTTCGGTACTAATTATAGAAATATTTTTATAGTGTAAATTACACTATAAAAATAATATTCCTATAATTAAGATATGATATTTTTATGGGGAGAAATAGTATTAGAGAGTGAGAGTTCATTTAAGAGAAAGGAGGAAGGAACCCGGGGAAGAAGGGAATGATGGGAGAGGAGAGAAAGGTGGCAGGTGGGGAAGAAAAGGAGAGATTGAATGATGAGCAATAATCATACAAAGAGAAGAGAAGGTAAATGCATGGGATAATAATTATGGATTAGGGAATCATAGTCCTCAGAAAAGGCCAAAAAGAGAGATGGAGATAGAAAGGACGTGGGCACGTATGGCCCACCACTTAGAGAGAGAAACTCTATGCGACACTGTGTCAGTGATTATGGGCGACCGAATGAGCAGCTACAGCAGCACTTGGAGACTTACCCATTCATCTTCCTTCCACGCACCTACTATAATTTTTTTTGTTATTTTTTTTTATACGGATCCGGACCTTATTTATTTATTTATTTTTTTTAATTTGAAGTATTTATTGGAATCAGACTAATATAGATTCACTCCAGGTTGGTCTCCCTGATGAAAAGGAAGAGTTATCAATACCACCTGCTCTATTTTCAGTCTCAAGCTAAAAACCTACTTAAGAGAGAATGAGTACTTTACCATTCAATCTCAATGGCTATTACTGCCTACTAGAAATTAACACAGCCATTTGTTATTGTTTTTTTTTTAAAAAAATTGATCTTTTAATTTTTATAGTTTCGATTAAGTTGTAATTTAGTTCATATATTTTAACTCGGTGTAACTCAATCCTTCTAATTTCAATTCAGTTATAACTTAGTTTATAAATTTTGACACACTATAACTCAGTTCCTATAATTTTATCAATTTTATAACTCTTATTCTAAAACATAAAAATTAAATTATAAAATAGTTAAAACTATAGTAATTAAGTTATAGTAAGTTAAAGTTTAACGACTGAGATGTAAATGAGTCAAAATTGTATAGATTGGCTTGCATCCAATTACAATGTAAGGACGTTGAGCAAAAAAAATTACAATGTAAGGACTGGGTTATAATTTAGGGACAATTATAAGGACAAACAAATTAATTTTTTTCTCTAATGGAGTTTTATTGGGCCTGGACAGCGACCCATGATTGTTTCCCCTGGACACACTGTGGCAGAGTCCCGCCTCGCGTGCCTCTCTTCACCGACAACACTCTCTTTTCATCTCAGAGACTGACACCTGTCGCTCCATCGGGCCGTTTACTCGCCATCAGACGCTCAGGCCTTTGCTGTTTGTCGGCTACTGGCTACAGGGAAGCGCGAAATCCGGTTGTGGAGGAGGGTACGGAGGAAGAGGGAGGGAGGAATCTGATGCGGACACGACGCGTCCGAAATCAGAGGGGAGACCCAATTATTGCTCCCCACGCTAACCCGACATTCATGATTCTGTCGCTGACCCCACATCCCCACCCTGTCCCCACCTACTACTTAGTCCACTACTTCCACTATTCCTATTTAGCCCGCCTAGCCCCCTTCGAATCACCCCCTCCCGACGCCAACGTCCCCTCCTATCCCGTTTCTTTCCCTTTGGATATTCATATTCCTCTCATGGGCCCCACCTTTCTCTCTCTTTTTTCAAATCTAGGTAGGAGTAGCTCTCTCTATATTTCTCCCTGTCTCCTTTGTCTTAAGAGTTTTTTTTTTTTTTTAATCATCTTTAATTTCTTAAGCTTAATTTTAAAAAAGAGTATTACGTATAAGGTTTTTCATGCCATTTGAGATAGCGTTTAAAGATTTTATGAATAGTCGCGGTAAAATTCTTTTCATATAATTAGTTTATTTATCACAAATTATATTGAAAAAATACTTTCTACCGCTAACCCAAATATACACTAAATTAATCCTTTCTTATAGTTTGTCAGAATATTTATTTTTATTTTCTACAATATTTTTTATAAAAAAATATATCTATTAAAATACTCAAAAAAAAGTAATTCCATTTGCTGATAAAAAAGGCATGTGTGTTCAATGTAATTAAGAACTTCCTAATAAGCTAACTTATGTGATCGAATACATTTATGAATGCTCAAGACTTATATAGAAGTTCCTCTCAACGGAATTGTACCGTTAAAATTATTTAGGAGTAATAAATATCTAGGGAATATAATTTTTTTTTAATATGTCCCTATTTAAGTATGAGTAAGAGAAAAAGAATAATGATAAGAAAATGAAGAAAGATTATATATATTAAAGAAATGGTGTGAGAGAATGATGACAAAATGAGTAAAAATACATTTATTATTTAAACAAAGTTAAATGAGACTTTATAAAAAGAGACAAATTTATTAAAAAAAGATCTTATATATAGACATGGAAGGAATATATTTGAATTATGAGATACCAACATGGCGTTGATATATTTGTGTGTTTAAACAAATGTATTAAAAGAGAATGCTTTTATAAATTATTTTTGGATGTTGAAAGAAAGATGTTTAAAATAATTACTACAATATTTAGACTCTCAAATTTATTTCTATTTTAATTTTGGTCCCTCAAATTTCAAAGCATGGTTTTTGATTATTCAATAAACAAAATGATCCATATTTTTATTTAATTATAAGAATCATTGTTTCAAATTAAAACACTTGAGGGACTAAAATTAAAATGAAGATAAATTTGAGGAACTAAAGATCATCATATTAACCAACTCATCTAGATTTTTTCCCCAAAATAAAAAAATATATCAAAAAATATGCCTTTTTGTCTATTTGTTTGAATTAGTGTTAGAAAAGCACGTCTACACAAGTCAAGACAAAATTTTTCTTACAAACTTATATAGTATATCATAAATCACGCTAAAAAAATAGTTTATACTGTTGATTTAAATAGGCACTAATACACCCATATATGAAAATGATATCACAATCGTCTATCTACTTCTTCAATTGTTGGGGGAAAAAACTGATTTGTATGATTCCATCAACCTTTTAACCTTTTGTTCTGGTGTAGAACACAGATGTCCAGCCGCTTGTATGGGCTGGTGATTTGATATAGGATCAAGTGTCTCGATCTGGGTACCAATGTGATAGTACACAGACAGAGAGAGGATCACTGAACACAACCTGGCGCTTGGCCGAAGGAGTGGGGTGTGTGCTCAGTGTGACGGTATGTAGATTAGTCTAGGTTTAGAGCGTGTGTACCTTAGGTACATTTGCTTGGGTATTTATAGGACCTACACGGAGCGGCTTTGGCGTGATTCCGGGCCTAATATCCGAACTGCCTATCCATATGCGGATGTATTCCTAGATATCAGGGGTAGTTGAGATATTCCGGGGTTACGGATATAACGGATCGATGTGCCTACCCTTGGTTGGGCCTCCATGTGATTGGGCCTTATCTAGGTCAAATAACAGATTGCCCCCGGCCGGTAGTTCAAGATTTTGGGTGCCAGGGGTATATCTTGTTTTTATAAATGTCGTCAGAGGTGTTACCCATTTCTGACGTCTGCGTCGGGCTAGGATTTGTTGAGTCCATTTCCCAGGGTACGTAGTAATGGTTCGAGGTCGATGAGCGGGGTGTCCCTCAATCTCTAATGCGATGTCGTCTTTGGCGTCTTGTGGTTTGCGGGCGGTTGGCCGTGGCCGACATCAGAGAAAGTGCCGTGGTTTGGACCGCCGAGCTACAAGCGTGAGATGGTGCGAATCAAGACACGGCACTCAATCGGCCGAGGCGGGACATCGGCACCAAGGCTTGTCATTGAAGCTCGGGGCCGTTGTTACTTCCTCGGTGTGACTCTTGGGAAACCTCCTCGATCTGCCATGATTGCCTATGACACTGTCATCCCGAGATTGGGGAGGTGCTTTGATCCTCGTGTCGCCGCCCCGGTTTCGTGCGCATTTAATGCTCGGTGGTACGTTACACGTCTTCTCGGCCTTTTGGGGTGAAAAGTCGTGATTACCCTCGTCGGTTGGGTTTCTTTTGATTTGAATTTCCCTCCTTCTTTCCTCTCGATATAACTTGCTTTGGCATTTCTCTTTTTGCCCACTTTTTCAATTCGCTCATTCTCCCCACACACGGGAATTCTTACGCGCAAAGTCGAATTTTGTTCTCAATTGCCGGTGTCTCGAAATACTCGAAGAATCAAAGCTCCTTTCTCGTTCGGAATTGTTCATCTTCCTTTCTTTGTGTCGATTTTACGCAAGGTTCGCGTATTCAGGTATTTTATCCTTTTATATTGTTCTAGCATTTTAATTCTCCCTCTTCCCATTTTCTTTCTTTGGTGTGCCCCGTGTTACGGGTTTTACGGGCGGAGTGTTTATGAGTAGAGCTATCGAACCTATAGGTTTCGTCCTTTTGAGTGTCTGTTCTTAGTTGTTTCCCCCTCCTTCTTACCCTTATGTTGGTTGTATAGGTTTGAGCTCTTGATGGATAGGGAAAACATTCTTCGTCTTCTCATCGGCCTTTAGATCCTAATGTCGATGAAGTGCTTCGTGAGCGTTATCCCTTTTTAGTTATTGGTGCTAGGGACCTCCTTATCAGGAGGAGAAACGGTCTTTAGCCCTCAGTGGTCGATCGGGTGCGAGAAGCGCTGGGAGGCCCGGCTGTGGTTCTGGACCCGATCAATCCGAACTGGCCTTATTAGGCCAGATTTTCATAGTTCATCGATATCCGAGCCTCTTTTAGCCGAGCCGATAGCGCTACCAAACGCATCGTCCGTCAGAGTCGGGGTCGTTACCGGTGGCTATCACGGTCCCTGTTGGGATTGTGTTGCGAGAACTCTTCCCTTATTGCGAGTGGGCAAGGCCAGTATGGCGAAGTCATCCTGGGCTCGTGTCGGCATAATTCGTTAGGCGAGCACATGCCGGACTTCAAGGGTCTTCCTTTCTCGGTTTGTCGTCATCGGGTATTACGCCTAGTTCGACTTTAGTTTTATTTCATTTTGTTGTAGGTAAATGGAGTCTACGTCTTCCCTCGTCTTTTAGCTTCCGAAACGGAGGCGGACTCAGATAGTCCTTCACCGGCCTGCGTTCGAAGTATCCACTGGGTGACTAGCGAAATGCTAACCATACGTTCGCGATGACCAAAACGGATATGGATAAAGTGGGATCTCAGGGGTCATCGGGATGTCGTCTTTCCCCTCCCAGGAGGATGAGCCGATCTGTGCCTTTCGGGAACCGGGCTCTCCTAATTTCTTTCTTTTCTATCGGGATTATATGACCCGGCTCGGTATTCGCTTTCCGTTTACGGGTTCCAAATGTCCGTCCTACACTACCTTCATCGGCTCCTTCTCGGCTTCACCCGAGCGGGTGGGCTTATCTGCGGCGTTCGCCTATCTATGCGGGACAATGGAACCCGCTATTCCGTGTACCGCCGCCTTATTCCTTCATTTTTCTCCCCTTTCACCCCTCGGTCGGGTAGGGAACCGCCCTCTCGAAAGGGCTAACTTCTCTTCGTGCTTAGGCGGGCCAGGAAACTCATGAATGCTTTCTCAGACTCCTTTAAGCATTTCAAGAACTCTTTCTTCAAAGTTGTCGCAATCCCTGGGGAAGTGCCACGGTTTCGAAAACCGGCGAGGGTCGGGCGTTGAATGGCGCTTCCCCCTTTATTGGTCCTCGAGCACCATCACTTCTCCTCTTCCACCTATCAATTTTCGTTAAAAGACCTCTCGAAGATGAGAGAGAGTATCTTTGCTCGGTTGGTGTCTTACGTTGCCGAACATGGTGTCAAGAGGGCGGCCTTCTATATTAAGAAGGCCAGTGAGTCATCCGGCTCGGCCTCCAGTATGGCTTTATTGCTACTTAATTCGTTTTTACGCACGCCTTTTGTTATCTAACTAGCATCGACTTTAGATTTATGCTTACGTAACAGGTCAAGTTGCTATGAATCGAACCCAGATTATCTGGAGTATACCTTGCCGGCATTCTTGGAAGCCGAGAAAAGCTCCCGGAAACGTCCAGTGCCGAGCCTTCTAGGAAGCGAGCTCCGCCGCTTCTATGGTTCCAAGGCCTTCTGCGTCGAAGAGGGCCAAGGTCGGGGATTCGACCGCTACCGCTTCGACTGCTCCCGAAGTGTTACCTTCGTCTTCTCCGTCATTGATAGCCGAGGCGGAGGTAGTGCCTTCTTCAACGCCAGTCTCTACTGCTGCCGGAACATCTCCACATTCCGACCCATCTCCTCCATCCTTGGATAAGGCGAAACAGGTTCTTGTCTCGATTCTGTTTCTCCTTTGCGCCCATCGGCTGCCGTACCTCGACCAAGTGGCTTCAAGCGGAGCCGGGCTGGAGTGAGGATGTTTCGAGGGGATCGGCATGGCCTTCTTTCCACCACGTCGGCTTTTGTCTCCTCGGCCTCTTTCGGACGAGGACCTTCATGAGCTCCGAATATGTCCGGTCATCTTGGCGGGGCTCTTGGATTATCTCGGGCACGGCCGCATCTCCATGGTTATTATGCTCGAGCTTGCGGAGTCCCGAACTACGAAGGAAAATTTAGAGTCGGTGAGCAAAAGGTGAAGCAGTGGCGGAAGAGAAGAGAAGGTTGAGGCTGAAAGGGAGGAGCGAAGACGGAACTTAAAAGTTCCCAAGCTGCCGCGGACAAAGCGGGGAGGATCTTACGTCGACCCGCGGGCGGCGCGCAAGCCCATGCCGACTGAGGCGGACCCGGGATTCCACAGGCGGAGGTTAATCATAAATTGGCCGATGCCAATTCTCGTCTGGTTGAAGCGAAGCTAATCGGCGGGCCGAAGTCCTCCCACGCTATGTCTATGGATGCGGTCAAACGGCTTACGCGGCAACGTAGCGAGTTATGTACGCGGTTGCGGCAAGTCCGAGGCAGCTGGCGGAGGAGAAGACCGCCCATGAGAAGGCGGTGGCGGCGGTAGGAAAACCGCGTCGGATTGTTTCGAGATGGCCCTAGCCCGGATTGAGTATTTAAACCCGGGGTAAAGCGAACGTGGTGGGTATGGATGTCGCTCCGCTTCCAAGATGGTGTTCTTATTCCTCCGCCTTTATCTCCGAGGATAGGTCGGCTTCGATGCCGAAGTGAGCGGCGGTGAGCAAGCCGCGGAGAGAGGCTGCATCAGGGCGGACCTAATGGGGACGAGGCCGCTGCGGGCGAGGGCCCCTTAGCTTTTGTTGTCTTTTCTTTTTGCTTTCTTTGTTTTCGGCTTTTGATGCCGATTGTATATTGTACCTCCGAACTTTTAACTTTATGAATGAACATTCAATTAAGTAGCTCGTTTCGTACTTTTACCTTCATGCGTTCAGTGCACATGGGATAGTTTTAGGCCAGGGCCGGGGTCTTTAAAGAATTAGAGTCCGCTTAGTACTCTTACGGTGTCGAAACCGGGTGCATGAGTAGGGGTGTCTATATATACCGCTACGAGGTTCGGAGTCGTATTAGGGATTTTTAACCGGGGCAAGGGTGAATGGTCACATGCTCATCCGTGGTCGTCGTTGGGACACACTTTGACCATGTGGACTGATCGGGTCCGTTATGACCGTTCACCTTCTTACTTAGGTGTCAATTTCGATGCATCAAAATATTTACGGGTGTATAGACCTCGGTGTGCATGCCTTATTTAACGAATCATTTTGACCCTCTTAAAATTGAACATTTGGTGAACAAACCATTTATTTATTCAAGAGATGATTAGCTTTATAAAGGCGACAATGAAAGGAAAGTTTGCGAAGGGAAATGGTGAAAGCAAAATAAGCTTGAAATAATAAATCAAAAACTTAGCTCGGACATTGGGTGTCCGTTGTGGCATCTGGCGTGGCCGGGCCCTAACTATAATAGGCCCTTAATTTGTCGCCATTCCATGTTCTCTTGACGGATTTTCTTGTCGGTGTTTCGAGAACATACGCTCCTTTTCCAACTTCTCCTTGACTCGGTGCGGTCCTTCCCAATTTGCGGCGAGCTTGCCGTCTGGGCGTTCTTGTTACCGATGTCGGCCCTTCTTAGGACCGGGTCGCCCGGTCAAATGCCACAGGTTTGACCTTTCTATTGTGTTTCGCCGCCATCGGTTGTTTGGTGCTATGTCTCGGCAATGGGCCGTGGTTCGACTTCATCTACCGGCTCCATCTCGGTTGCCAACGCCCTTGAATTCGAGGTTCTCCTTCCTCGAGGTTCGAGCCTTGGTGCCGGCCTCTTGCATCTTTTTCCGAAGTCCATCGAGGATTACCTTGTTTGCCGCTTCTTTGTCCGTTTGATTGTGGGTGTTCGGCGAGGCAAAATGATGTGTGATGCCGAGGTCCACCATCATATCTGGAAGTTCTGTCCAGTGAGCGAGTGCCATTGTCATTACTATCTCGGCGGGATTCGAAGCGGGAGAAAATGCTCTGTTGGATGAAGCGCCGGACCCTCGCCGATGTGATGGTGGCGGCGGTTCGGCCTCAATCCACTTGGTAAAGTAATCCACCGCCACGATTAGCCATCGAAGTTGTCCGGGGGCCGGTTTAAACGGTCAGAGTAGATCCATTCCCCATTTAAAGAAGGGCCATGGGGCGGAGATATATTCCATGTCGATGGAGGGGACCAAATGATTTTGGCGTGTTTCGGCAACTATCACATGCCTTTACAAATTCGCTTGCGTCACTTTGCATGGTGGGCCGTAGTACCGGCCCTAAGTGCCTTTCTTGCTAATGCTTTTGCACCCATATGTTGCCGTTAATCCCTCCATGGGTCTCGGCGAGGACATATCTACTTTCGTGAGTGCCCGGGCACCTTAACATCGGTGTATGCAAGCCTTTTCGGTAAAGCGATCGTCTATCATTGTGTATACCGCGGCTTCCGTATCGGTTTCGAGCATTCGCCGTTCCAAGGGAATGATTCCCCTCTCAATGTAGTCCTCGGCGGCTTCCTCCAATCGGTGGCATCGGATATGACCATTACACAGTCGGCTCTTCCACCTTTTGTTGTATGACGGTTACGTGGTTCGTCGTCCCTTTAGTGCTAGCGAGTTTGGAGAGTATGTACGCTCGGACATTTTCCCTCTTGGTATATGCGTAACCTTTACTTCTTCGAACTCGCTGGATATTCTTGACTTTGCTAAGATACTTAGCCATTAGAGGCCCTTTAGCTTTGATATGTCCCATCTATCCGGGCGGCGGCGAGTTGTGAGTCGGTGAAGACCGAGACTCTTTGTGCGCCGAGCTCCTTGACTGATGGAGTCAGGCCGGGAGCGCCTCATATTCGGCTGATTGTTTGACGTCGGAAATCTAGTTGTAGGGAGTGTTCGATCGTCACTCCTTCGGGGCTCTCTATGATTATTCGGCCCGCTTCCTTTAGAGTGGGACGAACCGTCGACATATACTTTCCGAGAGGTCGTTTGTTGCGGGGTCTTCGTTAATTGGAGTTAGTTCTCGAGGAAATCCGCGAGAGCTTGTGACTTAATAGCATGTCTTGCTTCGTATGTGATGTCGAATTCGGATAACTCAATAGCCCAGCGATCATTCGGCTGCCAGTCCGGCATGGAGTACTGTCGAATGGGTTGGTGGTTCGAACCGTTATCTTGTGAGCTTGGAAGTACGGGCGCGGTCTGCGTGCGTCATTATTATGGCGAAAGCCAATTTCTCCGGCTTCGATATCTTAGCTCAGAGCTTTGTAAAGCTTTGCTTGACGAAGTATATTGGTTCTTGGCCATTCTTTCCTTCTCGAACCGGGGACCGAGCTCACTTTGCTTCTTTCCCAGTGATAAGTAGAGGAAGAGGGTTTCGCCAGTGTGGTTTCGATAAGGCGGCGGAGTGGCCAAACATTGCTTAATCTTTGAGAATGCGGCGTCACACTCAGGGTCCAATTTCTGTCGTGTCCTTTTTAAGTAATTTGAAGAAAGGCAAGGCGCTTTCTGCGATTTGGGCGAAATCGGTTACGCGACCAAACGGCTGTCAAGCTCTTGGACCTCCTTCTTGTTCTGGGGGCTGCATGTCTAATACGGCCTTACACTTATCGGGGTTTGCCTCGATTCCTCGGTGGTAAGCAAGAAACCGAGGAATTTTCTGCGAGTACTCGAACGCGCATTTTGCAGGATTCAGCCGAATCTGATGCGCCCTTAACTTGCTAAATGTTTGCTCAAGATCTCGGATGTGGTCATTGGGATCACATGATTTGACAATCATGTCGTCGATATAGACCTCGATGTTATGGCCTATCGGTTCTCAAAAACCTTATTCATCATCCTCGGTAGGTTGCCCGGCATTTTCAAGCGAACGGCATGACGTTGTAGCGGTAATTTCCCTTCTCCGTTATGAAGGAAGTGGCTTCTTGGTCATCGGGGTGCATGGCGATCTGGTTGTAACCGAATACGCGTCCATGAACGACGAAGTTGATAGCCGGATGAGTTATCTACGGCGATCAATGTTCGGCATTGGATAGGCGTCTTTAGGGCATGCTTTGTTCGGTCGGTATAGTCGGTGCATACTCTCCATTTGCCATTTGGCTTTGAAACCATCACCACGTTGGAAAGCCACGTGGTATATTGTATCTCCACGACGAAACCGGCCTCCAATAGTTCGTCCACGTGTTGGTTCGGCGCTACTGCCTATCTCGGGGCCCTTCTTCTTTTCTTACGGGCTACGGTGTTGACCCGTAGTATGGCCAATTTATGACGGCGAGTGGGGTCTATGCCCGGTACGTCGGCCGCGCTCCATGCAAAAACGTCTCGATTGTTGGCCAAAAACTCCTCTATCCTCAATCGTAGGTAGGGGGTCAAGGCCACGCCTACTTTCGTACTATGGTTTGGATTGATTCCAAGTACGAAATCTTCTACCTCACCTTACAGTTACGGCGAGGTGTCCCCTTTTCTTCTCGTAGGTCCAATTCGATCATATTGATCGGTTCTTGGATCTTTTTGTGCTCTGGATCCGTTGTTCGGATCTTGCTTTTACGTTGATTGTCTCGTTGTAACATTGCTGGACTCTTTCGATCACCCTTGACGGTAACGACTTGGTTGCTATTGCCTATCATTTTTATCTTCGATGCTTAGTAGACACCGGCATGTCCCAATTGTGGATTGTTGGTCTTCCCGGGATGATGTTGTAAGGGGAGGGAAATCGGCCACAATAAATCTTACTCGCTCGGATTTGAAACCTTCCTTCGTTCCAAGGGTGAGTCGGAGGTCTATATATCCCTTTGGAGGGGATAATTCGCCATTGAAACCTACGAGTGGTTTGGCATGGCTTCGAGTCCTCTGGTCGAGATTCATTCTCTTGAAGGCATCCCGTATGATGATGTCTGCCGAGCTCCACGAGTCTATAAATATCCTCTTGACTCGGCGGTTGACCGGGGTTCCGGTGATCACGAGGCCGTCTTGATGGCCGGGAGTACGTCGGCCAAGTCTTCTTTTGTGAACATGCTGAGGTCGTTCAATTTTGTCGGTCATGTGTGATTCTTCTTTAAACTTTGGTCGGTCCCTTATTGAAAGAACTTCCCTTAGATATTTTCTCCGTTGGCTCGGCGTATCTCCTCCTCCTCAGAAGGCTCCGCTAATAACGTTGCAATCGAACTCCGTGTCGGGAAATCCATTGTCTTCGATGCGGCTTCTTCCTCTTGCCCTCTCTTCTATTCTCGGGGTCGGATTGTTTGATCGGTCATTACGCTTTCGCTTTTCTTTTGTGCGTCCTGTGTTTTTATTACGTATTGACGCAATTTTCCTTCTCGAACGAATTTCTCGATGGCTTCGCGAAGTTCATAGCATTGATCCGTGGTATGCCCTTTACAATCGTGAAAAGAACAATACCGGGGCTGGTCCGTGTTGGACCGTTTTACGAGGGGATGAGGTTTTCGACCTTCCGCATCTCGGTCGACGCTACTTCCCTCCATAGCTGGGACCGAGGAACATTGAGGGGGGTATAATAGTCAAATTTATTCTTCAAGTCTGTCCTTGGTTTATATTGCTTATTATCACTTCCTTTCCGCGGCGGTCTTGCTTGCGGCCGTCGGACTGGATTTTATCCCTCGGCGGGGTGTTCTTGTCCGGGTCCCTTCGCGCATTCGCTTGGCGCATTTGTTCCACCTCAAGATATTTCTTCGATCTTGTCATGAAGTCCTTTAAGCTTTTAGCCGGCTCTTTGAAAAATGATTCAGCGAGTCGGCTCGAACTGTCCGAGCCATCGGCCGGGAGGTGGGCGTGCACTTCCTCCTTTAATTTACGGACTTGCGGGGCCGCATGATTAAACCGATCCAAATAGCTTTGGAGTAATTCGCCGGGCCGTTGCACGATTTTGGATAAGGTATATTGAGACTTGGTTGTTTCTTACTAGTTGCGAATTGTAACTCGAAAACCTTTGCCAAGTCATCAAATTTAGTTATCGAACACGGAGGCGGGGTTAGTAACCACTTTAGGGCTGGTCCCTTTAGTGTTGTGGCGAAAACCCTACTTATGATTGGTTCTCAGAGGCCTCGGCACATCATGATCATCGAAAGTCGTCCACATGAGTCGTGGGATCCTGCGATCCGTCGTATTTCTTGAACTCGGTGAGGTTCGGCTTTCACGGAACCGTGCTCGAGGATCTTGGGTGAAAAGGGGCATGCTGCCTTAGCCTCGGCATATCTTCCTTGACGAGAATCGTGTGGGGGATGTCGGGTCGACCCTTCGCTCAGGGAGGACTCCCCCTTTGTGATTCTTTGGTAGAGGAGGCCGCCCTTTTAGTATTATCTATTGTCTTCTGCCGACGGGAACTATGACCTTCCTGGTCGGGTTCCCACGTTTTGTCATCCTGATCATAGCTGGTGCTTTTAGGTTCCCTTCTCCGGTTCTGCTCGTCGATGCGATGAAATTGTAGAGTATAACGTTTGTCCATATTCTCGATGCGTTTCATCATGGCGAGCTGTCCGTTATGGAGTGTAAGGAAGTCGGATTACGGGCCAGGGGTCTCTGACTTACTCTTGGATTGGATCCTGTGGCTTCGGCGATGTCCCGTCTTGCTTAGATGAACCCGTCTCGGACTCGTTCCCCTTTTCGGGTTGATCTTGATTCGGGCCACGAGGTTCCTCAAGGCGCTCTTACAGGCTGTTGGCTTGTACTGCGGGTGTTAACCCTCATTGGTCAAGGGAATCGAAATTTATCGATCCCCACGGTCGGCGCCACTGTTCTGGTGTAGAACACAGATGTCCAGCCGCTTGTATGGGCTGGTGATTTGATATAGGATCAAGGGTCTCGATCAGGTACCAATGTGATAGTACACGAGACAGAGAGAGGATCACTTGAACACAACCTGGCGCTTGGCCGAAGGAGTGGGGTGTGTGCTCAGTGTGACGGTATGTAGATTAGTCTAGGTTTAGAGCGTGTGTACCTTAGGCTGTTTGCTTGGGTATTTATAGGACCTACCTGGAGCGGCTTTGGCGTGATTCCAGGCCTAATATCCGAACTGCCTATCCATATGCGGATGTATTCCTAGATATCCGGGGTAGTTGAGATATTCCAGGGTTACGGATATAACGGATCTGATGTGCCTACCCTTGGTTGGGCCTCCACGTGATTGGGCCTTATCTAGGTCCGTAACACCTTTCTTAACGAGAAAACTATAAACTTTGAGGCAAAAGAAGAAACATTCATTCCCTTACAGTACGAGGAGTATGGTTTAGTCTCAACTCAAGGAAACAGTCCTAAAAAAGGCATGAGAAACTAGATTTGATTATAATAATTAATTATTAATTACATCCTGCCACAGTGATATGATAGGGGATAAAAATATTGAGGGAGACCATGTCGAGAATCCAATTGACTAGTTATTGGGATGGAGGATGTCTCTGGTAGCGCACAACTCTTGAAGTCGCTTGCCCTGTCAGAAGAAAATAATGTGAGCTACCACCCTACAACACAAGACATTAGAATATAGAATCCTTCCTCATAGGATAGGCACACTGTTTTGGTATTGACTGGGCAAGATATTTCAGATTTTCATGCTCAGCTTTAGACCATATATATATAATATATAATAATAATAACAATATCAGAAAATAAAACCCCGTATTGGATCAAACCAAGACCAGAGAATGCATTCAATATTCATTTCTGCTTTATATAATGTAGCAACGTGCTTCCCTTATTTTAATGCCCCTCGTCCCATGATTACCATTCCTGGTCTCTCTAATTGGGACCTAACACAATCTACTCTTGTTATTAAAAGTAGTATCGAATTATTCATGTGGATTTCACATGGATACTATATTTCATTATTTGCACACTTGTATTGGTCATTCACCCAAATGCATGCATCTGACTCAGCGTTACACTTCTAAGCGTGCGTCCTCCTCTTCTTATATACTATCCAAATTCACCAAAACAATAAAAACAAAACACACACACTACTTATTGTTGATATAAAAGGCGGTTCACCTTTTTTTAAAAAAAATTAAGAAAGCTAAATAAATTATTTAATCATAATATATTTTATATAAGTTATAAGTTAAACAAATTAGTTTGAAAAAAAAATATAAATACTTTCATATAACTTAATTATCATCCTTAATTAATATTTCCAAAGAAAGTCAACTAACCCTTATACTTAGGACAATAGATGGTAATTTTTTGAAACATAAAATTTTAGGTAAGTTGGGTTCCGAAGGTTATCAGGAGTAGGGCATGCCTCTAACTTCAAAGAATATTTACAGAAGTACTTATAATCTTATAAAATTTGAATATCAATAAGAACCTCAAATCTATAGAATTTGAACTCACATCCATATGGTTATGTGACAATCTTTTTACCAACTGGATCAACTAGCAAAATATACACATAGGGTTGAAGGACAATTTTACCCCGAAAGTTTTCTGTGAGCCAATTTTGTCTCAGAAGTTTAAAAAAAGAGCAATTTTGCCCTAGCTCTATCATCCTAATTAGTTTTGACCGTTAGTTGACTAAATATACTGAGCTGACAGTCCACATATCATTCACATTATTTTTGTTGAGATGCAAATTGATCTCGGAAGTTTTAAATCTATTTTTTTTTTAAAATAAAGTAGATGACATATGAACTTATAAGGAATTTTTTTATTTTATCAAGGCGGATATCTTTTTTTATTTTGATAGTTGATAGAAAGGGTGTTTTTTTGTTTGAAAATCCAACTAATATTCATTACTTGAAGTGCTCTTTCATGCATTCATTTAATGAATTTTAGCAATTGATATCTTTGGAAATAATATTTTTTCTTCATTTAAATTAGAAGTAGACTCTTTCTTTTTCTATTTGTGTATTCTTTCAAAATTCAAGAACTAATTCTGAATTGCACAAATAAAAAAAGTGAGAACTTATAGGCTCTATAACTTGTAATAAGACTTATATTTGATAGAAATATTCTTATCATATTTATAGATCAGTTGATGAATGAGGTGAAACTGAGTTCATTAAAGACAAAAAAATGGCAAAAAAGAAAGCATTTATTTCCCTTCCATATCTTACATCTATAGTGTCCTTATTATTGGTGTCCCTTCCACTCAATAATTAGACCCTCACAATCAATAACTAATATGTTTTAATCTCATGTCATTTTTTTTATTCATACTTTGATATTTTGGTGTCCTAAGCGTAAAAGAACACAAGTTTAATATATTTAGTTAACTAATGATTAAAATTAACTATAATAAAGGTCATAATAAAATTGCTATATTTTCAAGGCTTTTAGAACAAAATTTCCCACCAAAAAATTTCCCGAGCAAAATTACCTCATACACACCCATATATAAAATTTAATTCATTATATGAGGATTAAGGATTGAGCCTGTGGTATAAGAGGCAAAGTAGGATTAGCCGGCCCGAGCAGAGAGGCTCTTCTGGAGCCGACTGAAATGCCGTGCTTAACAGAACACTGTACTAAAGCTGATCCTCTCTGGCTCATATAAGCCTCAGAACTTGTCTCTGTTTGAACCACAGATATTCTCTCCCCTCCCCCTTTTCTTCTCTCTCCTCATCCCCATAAAACCCCTCCATTCTCCCACCAACGCCCAAATCCCTTGGCCTCATTTTCTCATTCAAGCAAAAAGACAACTTCGTTTTCTTCTTCTTCTCCTTCCTTCTTCGTTCAGTGAACTTCTCTGATCCCACGTAAAACTAATATTTTTCTGCTTTTTTTTTTCGTATCCCAATGCCGTCAAACTCCGGCGACAATCCCCGACCATCCAAGTCTCAAGCTCCGCCGCCGGAACAAGAGCACCTCCCATGTCCTCGCTGTGACTCCACCAACACCAAGTTCTGTTACTACAACAACTATAACTTCTCCCAGCCACGCCATTTCTGCAAGTCTTGCCGGCGCTACTGGACCCACGGCGGCACCCTCCGGGATATCCCCGTTGGCGGTGGCAGTCGCAAGAATGCGAAACGCTCTCGCACTGCCTCTACGGTTTCTTCTTGTGTTACGGCGACTTCCTCTGTTTCTACTCAGGACCATCATCCTCTTTCTACTACCCCTGTTTTTGTGCCCCTCTCCGCCGGCCATGGTGGCTCCTTGCCGTTCGCCGGTAACAACGGAGTTGAGAGTGACTTGAAATCTAGTGTGGGAATGTGTGGAAGCTTCACTTCTTTGCTTAACAACACCAACCAAGGACCCGGGTTTCTGGCTCTAGGCGGGTTCGGGCTCGGACTTGGTCACGGGTTTGAAGATATGGGTTTTGGGAGTGGAAGAGGTGGTGGCTGGACTTTTCCTGGGATGGTGGATGGCGGCGGAAACATCAACGGCGGAGTTGGGGCTGCTTCCGGCGTCGGGAATTCATGGCAGCTAGAAAGCAGTGAAGGTGGTGGTTATGTTGGTGGTGGTGCAGATTGCTTCTCTTGGCCAGGACTTGCAATTTCAACACCTGGACGTGGTCTAAAATGAACTGGTTTATCTTATTTTTTCACTTTTCTTTGATCCCCTCGTGCAAGGGAAGGTTATGGTTTAGAATCCTGATTTAGAGTTTAGTTTACTGCGTGTTTGGGGGTATATCTATTAGAGACATCAGAAAGACACTGAGACCTTTTCTTTTTGGTTTCTTTTGTTCCATCAACTTCTTGTTCTGTGTATGAATGTTATTAGCGTTCACTTGTCTAGTGTTAAAGCTGTGTGAAATTTCTTCAGTATTTGTATCTGATATAATTTCAAACTTGCAAATCGCTTAGCAAAGCTAATTAAAAACAGAGATCAAAGGAACAAGCAATTACTGTTCCTTTTTTGTTGTGGAGTTCGCATATTGGACAGATAATTGGGGAAGAATATAGTATTGTTGTTGTTAAATCAATAGTGGGATTAAAAAGCTGGTCATTGACGTTTGTCTGGTTATAAAAATCGAAAAATTGTCGTGGTTGAGTAGTTTATTATATTTCTCATCAATCACATGCGAATGATGTGTATGTTCGTTCATAAAGAGCCTCACATAGTCACAGTGAATCGAATCACGTTAACTACTGGGGGATACGTTCTTCGGCTTCTTCTGTTTGTTCTTTTGTAACTTGCAGATACACTTTTGTTGTTTTCTTAGCGAGTTTGTTTCAGAATTATTAGCAGCCGTTTGGTTTTGGTAGACAGTTAAGTACTACTCTGTACAGGAAATTAACTGGTGGCAGGTGAAGCTTAATCTACGCACTACACAAACCTGGAAATCAATTATATTTATGATTCTTCTAATTAATACTATCTCTCTGTGGGATTATCCATTAAGGTATCCAAGTGAATCTCATTTCGTCTCCTTCTGTTTGTTCTTTTGTTATATGCATGTGCTATTGTTGGTATCTATTTGGGCACGTTAATTTGTTTCAGCATTACGAGTAACTTTTGATGACAGGTTGAGATATACACTAGTGCAAAAAAGGGCTTTAAGACTGCCTCATTTGGAGCGGATAATCGACACACCGGTCTTAAAGGTGTGACCGGTGGCAGTTTTGTAAATAAAAAGAACTTCTTAAACAATGAAGGGCTATAAGACCGCCTCATTTAGAGCGGATAATCGAAGCACCGGTCTTAATGGTGTGACCGGTGGCAGTTTTGTAAATAAAAAGAACTTCTTACACAATGAAGGACGCCTCATTAAGACCGGACTAATTATCGACCGGTCCTAAATATGTGACCGGTGGCATATTTGTAAATATAAAGAACTTCTTATTACGATCAATTTTTCATAGATCTTATCCGGACTGTTAAAATAACAACCGGCCTTAAAAATGTTAATAAAAAATTGAAATATCAAATACTTTTATGTAGAAATCTCATCAAGGCACTTATATTTTCTACACTCCAAAATAATACGGAAAAATATAAATATAAAGGTATTAAAGTTTTAAGACCGAACATATATAAAAGCCGGTCTTAAAACTTTGATTTTTAAGACCGAACTTAAAATTTGTCCCAGTACT
Organism: Acacia pycnantha; assembly: GCA_025563575.1. Taxonomy (NCBI): domain Eukaryota; kingdom Viridiplantae; phylum Streptophyta; class Magnoliopsida; order Fabales; family Fabaceae; genus Acacia; species Acacia pycnantha. Next base: position 31,359 of record JAMWYP010000673.1, on the reverse strand, counting down.
AAAGTTTAAATAAAAAATAATAAATGTTAAGACCATTGTTACTGAGAATGACCTAGGTCTTAAAAGTAAGACTTTTAAGACCGGACAAAAAATTTGGCAGTACTAAAGTTTGAATAAAAATTAATTAATTTTAAGACCGGACATATATAGAGATCGGTCTTAAAGGTTATCTTTTAAGACCGTATATGTGTATTTGTCCTGGTCTTAAAAATGAAGCGCCAACGTTAACTTCGCGCGGGACGCTTTTGTCACTCTCACACTCAGCAGAAGAACCCCTGTTCACGTTGCGAAACCCTTCCCTGTTCCATTACCTCTCTTCCTCGCCCGCGTCTGGTTAGCCTCTGTTACTCCCTCATTTTCTCGGGCATTCCTCTCTTACTGTCTTGAAAATGAACGGTGAAAACGATTCCACTCGTGTTCTTGAAACTCCAGGATCTTGGTTTGGTAGGGAGGGTCGGACAAACGAACCCTCTTCATCTCACATTGAGCCTCCTCAGCGCCATGCACGCCGTGGTAGAAGCGGCACACGAATGATGGAAGTATCCCTTAGTCGGAATCTTTGGGACGAAGCTCGAGATTCATTTTGATGAAAATTTGCAACCTTTCGGTCCTAATAAAAGCATATATACTAGTTTTGTCGGCGCTCTAGTACGCAGCAAGGTTAGCATTTTGGTGATGAGTGGAAAAATGTGGACCAAAAACAATAAAGGATCCTATGTGGGACACTATCAAACTTACATTCACCGTCCCCGAGTCCGAGAAGTTCAAAGACTCAACATTGTCTTATTGTCTTTGAGCGGTTCAGAAGTTTAAGACCTTTCTCGGCTAACACTTATATTTTTGCGAGGAGAAGCGACCATCAACCACAGGACAAGTACAAATTTATTGATGAACAAACTTGGCAACAATTTGTTCGAAGCGGACCACTCCTGAAGCTCACGGTGAGTTATATTTAGTTTTGTTTGCACTTTTGTTTGCTTATTAACCTGATGAGGATATGTGAATGTTATTGTGTACATCTAATCCTGTTAGTTAAATGGTTTGGTGTGTGAATAGAAGTATACATTTGCTGCCTTTGTCCTGCATGAGAGGAGCATGTCCTAGTTCCATGCAAGTTTGATATGTAAACCGTGTAATGGCCATGGTTAGACGTTCTTTGTTAGTTAGTTAGTTATTCTAATATGTGTAGGAACCATTTATGATGAATGAATGAATTGACCGAGTTGGCGGCATTTCGCAACTCCCTTTCCTTTGGTTTTCCCAATTTCTTCTACAATGCTACATCTTCCTTAAGTAAAATGTTGAAACTTGATGAAGTGAATTTGACTAATGTTTGACGTTCATATCAAGCAGAAGTTCTCTAATTTACGTTAGTGACATGGTGGAATTCATAATTGATATATAGTTGTTTTCAATCTGATTCACGAGAAAATAAGGGAAAAATATCGGGAGATTGGGAGAAAGAATGATTGCCTACACGGGGCTTCTCGCGGCGGATATGAAAAGGCCGAAAAAGATTTGATGGCATCCAAACGGAAGAGATTAGAAGATGAAGCTGAATCCAATCCTTCTACGGTAGTTGACCAGCCGCCATCTCCAATACGTCGCGAGGAGCTCTGGTTGTATATTCGGCAAAAGCCAAGCGGCGCCTACACGAGTGAAAAACTCGTGTAGTTCTTGAACAATTGTAAGTATCGATATTGTTATTTTTACTTACTAAACATGTTTCATCACTAAGCTTCTCGTTATCTCGTATCTTACGGGAAGATCTTAAAAAGAAAGAGGCGAGAGGGATCTTTGCGTCGGACGGGAGGAATGATGTTCGACCGCTGCGACCAGGAAAACCAGATCACGCGGGCGTGTAAGGGGATTGGAGGATGGGTAGGCCTAAAGCAATACTTTGGTAAATCCAAGCGACACGAGACAAAGTATGGTTACCCGGGAGGAGATGGATCGACGCCGGCCAAATTAAGTGAGGAATCGGCGGCGAAAGATGCTACATTGAGGATGTTTCAATCCGAGATGAGCAAGATGAAGGAGGAGATGGAGAAAATGAAGTTCCTCCCGAGCTCTCGGCCGAGAGACCAGTGTGGATCCTGTCCCTCTCCCAACTGATGAGCTGAAGGTTGTGAGTGATGTCAAGGGAACCTTCATCTCTTGGCCAGTGAAGCTTGTAGATGTCTCTACTCCTCCTCAAGCTCCACCCCCTCATCAAGCTTCACCCCCTCCTCAAGCTCCACCCCCTCCTCAAGCTCCACCCCTCCTCAAGTTCCATCCCCTACTTGCTAACTTGACGCCAAGGAAAAAATAAAAGATTTGGTAGCCAAAAATGGTTTAAAGATAAATCGTGGCCTCGTCAATGAAGTAGTAGGCCTCCCTCATCCTCAACCGCTTTTAGTTGATAATGAAGATGTAGAGTCCATGCTTTGCTCCTGGAGCTGAGGTTACTAGTGCATGTGTTCAACTATTTATGAAGTAAGTATCTTCTTCCTTGATTACATAATTGAAATGCACCGTTTAGACACACATATATACATATATACTAATTCCCTCATCGATGTCATTCTTGTAGGTGCATGCACGAGCCTCGGTTCAAGAGGGCGAATTTCGGATTTTGGATTCTTGTGCCCGGTGTATGCAAGCACAACACTACCTCTGGAATTGAGACAGAGTACATATCAAATAGGTTGTGTAAAGTGCAAAGAAAGGTGTACTTGTTTCCACACTTGGCTCGGGTATACATATATACTTGTGCGCAATTCACTTAATATAATTATGCTACATATATATATATCATTGAGTACTTTACTGCTGTGAATTTTCAGCAACCACTGGCAGTTGGTCGTCATGAACATGGAGTTGCATTATGTTATCTTCTTATGCTCCACTCACAGCGATCCATCGACTACGTTGAAGCAGATGATCACCAAGTAAGAATGTCATTTTGATTGTCTTGTTCGAAATCTCTGTTGTGAATTTTCGGTGAACATTACTGATAAATTTCGATTTTGATGATAGTGCCATGAAGACCTTCCGTGTTGAGGTAAAAAAAAGCGTGGTGCTCGGCTCACGAGATCCTAAATGGCACAAAATTAAGGTTAGTACATAATTGGACATGACATAATTGCCTTCAAGTTGGTCGATAAGCTATATATGCTCTTATATATATTTATTGTTATTTTTAGACCCGTCGGCAACCGAACGATCGAACTTATGTGGCCCGTACGTCATGAAACACTTATATGATATTGTGACGAGGGAAACACTAAAGTCACTTTAAGGGTAAGATGTTATGGCTGAATTCGATCCACGATGGCTTAATGTTACATATGAAATATGCACATAATATGTTAATTCTTTTTGTCTTTGATGTTACGAGAGGTTTGCTGTGAAGAGCCATTTGATGATGATGAAATCGAGCACATACGCGAGGTTTTTGTGAATATCTGTATAAACTAGTCTTAGAAAATCCAAGTCAAGACAATAATTAATGTCCTAAATTAATTCATTTGTAAATAATATATGATCTTTGTAGCAACAATAGCCTTCAGTACATTTGTTTTTTTTTCGACTAGCTAATTCATTCATTTGTAAATATAGCAATGTAATTCAATAATAAATTTGTTTATTTTTTCGAACAATTTGTGTGTGTCCATTTTGGGTTTCGAATGAATGGGATGGTGGATAAAGCTATTTAGTGCTTGAAATTTGAGGTACGGGCGGATGTTGAAAATGAGCCGAGATGAGGCTCACGAAAAGTATTCGCGACTTTTAGGACCGTATATTTTTTAAAAGTGCGGTTCTAAAGGTCTTCGTCCATTTTAAGACCGTATATTTAACAAATATCCGGTCCTAAAAGTCTTCGTCTAATTCTAAAAAATTTGGGTAGAGACTTTTAGGACCGTATATTTGTTAAAAGTACGGTCCTAAAGGTCTTCGTCCATTTTAAGACCGTATATTTAACAAATATCCGGTCCTAAAAGTCTTCGTCTAATTCTAAAAAATTTGGGTAGAGACTTTTAGGACCGTATATTTGTTAAAAATACGATCCTAAAAGTATAGAAAATATACGGCTAAATTATTAGGACCGTTTATTTGTTAGTAGTCAGGTCTTAAAAGTCTTCATTTTATTTAATAGATTGCCGAAACCTTTAGGACCGTATATTTGTTAATTGTCCGCTCCTAACTTTAAATTTGAAAATAAGGCTTAATTTTTAGGACCGAGGAATTTTATACGTCCGGTCCTAATATTCTTCATTTAAATAGAGTTGGTGACTCGATTTTCAGACATATCGTTAGGGTTCAAGGCAACCATGTTTAAGGCGTTCTTCTCAAGTTTTGTGCTTCGTTGTTCTCGTTTCTACTTTTACGGATGTGAAACGACACTGAAAATTTTCATCACATCTGGAAAAGTAGAGGGGAAGACAACGATGGTCCAAACTTGAGAATAGTCGTCACTCTGTTTGTTTTTATTCGAAAAAAGGTAAATAATGTTTTTTTTTTGTTTTTGTATGGTCGCAATCTGTTAACTTTATTACGCAAATTTTTAAGATTGATCACCACGAATAGGACAATGTTTTGTTTGTTCTTGTTGTCGGAGAAAAAGAACATAAAGTTAAAGACAAACAAGGAAGGCGATTGGGAAATAAAAATTTTATTTAATAATTTTTTTCTGTTGCCGCCTCGTGAGGCGACAGTACAAAAAAAAAACTTAAAAATTTCTAATCCTCCCCATCGTTGTCGGAGGAGGGGAAGGGTCGGAGACGTCGTCATCGAGAGATATGGTACTCAACGTCATTGGCGTCGAGTACCGCGTCAGCTTTCCTGTTGACGGCGTGATAGACCTGAAAAAGTTGGCCCAAGCGTCGGTCTATATGAGCGACGCGGGCTATCAGGTGCTGCGGCATTTGTTGGAAGTTCGGGTTCGGAGGCAACGGAGGAGGATATGGAGGTGCCTCTCGCCCGGCCACGAGGACCTCGTCGTGGTGGAGGAGCCATTACGGTGGAGGTTGTAGGAGGAGATGGAGATGAATGTGAAGAAAGTAAAGTAACAGCGGGTTTAAATAGAGAACCCATCTGAAGAATGTGAAACGCCGGAAACATTAACGAGGAGACGCATATTTGCTCAGAATACGAGGAGACGCCTAGTTGGGAAGTTTATGTGGAAGCCGAAGAGACTCTGAATTCATTTCAACAATGGGGAAGGACTCTTGAAAAGAATGAACTTTCATTTCAACAATGAGTTTTAGGACCGGATATTTGATAAAAGGACGGTCTTAAAAGTAATTGAATTAAAAATTAGTTTTAGGACCGGATACCAAGTAATATATCGGTCTTAAATGAGTTTTAGGACCGGATATTTGATAAAAGGACGGTCTTAAAAGTAATTGAATTAAAATTAGGACCGGATATAAGATAAAAGTCCGGTCTTAAAAGTTTGTATAAAAGTAAATTGGCGAATTCATCATCGACGTTTATCTCTCCTGCCATCTGTCTTTATATACTCCACACACTACCTCCTCTTTGTCCTTGTTAACTCCTCACTTCCTAGCTCTCTGCCCCAACTTCTCAAAATCCTCAAACCATGGTTAGATACAAGCAAAGCGCTCGTAGGGGTGCATACACGCCTCACTCTCGTGCCATGGCTAGATCATTATATGGTGCGCCTCCTCCAGCGACAGTGTGTCGTATTGTTTCCGAAGACTCTCGGGTCGTTGGACCCATTGTTATTTCTTCGGATGATGAAGAGATTGCTCATGCCGCACCCCCCCTCGATCCTTCCGCGATCCTTTTCTTGCTTGAGTTCAACCGTCATCTTGAAGGCGGCCATGCGAGATGTTCGTAATCCCCTCTCCAACTTTGTTGGCCCAGGCGCGCCTACCTCGGCCCTCTCCGCTCTCCCGTAATGATCCATTCATATTGCGGGTGGAGAGAATAAGACAACAACTTGCCGATCTCCGGGGAAATTAATGCTCTTCACGCCGAAATCGCCGAGGTTGTTCATCGATTCTTGTGGATGATAATATTCAGCTTGTTTTTCATTTGTGTTTTTGTTGTTGTGTATATATTCGAAGTAATGTAAGAAACATTAAGAACACCGTATGAATTTTTTGGCTCTTCTCCAAGAATTCATTAAAGAAACTTATTCTCCAATTTTGCTTTATTTTTGTCCAAAAATATCATTTATTTTATTGATTTAATATACCAATCACGAAGGCCATTAAGACCGACATTTTATTTTATAAGTAACGGATCTAAAGATAATTTGAATTTTAGGACCGGATGTTTTATAAACCTCCGGTCTTAAAACTTAAAAATCTAATAAAATTTTAGGACCGGATAATTTTAAAACTCCGGTCTTAAAATGTTAGTTGTATCTTTAGGACCGGACATTTAATTAATAACCGGTATTAATAAAATCCAAAAAGCTAAATAAGGTATCTTTGTCGCGCGGAAAAATTAAATTTCCCTCTCGAACTCTTGTCGCGCCGAAAGTGAATACTCGGGTTCCGACTCGAAATTTCCCTCTCGCCTTCGTCGCCGCTTCGCGTACCTTTCTCGACAATCACTCTCTGGTTCCTTAGCTAAACGTCTATAGACGAAGCCGTAAGAGATGTTTCGGTTAAAACTTTATTACTTTCCACTTATCGTTTTTGGTTTTTCATGGGTTTAACGAAATCGGTGTAATGTTGTTATGGGTATTCTCTGTTGTTAACGAATATTGTTTTTTGAAGATTATATTTGCACTTTAGACCTACCCAACTGACCAACAAGTGTTTTTAGGTTACTCTTGCTGTCTTGTCTGCAACATCAACGTTCGTGAGCGGAGAAGTAAGACGACTCAAGAAAGCGCATATGCTACGAGTTAGTCCACAAGACCTTCATCCCCGCATTTAATTTCCTCGTCTTGCATTTATTTTGGTTCTTCGATTCAACGTGATGCATTTATGACAAAAAGTAATTCTTAATTCGTCTAAATAATATATAGGAATTCTACTATGGATCACGATTGGATAGATGCTTTACGAACGAGTATTGAATATCAGAATGGGGTTAGGGAATTTATAGAATTTGCTAAAAAAATGCCCATGATGATGGGGGAAGTATTATTGCCCTTGTGTAAAATGTTTGAATGAGTGTCGACTATGTCCCGAAGTTATACGCACACATTTAATTTGTCACGGATTTTGTAAGACTTATACGGTATGGGTATGGCATGGTGAACAAGTGCCATCAAGTGGAAACAACATGGGAAGTGGCCTTTGATGATAATGACACGGATATGGATGATCGCATAGAGGACATTATCCGTGTTGTAGGAGAAGAGACTTTTGACCGATCACATGCATATGGTAATATGTGCAGTGATACGAGACACCGCTATACCGTGGGTGTAAAAATACCAATTGTTGAGCGTCGTATTGAAATTGGTAAGCTTGAAGGCACGTCATGGATGGAGCGACAAGAGTTTCTCAGAATTGCTTGAGGCTTTGAAGGACATGCTTCGGATGATAACGTGTTGCCGCATCGCTACTATGATGCTAAGAAGATACTTTGTCCACTGGGATGGAGTACAAAAAGATCCATGCATGCCCGAATGATTGTGTATTATATAGAAAAGAGTTTGAAGAGAAGCAGAGTTGTCCGATGTGTGAAACCCCACGGTACAAGTCAGATAAGGGGCCTGCAAAAGTGTTGTGGTATCTTCCAATCATACCAAGGTTCAAGCGGTTGTTTGCGAATGAAAATGATGCAAAAATCGAGGTGGCATGCAGATGAGAGGATTTCGGATGGGCGGCTTCGACATCCGGCCGATTCTTCTCAATGGAAGAAGATCGATCAATTATTTCCGAACTTCGGCGAAGAACCTAGGAACCTCGGGGCTTGCCCTTAGCACGGATGGAATGAATCCCTATGGAAGCCTTAGCAGCATACATAGCTCATGGCCCGTAGTCCTGATTGTTTACAACTTATCTCCTATGTTATGCATGAAACGAAAGTACATCATGCTGTCTATGTTGATTTCAGGACCAAAACAACCCGGAAATGACATAGATGTTTACCTAGAGCCCTTGATCGAAGACTTGAAGGAGTTGTGGGAAGAAGGTGTCGATGTTTTTGACTCTTTCAAGAAGGAGGTCTTTAGAATGAGAGCCATGATATTTTGTACTATAAACGACTTCCCAGAGGCCTTTTTTGGTGGCCAAGAGTATGAAGAAGCTCCGGTGGCATTGACTGGGAGCAAGTGTATGAAAAGGTTAAAAATATCAGTGTCATCTTCGGTAAGCCTGGAAAGAGTAGAAAAGAAACAAATATATGGAAGAAGAGATCTGTATTCTTTGATCTTCCCTATTGGCGCAATCTTGATGTGAGACACTGTATTGATGTCATGCATGTGGAGAAGAACGTATGTGATAGTATTGTGGGCACGCTTCTCAACATACAAGGTAGTTCGAAGGATGGTGTGAAGGCAAGATTGGATTTGCAAGCAATGGGAATACGCGAAGACTTGCATCCAAGGCCATATGGGAAGAGAACTTATTGTCCCCCGGCTTCTCATACTTTGTCTAAGGATGAGAAACGAAGCTTTTCATGACTGTCATGTCTTGATGCAACAACTACTCCCGTAGCTATTCGAGGATCGCCGAATATGATCTTCGGGTCGTTTTGACTAGACTTTGTTTCTTCTTCAATGCGGTTTGTAGTAAAGTTTTCAAGATTGAAAAGTTGGATGAATTGGAGAATGAAGGATATCTTATCTTGTGCCACCTTGAAAAGCTTTTTGTTCCTTCATTTTTGACATCATGGTTCATCTCATTGTTCATCTAGTGAGGAGATAAAGTTGTGCGGCCCTATCCATTTACGGTGGATGTACCCTATTGAAAGATCTATGAAATTCCTAAAAGGGTATGTGAAGAACGCGTCGGCCGAAGCATCAATTGTTCGAAATATGTTTCAAAGAGGCCATGGAATTTTGTCAAAATTATTTGGCCAAAGTAAGACATATTGGGCTTCCAAAACGTCGCATCTTTGAAGGGGGTAGACGTGGGGCTTCGGTAAAGAGTGTGGATCGTGATGAATTGTCACAAGTCCACTTATACATCTTGAATAATGTTGATGAAGTTCAAGCCAGCATATCTGCACATAAAGAGGTTGTAAGGAAAGAGAACCATCGAATGACCGAACAAAGGTTGATTAGGGAGCATAACAGAACTTTTGCAAACTGGTTCAAACAAAAGGTCGAGGGATCTGAATGTGTTTCTGAGACAATGAAATGGTTAGCAGGTGGTCCTGAGTTTGATGTCATAAGTTGGAATTCGTATGTGATCAATGGTTATACATTTTACACGAAGTCCCTAGATGATAGGAGCACGATCCGAACAGTGGTGTTATGTTAGAGGTGAATCTATGCACTTCTCCGATTCGAAAGACAAGAGGCCTAAATTGGCAAATATGCCATATTATGGGGTTATTGAAGAGATTTGGGAGGTGGACTATGTCAAAGTTAGATTTCCCATCTTCAAATGCAAGTGGGTTAATGTCAATAATGGTGTTCTGATCGATCGACTAGGATTCACTTTAGTCGATGTCAATAGTAGAAGTTTTGGAGATGAACCTTTTATTATGGCAGATCATGCAAAACAAGTGTTCTATATCACCGATCAAGAAAATAAAATGTGGTGCTGTAACTCTCCAAGGAAAGAGGGTCATTGATATTGATGAGGAAAGTCATTCAAATTATGGTGATCTTCCTGAGAGTACTCCTTTTACAAGGGGTCTACTGGACATGAACGAAGAAGATGAAGCGGATAATGAACCCGGCATAAGAAATGATCATCAAGAAGGGATATGGGAGGATATCACTTTATAAAAGTGTCAATTCATAAGGTAATTAATATTCATATGCGGTATTCTTAGAAAACTTTAAGGTTTTAACAATTATTATATGTTGTCTATGTTCTTAATTAAACAATGTCATCATTGAATATGAATTTGTTCTTGTTTTGTTTTTGTGGCGTGGATCCGTTTCAAAGGGGCATGTTATAAAGAGGATGCATGTTACGTTGTTGGGTGGGAATCAAATGAAGGCATGGTGAATAATATATTGGACTACATTTGTATGTTGAATTACGTCTTTGCATGTATTGTAACTCATTGCCTTTGTAATTAGTTATATGTTAGCTTATTGTATAAATTACTTTAGTTGTTTTAGACTTAATTAAGAGGCCATATAACTCATGGTGTATAATATTTGTATTCTTTTTCCCAATTCAATTTATTCATGTTCATAGCTTGTAGCTTAAAGTATATCGATTTTTATGTCTGTTTTGGATGGTGGATTTGTGTATATATATTGATCGGGAAGAATGAACAGGGAAAAAATACGGGAAAATTTAGACCGCAAATAAAAAATACGCTCTTAAATGTTCAAATATTAAGACCGGATGTATATATAACACCGCTCTTAAAGGTGTTAAGCCGGTCTTAAAAGTTGGTCTTTTAAGACCGGTCCATTGTAAAAGTCGGTCTTGAAAGTCAGTCTTTTAAGACCGGGTAATTGAAAAAGTCGGTCTTAGAGTCCTCTATCTTTAGGACCGGATTGATATTTGTCCTGGTCTTAATATTTGGATCTTTTAAGAGCGGTCGATATTTATTTAGTACGACTTTTAAGGCCAGAAGGTTTAAAATGTCCTGGTCTTAAAGAAAATCTTTAAGACCGTGTAAAAGTCCGGTCTTAAAGGTCGACTTTTAATACCGCCCGGAACAAGATCTTTCGCGGGTCCGGTCCTAATGTACCTTTTTATCTCGGTCTTAAAGCCTTTTTTCCACTAGTGATAATTGGCAAAAACCAATGGGCCTTTTGACACAACATCTAATTATAATATTTTATTTTATTTTTTTAAAAATGAGACTTTTGATTGAATTTGCAGTTGCACCAACGTTCGAGTTTTCATTTTTAGTATTGCGATCGTGTCACTGTTTAGTCAGATATAAGTAGGTTTCCCAAGTTGAATTTCGTTGGAAGAGATGTTCAAATTGGATTCGAATAGGGGATGTAGTTGGAAGATGGGTCACAAGCTATTTTTTTTTTTTCGTTGTAATGAGATGGGTCACAAACTAATGTTTTATCATTGTAATGAGATCTTCACGTTGAGATTTTGATATGCACAGTCCAAATTTAAAATTTTTAAATGATAAATTTATTTTTTATGAAAAGTGGTAGTTATAAGATTATTTTTATTTTTAATTATGCCTATAATAAAATAAAAATTTATTTAAAATATAAAAATTAAATTAAATCTAAACCGTTCAACTTCTATCTAATAATGAAGATGGATGAAGAGCGTAATTTTACTCATTGTTTAATGTGCTCTAGAAGTCTAATAACAACATCTGCCATTTTCTCGCCCAAATAACTAACTTTTCTTGAACAACTTGGACTTTAGTGGAAATTTCAAATAAACCTTCCTACTACTGAAATTACAAAGACTCATTTAGCGAAAGATATTACAAAGACTCAATGGAAACTTCGCTGAACTTTCTTTAAGATTTTGGTTTTATATAAATTTTGTTCTTATAGCTCTCACTTCTAAAATAATTTATATAATATATTTATACCCTATGTCCTATTTGGCTATTTCCTATTTATATTTCTAGCTTAAAACATAAAAAATAATGTAATGCTATAAAATAAAATTATATAAAAAGCTATTATTGAATATATATAATAGGGATTAACATATCTGGATTTACTGCAGATATGTTTCTGCAGCAAGCCTAAACACGCGGTTTCATTTTATTTAGGGTTAAGGTGTGATTTGACCAATAAACTATTGGCTCAGGAGCGTCCAACATAATTAACTATTAAGTGGACCAAAAATACCAACAAACTTTTAAAAAGGAGCGCTCAGCACAACAAACTTTTAAAAAGGAGCGTCCAGCACAACGCCGTTAGAAAAAAAGTTAACATCCGTTATCTAAGGTGCAGATTGGCCAATGAACTTTTACACCAGGAGCGTCCAACACAAAATTCTAAATTTTACTTAATAGTTAATTGTGTTGGATGCTCCTGGGATCAATAGTTTATTGGCCAAATCGCACCTTAACCCTTTTATTTAATTGGGCCGCTTATTTCAATAATCCTCGTCTGATTTGAGATAGCATTCAAATTCGATATCCATAGAACCTCACTATGCCAATACTGGAGCATTAGTTCTTGTGCTGTCTTCTCACTCGATGCCTTTCCTCCAAACTCCCTCTCACTTCCAGAGCCTCGGTGTCACCCCGACCACCATCATCCCTCACCGTTCCCCTCTTTCCGTAGCACATGCTAACAACATACCCAGCTCACCAGGTAATTCTTCCCTGTCGCCATTTTCTCTCTGTTATTTTATTGGAGATTCTCTTGGCAGAGACGCCATTGGTGTCTTCTTCACTTAATTTAATCTGGTTTTTCTTCTTTAATTTCTCTAGGTGGTCTAGTTGTTCAAGGAAAGAATTGTATGGAAATAACATGCTCTTCGAAACTCTTTGGGTTTCTCTAACCTGACTGATTGGGTTTAATTTTGTGAAGATAATGTCGGACAGTTTGTAGAGAATAATCTTGATATGCCTCGAGTGGACATATTGAAGCAGAAAATGCAGCTTCTTGGCATAGACTTGGACAATTCTTGTTTGCCTGGACAGTACCAGAATTTGTTCTGTCCTAAGGTATCTGTTCTATCATTTTTATGAATTGCTCATCTTACTCTCTGCACCAAGAGTTTGCTTTCGTCTTCTTTCACGCTCCCTAAAATGTGCTTGGCTATTGTGTCTATTTTGCTGTTCCAGTGCAAAGGTGGACAGTTAAAGGAGAGAAGTTTGTCCTTCCACATCATACCTGATGGGTAAGCTTCTTCTACTTGATTTGACATGTGGCGATAATTACCTGATTTTTGCATTAATTCGGTAATGACCACTGAGTGTCTTAGTGAATTTGCAATGTGGAGGTGTTTTCGAACTTCATGCGGGTGGGCTAGTCAGGTAAAATAATTTGGTCCTGTGTCTTCTCAGTCTCAAATGTAAAACTTCTAAATTTGCCTTACTTCTATATGATTAGTTGGTTATAGGCTTTTGCACATGACAAAGAGTTGTACCGCAGGGTTGGTCAAAAGTCTTACGGACTGAGGAGAGTTTAGGATTAGAGCCGCTTGGTGCTAAGGTATTCAAATGACCTTTTAACTTAGTAGCTGTTAGGAAATAATATATTAGTATTAATGTATATATTTGAAATCATGGGATTGCAATCAGATCCCATATAATTAGGGATTACACATATAATCATCATTATGAGTCATTATATTTAGGCTCACCTCTCTTGTATAAATACCCATATAATTATCATGAATAATACAACTTTCTAATTCATTTCACTACATGGTATCGAGCTCAGGGATTATTCTTGGCAAATTTGAGTATTTGAGTTTTCCAGTGGCCACTGTTACTGTAGCGTTAATAGTAACAGTGGCGGCCCAGCCTAGCTGCGTCATGCGAGTGTCATCTCTGTTTCTTTTCCGGTTTCGTGTTTAGAGAATTGCATTTGGCAATTAGGTTTTGTTGTTTTGCTCTTCTTGATTTCGTCGATTTTTGGTTAGAGGTGGACAGAGGTGCACCCTTTATTTCCACATGGGCGATGGTGTGGAGGGAGAGAACCGACGGTGGAGCCTCTGTTTGGTCTTGTAATCTCGGTGAGATTGTTACTGTTGTGACTAAAGAGGTTTCATTGTAGAGGTTGTTGATACCTCGTTTGGTTGCTATGACCATTTTATGGTCATGTTTTGTTCTACAACGTCGAGCCTTCATTTCCGGTATATGTAGGTGGTTCTTTGCTTGAAGGTTGCGTTGTGAGGCCGGGTTTCTATTATTTCAGCATGGTTGGCATTTTGTTTCATGCACGTTCACTTATCTCTAGTGGCTGGGTTCTTCGTTTGTTAGTTTTCCAGCACGTTCGTGAAGTGCTCTTTTGTCTTGAATGTTGTATTTGTGGTTGAGTAATTTCATTGGCTCGTTCGTTGCTTTGCCTTCGGTGAGGTGTTTGTCTCGGTGAGACAATTTAGTGGTCCTTGTGTGACTCGTTCGTTGTTTTGCCTCCGGTGAGGTGTTTGGTCTCTCGGTGAGACGTTTGAAGTATTTTTGGTCCCTTATGAGACTGTTTTGCTGCAACTTCTACTTTGGTTTGGTACTCTTTGTTATTCGAACTCTTGGTGAAGTTGTTGGATCATTTCTTTTGAATGTCCCGGTGTGACATTTGGTTGAACCATTCTTGGATGTGGCCGAACTTGTTGGTGGATTCAAGATCTCATGATGAAGAAAATTATTTTGTTTGGGTTTATTTATTTTAGGTTTTCTTGTAACAAGTTGAAGATGATTAACATCTATGCTCCAACTTGAGGGGAGTGTTAAGAAATAATATAGAGTAAATATTTTTGGTCCCTGGAAAAACACATTTGATTTTTGGTCCCCGAGTAAAAATGTCATTTTGGTCCTTTTTGGGACTAAAAGGACCTTTTGAATTTCGAGATTAAATGTGCAAAAAAATGATCAAAGGACTAAAAGTGACCTTATTTTTCCATTTTAGGGACTAAAAGTGACTTATTTTTTTTCAGGGACCAAAAAGGGCATCCGTGTTTTTTCCAGGGACCAAAAAGGGTATTTACTCAATAATATATTAGTATTAATGTATATATCTGAAATCATGGGATTGCAATCAGATCCCATATAATTAGGGATTACACATATAATCATCATTATGAGTCATTATGTATAGGCTCCTCTCTCTTGTATAAATACCCATATAATTATCATGAATAATACAACTTTCTAATTCATTTCACTACGACCTAACAAATGACAATCAGTTTCTAAAAGAACTCTTCAAAAATTTCTAAAAGAAGACACCACCGGTGTCTCTGCCAAGAGAATCTCCAATAAAATAACGGGAGAAAATGGCGACAGGGAAGAATTACTCGTGTCTCATTTAGCCGTGGTCTTTGTTGGCTTTGGTTCCATTTGTTATGTTTTTAGTTTTGGTTTAGTACCCCTCATAATAATCTAACAATTGATCTTATTCCCAAAGGCCAAAGCAGCATTGTTCATCATGTGAATTGAAATCAATGTTGTTTTTTGAAACATGTCCAGAATCGTTATATTAGCTAGGTTTACCTCTCTATTAAAATAAAAGCCAATTTTATAAGACTCGCGTTAACATTATATTATATATGTTTAACAAGCACGAACACCCCCGCACATCGCGCGGTGCAACAATTCTATAACATAAAAACAAATCCTTACCCTCCTCATTCAAATTATTAAGAAATGGAACAAAACATAAAGGAACATTATAAAAAAATGGATTTCAAATCAACCAATAAAAATAAAAGTTGTATCACCCATAACTCTAACTCTAAAGCTCTCTATTTAGTACGTCTGTCTTTTAATTTTAATCTTTAGAAAATATTGTCATTAAGTACCGTAATACTCATTATTTACCTTTTTCTATCATGTCCTTTCTTTTTGTAGTTAGAGAGAATTTCAATTAAGTACCCCATTCAATATCTACCTCCTCTCTGTCATTTTTCTTCCATCCTTTAGTTCTTCCTTATTCTTATTAAACAAATTAGTTTTAATGGTGATGGGTAAATATAAAGAAATTGAAGAGGATGCTAATTAAACATATTATGATTTTTGTTAAATTTATAATTTGTTCAATATACTAAATAATTATATATATAAATTTGATAAAAATGTTGAATATGATAAACTATAAATGTTGGTATGTTTAATTTCAATTTGATTTAGATTTAAACTATATTTAAACTAAATTGTATCATTCTTGTATTTGCATATTTAATAATATATTTTTAATAGTTATTTAATTATTCATTTCAGCAGCATTTTTCTCTAAATGCTCATATGCATGCTTGTCACAAAAGACAATCGAAGCAATTTCAGAGTCATCACCAATAAAGTAATTCAACCTAAACCTATTTGAAAAGACATTTGGGTCAACTATGTTTTCTACAAAACATTAACAAAAAATGATCACAACTAAACCCATTCTTATCACCATACTTTGATTGGATTGAAATTGGTTTGCCCTCACAATAATTGTTGTCACATGAAACCATGCCTTTCTCAACTTTTTATTTAGTTCCACACCTTGAACACCCTTCATAAACCTAGACAAATCTCGCTTCCTAGTTACTTGGTCCACAGTATCGAACCTATGACTATTTCCTACTACGAGAGATGGAGCTGCATTTAAAACTAAATCAAGGAAAATCTTGCTGAGGCCCAAATGAATGATCAACATTTAATTTGTGTTCAAGGATATCATGAAAAAGTACCTACGCCGTCGGATTTTAAGGATTTGGCATTTAAAGCTATCACGGTGATGGAAAAACTTTGCTCCAACATGCCCATATTTTAATTGATTAAAATTGAGAAAAAGGAGAAAAACAACCGTAGCTTATTATAGGAACTGGAAATAGCTTAAAAGCTTCCCTCAATTTTTCCATACACACCTAGAGATACATACTATCCGCAAAAGTATGCTATAGTCAATTAGCGAACAAAAAGTGACCAACGAGAATCTTGTAGGAAAGTGACTACAACTTGATGAGACAACTTGAAAAATTAGGTTTACCTGTGTTTTAAATAATCCCATTAATGTATAATAATTATATTAAATTAAATCCCTATATACACCCAAATCCTATAAATTAGGATATATTGTTATCAGTCCCTGTAATTTCGATATGCATAATATATAATAATCAAATTAATTTAAATAGAGGATAAATATTAGAGAATATGCGATTAATATATAACAATGAAATTAATTTAAATAATCCCAGAATCTCTGCTATCCCACATCTACACCCAATTCCTATAATTTAGCATAAAACAATTATCATCTAGAAAGTAGGAAAAATTCTAAGAAAAAAAATGTTCTTTTTCATTTGACTAAGGGTATGACCAAAATTCAACTGAATTATAGTAATATTGTTAAGGCTGATTAATTAGTTAATCATAACATTAGTCAGTAGTTGACCTCTAGAATAGAGAAAAAACATGGTTCAAACTTGAAATTTGGAATATATATACATATTCCTTCAAAATAAGGTCATGCAAGACCATGTGTGTACAACACAATTTATCCAACACAAAACCCTCTCAAACTACCCGTTCATTCATTTCCTTTCCCCTTCTTTGTTTCCATGCAACTATCGTAAAAAACTGTTCCTAGCTAATAAATTCAAAGGCACAATAAATACCCATATAATTATCATGAATAATACAACTTTCTAATTCATTTCACTACGAGACCTAACAAATGACAATCAGTTTCTAAAAGAACTCTTCAAAAATTTCTAAAAGAAGACACCACTGGTGTCTCTGCCAAGAGAATCTCCAATAAAATAACAGGGAGAAAATGGCGACAGGGAAGAATTACCTGTATCTCATTTAGCTTCGTGGTCTTTGTTGGCTTTGGTTACATTTGTTATGTTTTTAGTTTTGGTTTAGTATTTGTATCTGGTTTTCATATAATGAAATTCTCTTCCGGTTTAAAAAAAAGGTTCCATTTTGAAGGGAAACTGAGCCCCTCATAATAATCTAACAATTGATCTTATTCCCAAAGGCCAAAGCAGCATTGTTCATCATGTGAATTGAAATCAATGTTGTTTTTTGAAACATGCCCAGAATCGTTATATTAGCTAGGTTTACCTTTCTATTAAAATAAAAGCCAATTTTATAAGACTCGCGTTAACATTATATTATATATGTTTAATTCATTCAATCCTTCGATGTGGGACTTAATTATTCTAATACAAACCTCAATACAATGTACTAAAAGCATCAATGATCAAGTTTCCTTTTCAAAAAAAAAAACTACCGATTGAAGTTAACTAGAACATATTAGGATATATTTTCAAGAGAAGATGATCATTCAAATCCATTTATATGTAGCATTATACTAATGAATTAAAAGTGTACTTATTCAGTTTCTGACTCTCACTTTCCCATTTTGCTTCAGCACCATTTTCTTGGCAATTGCTATTTGCTTCTTCTTTTCCCCTCCACATTTTTATAAAGCAATTGTTAAGAGAATTGTTAATTGGTGCCTTGTAAGAGGGACAAGTGGGAGTATAGTATTGTACCAACTATTATATCAATAAATTTATCTAATACTATTTTTAAGGGAAAATCCCATATAAAGATGGTTGAATTACCCAAATTCTAATTTGGGTCACTGAACTCAACAAATTATAGATCAAGTTATGTGTCACCATTAAAGATTTAAATTTGGGTCAAATTACCTCTATATATCTCTTAGTTATTAAAATATCAAATTTGAAAACATAAAAACAACAAAAACTGCTCCTTTGGGATTTAATTCCCTCTCAAGCCCTTCTAGAATTTAATTTTGCTATGAATGATTACCCTCTTCCAGTCTATCCTCTAGCCTAAAGATGTAATATTCACACCATTAAAGTTGTTTCAGTAATAGAAAGTGAACGTCAAAAGGCATTTACTGTACATGTATGATATAGAATTTTAACCTCTCAACCATAGATCTATTGGAAAAACCTTTGATTGAATTTGAAAGAACTCAAGTTAGCCAAAAGAAAATTTCATTCAATAGCCGATTTTCTAATAAATCAATCTCCCGAAAACCTTTCAGCGGAAAATACCTATATCAGTCAATCAAATAACGCCAGTTCAACCTACAATATATAGACCAATTATCTGTTCATTTCCCAATTTCCATCTTCTTCTTGATTACCTTTTGACCATGGTAGATAAACGAATCCAAGATCCCGAAACCGTGAAAACATATGTATCCAGAAACCTCTTAGACCACAGATCTATTGATTTATGTTTGGAAAAATCTCATATAAATTTGTTTAAAGTTCGAAGAGCTTGAGAGGGAATTAAATCCCACATATGAATGGTCCACAAATGCGGGAGCGGTTTTTGTTGTTTTTATGTTTTCAAATTTTGATATTTTAATAACTAAATGAGATAGAGGTAATTTAATTCAAATTCTAAATCCCTAATTGTGACTCATAGTCTGATCTATTTGTTAAGTTCAGTGACTTTTGAATGGTGACTCATAGCCTGATCTAAGTTGGGTGTTTCAACTCCTTCGTAACGGTTTCATGTCAAGCGCTTAGACTTGGGAGGATTAAGGCGCCCAATTTCGTTCTTGAGGGTTTAAAGAGGGTTATTCTTAGATCCTATATTCAAATCCTAAGTCGCAGTGTTTCACTTCGATAGAAAACAACATGATGTCGACTCCCCGTAGCCGCTATTCTTTGATGCACAGCAAACGCTGTTGCCATTGTTTTTTGTAGAAGGCGGTGAAGGTGATGGTTTTGTTGGTGTTGGTGCAGATTGTTTCTCTTGGCTAGGACTTGCAATTTCAACACCTGAGAATGGTTTGAAATGAACTGGTTTATCTTCTTTTTTTACTCATTCTAGTCCTTATTATAAGGCACCAAGTAAGTATATTTGGTCCTTTTTATAAGGCAATTTGTTGTTTCCAAGGAACATTAATTTTTTTTCCCATACATGCCCCTAATTAATAAGGGTAGTGGGTGAAAGTAATAATTAATACGATATTGGAGTTTAATGCAATTAGTAGGGGTAATGTTGGAAATTACTTAAATTTTATGACAACTTTATTGACTTTAACTATTTTTATAGGTTTGTGAGAATAGTTAGTTGGTGTGTTATAAGAAGTACAAGTGGGACTACTAGTATTGTACCAATTATTATATTAGTAAATTTATCTAATATTTTTAAGGGAAAATCTCATATAAAGATGGTTGAATTAGCTAAATTCTAATTTGGGTCACTGAACTTAACAAATTATAGATTAAATTATGTGTCACAATTAAAGATTTAAAATTTGGATCAAATTATCTCTATATATCCCTTAGTTATTAAAATATCAAATTTGGAAACATAAAAACAACAAAAACCGCTCCTTTATTTGTGAACGATTAAAACGTGGGATTTAATTCCCTCTCAAGCCCTTCGGAATTTAATTTTGCTATGAATGATTACCCTCTTCCTGTCTATCATCCAGACTAAAGATGTAATATTCACACCATTGAAGTCTGTTTCAGCAATAAAGTGAACGTCAAAAGGCATTTACTGTATATGTATGATCTAGAATTTTAACCTCTTAGACTACAATTCTATTGGAAAAACCTTTCATTGAATTTGAAAGAACTCGAGTTAGCCAAAAGAAAATTTCATTCAATAGTCGATTTTCTCCCCAACAGATCAATTTTCCAAAAACCTTTCAGCAAAAAGTACCTATATTAGTTAATCAAATAACGTCAGTTCAACCTACAATAGACCAATGATCTGCTAATTTCTCAATTTCCATCTTCTTCTTGATTACCTTTTGACCATGGTAGATAAACGAATCTAGTATCCTAGATAGGGCTGAGCAAGTGACCCGCACCCCGCCCAACCGCCCGCAACCCGCATATAATTTTCCGGATTAAACCCGCCCATATTGGATTCTTTAGGCCTGTCATGGGAACGGGTCAAACCCGTACCCGTTTAATATATATATGGGCGGGTCACGGGTGTAGGGGCGGGGCACCCGTGACCCGTTTATTTTTTTTTTCTTTTCTTTTTCCCCTCCTCTGGACATGTCTGAGGAGGCAAAGGCGGAGCGGTGGTTCCGTCGGGTTGCACAGATCAAGGATATATTTGAGCTAAGTCAGATTCCAGACGAAGACTTCCCTTCGATAATGCCTATGCGCAAAGGGGTGAACAGATTTGTTGTGAGCAAGAGGAAAACACCATTGGAAAGGAGATTGACGTCTCAGCAGTATAGAAAAAATCTTCCTGTTGTGAGTTCAGATCCAATTAAAAAAGAAAACGAAGGTAGCTAATGCAAAACCGTAACCATTTTTCTTTCTGATGTATCATTATACTTTATTTTGCTGGCAAATTTTGTTTGAAATTGATTGCCATAGAAGGGATAAAAGATGGTTGAATGGATCGCTGTTCAAAATATTATACTGTTACGTGTAAGGACTTTGTTAGTTTGCTTCATGTCATGAGTGGAGCGTTGCTTCTTCAAAGTTCAAAGAAATGAGCGCTTGCGCTGCGTGGACCTGACATAAATCTTGACAAGAATATGTTGTCCTTTAACCATTTAGTAATGTCATAGTAAGTCCCGTTCTGGAATTCTAAAGCTTTCTCTATCGGTGTGTTTAAGCAGCAAACCATGACACACAAAAGGAGGATATTTGAGAGAGGAATATTACTCAGTCATCACTGAATTGATAGTCCTCAGCCTCCATCGTATATTTGTAGTAAGCCAATACACAATTCTAGAATAGATTACAGCTGTACAGGGAATAACATATTTAAATCCTACACGTATACACCAGAGAAGATTAGCAATATTCTGTTAGAATCTTCTCACAACGTACAGCTAGAAATGCTAATCATATTTACACAAACATAATCATATCTTAACACCATGGAAAAGAAGAAAGAAAGAGATTTATTGGTATCGTATCATAAACAGGGTATTTCTTTGCTTTACTACTGTCTTCTGAATAAAGGAGAGGAAGCTGAAGCAGTGAAGCTATTGCCATTGACCCATTGTTGTACTCTTATTTAGCCGCGATCAAGTCCTTCCTGCTATCTTTTAGGGAGTTTTTTTTTTATATATATCTTTTAGGGAGTTGGTTGACCACATAATGAATATTTCAGAAAAAAAACCCATAAACTTTCTTGACAAAAAGGTGTGCTGGGCCAAAAAAACCCTTCAGAAAAAAACACAAATTGAGGAGCGGTTTTTGTTGTTTTTATGTTTTCAAATTTTAATAACTAAGGGATATAGAGATAATTTGATCTAAATTTTAAATCTCTAATTGTGACGCATAACCTGATTGTTAAATTCTATGATCCAAATTAAGATTTGAGTAATTCAACCGTCTTTATATAGAATTTTTCAAATTTTTAATGAAATAAACATCTAAAAATGCCTTTTATATTTTTGAAATAATTTTTCTCCTTAAATTTTTATTCCAAATTGGTACTCAATGACAAGACAAAACCGAGTTGTGTGAGTCTTGACTCTTTCATAACGTTTTCATTTGGGTTAAGGTGTAATTTGACCAATAAACTAATGGCTCAGGAGCGTCAACACAATTAACTATTAGGTGGATCAAAAATACCAACAAACTTTTAAAAATGTGCAATCAAGACAACGCAGTTAGAAAAGTTAACGTCCGTTATCTAAGATGCGATTGGCCAACGAACTTTTACCCAGAGCGCCAAAGACAAAAAAGTTTTACTCAGAGTGCCCAACAAAAATTCTAAATTTTACTAAATTAAATAATTTTTTTCTCAATTGTTATTATTCAAAACTACTTGTATAGATATCTATGGACAAAATTACTCATTCTTCAATCTTGTCAAAATTATAATTTGCTAAAATAAACAAAATTTTTAATTAAAAATATAATTATATGATTTAAATAAAACTCAAGGTGTTTTATAGTTTATTATATATGTTAAAAAATGATTTATTTTTATTTTAGAAGAAATTTATGTGAGTTAAAAAATTCATTTAATGTTAATAAAATTTAAAAAATCTAAAAAATCTATTATATCTTGAAAGAAATGAAATGAGTTTAATTTTTATTTTTATAAAAAGAGTTTAATGGATATCAACATTGATTTTTAATAATATAAATCCGGCAACTTGATGATATATTTGTTAATTAAATGATCTATTGATTATATGATATGAGACTTGTTGGAAAAAAAAAACAGATAACTTAAGAGGCTTGATGAAGGACAATTTAATAATAGGTTAAGGAGCAATTTGGTCTACGAAAATTTTATTAACATTAAATGAATTTTTAACTCACATAAATTTATTCTAAAATAAAAATAAACCATATAATTTTTTTGTTTAACATATATAATAAACTATAAAACACCTTGATTTTTATTTAAACCATATAATTATATTTTTAATTTAGTAAATTTTGTTTAACATTTATTTTTATTTTTAGTGTATTGCTAATGTCTGTTTAACTGAGAGAATAAATTTTGCTTTTTAGTGTATTGCTAATGTATTTATAGCTGGATTGGCTAATCACACATTACTCAATTATATTTTCTGATCTCGAAGTTAACATTTGTCTGTATTTCATAATACGAGCTGTTTATCTTTGATAAGTAATCTTGTACATTGGCAAGTTTGAATTCACATATTAGTTATGTTTAAATTCTAACTTGATGGTATATCAGCGATTTTCATTTCTGTTTTCCCCTTCTTTCTCAGGTGCTGCAACAGGAACAGGGACAGCCTCTACATCAGTGAGTATCTGTTTTAGCTTCTAACTTATTTTTTGGAAAGTCAGCTAATAATAATAATGGATTAATATGACCTACCATATAGTATAGCCCTGGCCTGCTTTGATAGGGAGAAGCGTTTTTTTTTCTATAAAAGAAGGCAATGAAGCCTAGAATACAAATAGAGAGATTATACCCATGGGGAAATTAATCCCAAACATTCATGCTCAAACCAACTTCTCAAGTTAGTAAGGCACTCATTCAAAATAATAGAATTTGAAATGCCTTTTTTAGCCCAGGCATCCGCAATTCTATTACTCTGCCTAAGAATAGATCTAACGTCAACTTGTCAATTAAAAGACAATAATTCTCTAGTTTTCAACAAAAGACTACTACAAGAACTACAAGTATTATACAAAAGGATAACTGGTTGAGCCACTTGACTCTTATGAGGGGTTCGAACCCACCCACACACTTTCAATGAGAGAGAAGCGTTTTAGTCCTCTACATATCACGAGATGTTGGTCTTCTCTCATCTGCGACCAGAATTGATCTTCATAGATATCTCCGCCCAAGTATGTGTTGTTGGGCTTCCCTTTCTGAGTTTTTGGGCTTGTGTGCGGGTGGAAGTCTTGTATCTTGGCCCAGATTTTCCCTCTGTTTGGTATTATAAGGGATTTGGAGGTAAGAGGAGGGAAGGACAACTTCCCTTTCCTCTGGTACCAAATAAGCCCTTAATCTCTCTTAATAAAGTCACAAAATAGGGAAATACCTACAACTTGGGAAAGTATGATAATTCTAAGGTAAATAAGACCGTAATTACTGGGATTTTTTTTTTCCCTTTGGCCAACTGTAATTACTGGGAATTAGGCAAGAAAAGAGTCATATAAATTAAGCAAATATTGATCTTATCAGCTGTTAAGAAGGTAATGATTTAACCTTCGTTTTCTAGTTTAATTTTTTTGATACAACGGAAAAAAATTTAACCTTGGTTTCTTTGATATTCTTGCAGCCATTAAGATGTTCAAGGACTAGAGTAAATTTTACAAGACGATAGTAGTCGTCGAAGAGAATAAAGCTGGTGGCAGAGCAATATATGGACGTTAAAAATTCCATGATCTTATATTTTAATGTTGAAGTCACATACGAGTTGGAAATTGTTGCTTCGTTAAAAACAGAGCTATTCTTGCTACTTATCTCTATAATCTTTCATTATGTAGAGGTGGAAACTTATCCTTCAGCCAATAAAGGCCACCGAAAGCTCAGCAATCTGGGGGAGAGAATTCTTATATAAATTTATTCATTAAACAATAAAATACCACGAGAAGAAACTATAAATCACGGCATGCTAATAATTCTGATGCAAAATCACATGTTTAATTCTCAGCTGAGTCTAGGAGAAACTGGCAAAGTTCTTGAGGTTTGCAAAGCATAGCCATATGATCAGAGTCCTGGATTTCCAGGACATGATCAATTCCAGCATTTTCAATCATCCATCTTTGATATGAAGCTGGAATTATTGCATCCTCCTTACAAACAATATAAGCCTTTGGAACCGAACCATACCCTTCTTCTGATAAGCTCTTTGCTTTGTGTAATTCTTCAATGAAAAAACATCCTGGCCTTATCAACGTCTTGGCTAACTCAATATCCTGCATCCAAGACCTCTTGGTTTCATCATTTGAAGATTATTGTATAGAAGACAGAAAGTGAACTCTGTGCATTTAAGACAACTGAACAAGATCAGTACCTCAATGGGACAGAGTTGATAAAATTTAGTGGACAAAAGCTTGGACCCAAAAGTCATTGATACAAATCCAGATGATAAAGTCTCCATGTTCAGCTCTTCATTCAGTTCTGGTCCCTCCTTGGGCTTATCATGCATGTAAATTTAAAAGTTGAGAAACAAGGTTTGCATTTATTTGAAAGTTGAGAAATGTGTGTGGCTCAGAAATCAAAAACATATGTACCTGTTGTTCCAAGACATATGAAGGTGGGTGTTGGGTATCAGGAACAAAAGCTGCTAAGAAAACGGAGAGTGCAATCTTATGAGGGAACTTGTCCATGGCAAGAGCTATACTCAACCCTCCAAAACTGTGTCCAACAAGAACAACTTTTTCATTTGGAGGCAATGATTCTAAAAACTCTAAGAGAGGCTCAGAATACTCAGCAAAACTATGAATATCTTGTAATTTCTTGGGGTTGATTCCTGAGGCTGCAAGGTCCAGTACTGTGACCTTGTTGCCACAAGACTCAAGTTGAGGCTTGAGCTTGTACCAGCACCAAGCTCCATGGCAAAGTCCGTGAACCAAAACATAATGCTTTCCTTCCATTGTTGTTTCACTCCTTCACAAGCTATAAATGTTTGGGGATTAGTATTCCTCCTCTTCTTTTTATAAGAATCTAAAATTTAAATTGTCTTAGTCCTTTTATAAGAGTCAACAAGAGTTGTCTAAATATTTAATAAGTTTTTTTTCGTCTTTGTCTTTCATTAATTATATATATATTTTATTAATTAAAAAGTTGGTTATACTTATATTTACTTTATTTTTCTCTCTTATTTGTCCCCTCATAAATAGAGGCATACCTCAAAAAAAAAAAAAGTTCATTTTAGACACATTTATTATTTTTAACTAATTTTAGACACTTTCTTAAATTATGTAATTCTATTATTGGGCTCCTATAAATAAAATTCAAAGGAGTATAATATAGACGATGCTTATATGTTGGATATTCTTATTATAAGTAAATGATATTTAAATCATGCCGTATATTCAATGTTTTAGGGTCAATATGGTCCCCCACCATTAAGTTGGCTTTCAATATGGTGACAAGCATAAGTTGGCTTTTATACAAATGGGTATTCAATATTTTTGTCAATATAAAGGAAATTGGTATAAGAAGCCGTGGATACACTTCTTGATAATGGAATCCGTGAACAACCAATGAGAGATGTTCATAATACGGTTTACAAGTTGTTGTGAGACTCTTCTTGACAAATTGGTTGATGATTTGGGGTCATTATCGTAGTTCCCTCTCTTTTATTATATTGATGTGGATTTGCCTTGCGAAATCGCAATAAAACAAGCAATTAATTTATTGTGACTAAGCGGTTTTTTTTAGGGTTTTTTTTTATTGAAAAAGTCAATTTTATTAATATCAAATCAAGAATTACAAATACCAATAGCCGAAGCTAAGTAAAACACTCAGAAAATACCTACAAGTACAACCTATCACACAACTTACTAAAACAAGCCTATAACAAAACAGATCAAATACTATATCACTGGGCCAGACCCACCCTATCACATTAAGTTGGCTTTCAATATGGTGACAAGCATAAGTTGGCTTTTATACAAATGGGCATTCAATATTTTTGTCAATATAAAGGAAATTGGTATAAGAAGCCGTGGATACACTTCTTGATAATGGAATCGTGGACAACCAATGAGAGACGTTCATAATACGGTTTACAAGTTGTTGTGAGACTCTTCTTGGCAAATTGATTGATGATTTGGGGTCATTATCGTAGTTCCCTCTCTTTTATTATATTGATGTGGATTTGCCTTGCGAAATCGCAATAAAACAAGCAATTAATTTGTTGTGACTAAGCTGTTTTTTTTTTTCTTGAAAAAGTCAATTTTATTAATATCAAATCAAGAATTACAAATACCAATAGCCGAAGCCAAGTAAAACACTCAGAAAATACCTACAAGTACAACCTATCACACAACTTACCAAAACAAGCCTATAACAAAACAGATCAAATACTATATCACCGGGCTAGGACCGATTCTCAACCCAGACCCACCCTATCACCTGTATCAGTAAAGTCAGCATTGAATTTCCTGTGTTGATTAGAATCCTGAACTAATATATTGCATAAAGAAGATAGAAGAGGATCTAGCCAAACAGACTGATACATCTTCTTTGTGGCATCAACTGCTAGACAATCTGCAGCTTTATTTCCCTGTCTTGCAACTAGGGAGAAGGACACACCATTCAAGGATTCAATCAACCCAAGAATTTCCTGCATTAAATCTTGACATTGCCATTCACATCCAGCAATAGTCTTTCTTTCCACCAATCTGTACAAACACTCACAGTCAGTCTCAACAATCAAATGAGATCCATGGAAACTACCTTTGTTCAATAAAGCCTCCCTCAGCGCCATGCATTCTGCCATGAATGGAGAATCAGCCGATACAACCCCACCAAGCCCTCCAACAAATTCTCCCTTGTCATTCCTACTAACCAAACCAATTCCTGCAGCCCCCGAAGACCCCATGAAAGAGCCATCCACATTGATCTTTATTGTTTCAGGGGGGCGCCACCAAGAGACATTTCTTCTTGTTGTTCGGGAATACCTTCCTACCACTCCTATCCCCTCTTGTTTTATTGTTCCAAAATTCCTCAACTTGGGCATTAACCAATCGGACAACATTCATAGCATCGAGGATTTTCCCCTTTGAAAACCCAATTACACCTAGTTTTCCAAATCCACCAACACATTGTAACAAATAAGGATTTACCATACTCATCAAGACCCTCCCATCCATTCAGATAAGCATACAGGGTAGATAGGATTATTAGAACATTTCCGTTTAAATAAGGCGTCGTGAGTTGCAACAAATCCTACAACTAACCTCCACATAAAATGTTGAATTTTAGGTGGAACCATCACTTTCCAAAATGCATTTCCAGAGGGTTTTAGACACGAGAAAAGACGTACCTAGATCTTTGATTTTACTCTCCTCAGTGCTGATTCTAGCAATTGCATACCCAGATTTAACTGAGTAAAGACCATCCTTAGCTGCCATCCAAACTACACGATCAGGACAAATATTAGCAGGAATAGGAAGTTTTAAAATCATGTCTTTTTCCTCACAACTAATTCTTGTTATAATTGAACTAAGATCCCATCTTCCATTGCTTATAAGCTCAGCCACTGTAGCTGTTTCCTCTTCCACCGTCAAATCCTCATTGTGTAATTTATATCCTTCAAGGCCTTGAATCCATTGATCCCTCCATATTCTAATTTTTGTCCCATCTCCCACCTTCCAACACAGTCTATTTAATAACAGGTCTCTTCCCTCCAACAAACTGGACCAACCCCATGAAGCATGTCTACCTTTTTTTGCATCCAAAAAACTCCCCTTAGGAAAGTAAATTCCCTTGAGGATTTTACACCACAAATCATTAAGTTGATTGAGCAATCTCCAAGCCGTCTTTGCTAACAAGGCTTTATTGAAGCAGAGCAATTCCTTGAAACCCATCCCACCATCATTCTTCCTCTAAGTCATATGTTTCCAGCTCTTCTAGTGAATAGAACCCTCCTTTCCTTGTTGCCCCCACCAAAATTTAGAAATCAAGCTATCAATTTCCATACAAGTCTTCTTTGGAAACAAAAAACAAGTCATAGGATATGTGGGTATGGCATTTGCAACTGCCTTAATCAAAATTTCACACCCCACAAATGTAAGAATTTTCTTTTTCCACCCTTGAAAAGAGGGGGTTGAATGCAGGTGCTAATAGTAAGATTCTCCCTAGTAGATTATTTAAAAATATTTCTATAAACCCTCTTTTGTCATTATTGTAAGGCACAAATTACAAGTAATTTTTAGTTCTAAATATAAGGCACTAACCTTCGCATTAATTATTTTTTTCTCACTTTATCCTTATTATTAATTAAAATTCATCGTTGGAAAAATTAAGTCACGTCATTTAAATAAGGACAAAGTCAGAAAAAATGTATCAAATTAGGATAGATTTAATGATTTAACAAGTCTGCAAAAATTAATACGGAGTAGTTGGTTGCTTGTAATGAGCAACAAAGTTTAATTTGTTGGCAACGTATAAAGAATTTGTGAATACAAATACGTTGGCTAAAAAAATTGCGAATACCAATATTTTAAATTCAATCCCAGTAATTAATTAAAAGGGAAGCCAAATTAAAGAGTACCTGTTAGGTGGGGATTAAATTTGAAACAAAAATGGGGAAATAGTTATGGACATTGAAATTAAAAGCGAGGTTGCAATCTATTAACAAGTTTGTTGGTTGTGGTGATAAGAGACTTCATTTTCATAAGGAAGACAACACAAGTTTGAATTACGGGAAATACACTTGTTAGGAGAGATGATAATCTTTTATTCTCTAAGGGCCTGTTTGGATGGGTTTTTTGATTAAAAAAACACTTTTTTAATGCCAAAAATAATGCTTTTTAATTAATTTATGTATTTAGATGATATTTTTTTTTAAAAAAAACAAAAGTAAAAAAAAAAAACCAAAATGCTTCTTTTTTTTTTTTTTAAAAGCTCCAATTTGGAGCTTAAAAAAAAAGTACTACAAAAAAAAACAACAATTTTTTTAAAAGCCCATCCAAATGGGCTCTTATCTCGAAGGAGAAACCTTTAATGTAATAAAAAAAAAAACAGGTTGCACCTAGCAGGGTAAAGTTTCTAAATAAGAATAAGGTAATTGTGAGAATCGGATTATGCTCATATAAGGAAACTTGTTGGCGCCATGAAATGCTCTATGATATTCCCTTCGTTTTTTATAAGAGTTTTAAAATTTGAATTATTTAAGAAGAAGAAGAGGGTTATTTAAGAATTGCCTCCTATGAATGAGGGAAGATGGACCGCAACCGGAAGATAGGTTCCCGGAAGATGGAGTGTCCAAATGGTTCTATGGTGAATCTTCCGTCTCCTTCCTGAGGGAACTTATCCATGGCAAGAGCTATACTCAACCCTCCAAAATTGTGTCCAACAAGAACAACTTTTCACATGGAGGCAATGATTCTAAAAACTCTAAGATATATATGCTCAGAATACTCAGCAAAACTATGAAGATCTTGTAATTTCTTGGGGTTGATTCCTGAGTCTGCAAAGGTCCAATACTGTGACCTTGTTGCCACAAGACTCAAGTTGAGGCTTGAGCTTGTACCAGCACCAAGCTCCATGGCAAATTCCGTGAACCAAAACATAATGCTTTCCTTCCATTGTTGTTTCACTCCTTCAGAAGCTAGAAATGTTTGGGGATCATATAGATGGCGCTTATCTGTTGAATCTTATTAGAAGTAAATGTCATTAAAATCAGGCGTTCAATGTTTTTGGTCACAAGCATTGAGTCGGCTTTATGACAGAATGTGTTTTTTAAGACCTTATATGGTTATAATGTTG
The DNA here is from genome assembly GCA_025563575.1 of Acacia pycnantha. Taxonomy (NCBI): domain Eukaryota; kingdom Viridiplantae; phylum Streptophyta; class Magnoliopsida; order Fabales; family Fabaceae; genus Acacia; species Acacia pycnantha. The sequence continues at coordinate 795 of JAMWYP010000673.1, read as the reverse complement.
TTCTGCCATGCATGAAGGTTATGCTTTAATTTTATGACTATTACAAATATTTATTGTGAGTTAACGGTTTTGTTTGACTACCTTCGATGGTAGGCGAGTGATGATTGTGTATTGTGTGTGAGAAACAGGGCACTCCTTTCGTCTAAAATATAAGACACCTTCTACAATTCCTTGGTCCATAATCTAAAGGGAAAATTAATATCAATGACCTATAGGGATAATATTTATTGAGAATGACCGTAAAAAAGTTGTATTTATTAGAAGAACCAATTAACAAAATAAAAATTTAAAAAATACTAAAGTGTCCCTAATCAAACCTCCTACATTTTCTTTCATTCTATCTTTAAAACTAATATGAATTTCAAATTTAATTAAATTAAATCAATATCTCATCATAGATATTTATAGAAAAAATAATACAAACATCTTTCAATTTTGTCAAAATTATAATTTTATTTTTAAAATTAACACAAACTTTGATTGAAAAAATATATAATTTTAGGAAAAACTCAAAAAAATTTATAATTTATTATAAACATCAAAAAAATGTTATATATATATGTGTGTGTGTCATGTTCAACACGAGCGTGCCTTCCTGTGTCATGTTCAACACGAGCGTGCCTTCCCATGTCAACAGACATTAACCCATTATTATATTTCAATTTTGATACAATATAGTAATGTTTTATTTTTGTTATTTGAGCCTACACAACTAGTTCTAATAAGATAAAAATTGCGTTTAATTTTCTATTTTGGTTGATAAAGTTTGATAGAGCTTTTTCTTTCTTCTGATTT
>JAMWYP010000672.1:0-79760 GCA_025563575.1 Acacia pycnantha | reverse complement strand
CCTTGTTATTCATTTAAATCCAAGATTCTGAGTTCTCTAGTTTCTTACACATTGATTTGATTTTGGGTTTGTTATTAATGGTGGATTTGGTTGTCATATTTTGGGCTTTGCTTCCTTCACTGATGATTGATAACCTTAACATTGCTTTCATTATACTTATTTTGGGGTACATTAAACACTCTCCATGGCTTTTGGGTTGCCACCATAAGCGCACCTTGAATGAGTTGTACAAATATTGTGAGAGGAAGTACACTTTCCATGATTTTGCCATGGCTCATGGGTTGAAATATCTCCTTTTACTCACTTTAGGCTACATTTATTGAACTTGGAAAGGTTTAATAGGATGGGACTAGCACTTGGTAGTGTCTTCAAGTGGACTAGTCAACAAATGACATCAAAGAATTTTTGGGAAGTTTGATGATGTTCTCAAGCCTGGTTGCGTTATTTGACTAGAAGAATGGAACAACAAAAGTTGTTGAGGAAGAGCTCGAAGAGGCTACGACAGTTAATAGGTATGAGATAGTTTGAACTCTTATTGTGGATAATGAACTAGATGAGTGTGTGAAGAGAGCTATGAATGAGATAAATGCTGCTGCAACATTGAGGGCAACTCCCAATAGAGAAAGCTGAAGCAAATAAGATATTGTAGGAGGCAAAATATGAAGCATAATCAAAAGTATTTAATAGGGCTTGGAATAGCCTGTCAGCCAGGCCATGGTAGATGGGTTGAGGGACATAGTGCGAGTCTTACATGAATGCTTGGTTGGAGTTGTAACATCCTAAATTTTTATTCACAAGACTTTGATAAGATTATGGAGGAAATATTTAGAGGTAAATAGAATTTAGTGAATAATGGTTTAAATAAGATAGATAAAAATAAATTAAAATATTAAATTTAGTGAATTATTTTAGAAAAAATAAGATAATATAGTTAATAGAGGTTAAATAAGAGTAAGTAAGATAATTATACTTATATATGTGAATAAGTAAATAAGTAATGAAATTAAAAAAAAACAGAATAAGAAGTCCCACATCAACTAAATAAGGAGAAGATGGAGTTTTGGAGCCTATATATATAGGAACAGTGAGGTGTATCCAATGGGGCAACACTTCTATGTTTACGTACAATTGGGGCAGTGTCGGTAAAATGACATTTCTGTTTTTGTTAACCATTGGACCTGGCTAAAATTTGGTTAGACCATTCAAGACATCCCATCTATCAATTTCAATGATTAGATTAGAATTTAGTGTCGTGGGTTATGAGTTACAAATCCAGGAACATGATAAAAATTCTGGAACGTGGAGAACCAACCCTTGGAAGAAGAATTGACGTTTCCCACTATGTCCATTAGATTGTCACCATCGTGCTTCTGACATCCTGTTAGACAAACTCATTGGTGGGATCAATAATTGGATGCCTGGATCCCATTAGACAAAGTCAATAGTGGGATCAATAATTGAATTCCTTGATTTGATTTCGAGCGTGAAATAGAAAGGTTTTCTCAATGGAGTAACTTAGAGCACTCCAAAGTCTCATTGATAGTTATTATTGCTTGGATTCACTATATGATGGCTTGTAAGCTAAAGGAGAACAGGTAACTTGAAGTTTTTCCATGTGTGCAAAACATGTTGGTGTGATTAATTATATAGAAAAATATATATATTCGTTGAGTATGATGCATGTGCATAAACTTTTACACTCTGGAATAGTAAAATGATATAATTGTATGATTACTTGATATACTTGTGTCCTTTTCTAAGCATGTTTGTAATGTAATTTGACAATTCAATGAAGTACTTTGATTATTTTCAACCATTCTTGGGTATGTTGTTGGTTATGCATGCACTATTGGCATTAGTGACGAGTAAGGAGATGGTGATGATGTGAATATTATATGATACAATTTTTATGTGGCTTGCCTCCACTCTGCCACAGTAGTTGCCCTCTTGTAGGGTCTCGTTCCATGAGAACGAGGGACAATAATTTGTAGGGCCCTATTCCGTAATACTTACCCTGGCCAGGATTGTAGAGGGGGAACATGGGACAATGACACCTCTTGAGTTAGGCATTTTAAGGAGGCAAGGCATAGTCTAGGTATTGAGCTCTGTACCTTTGGCAGGGTACATCTCAAGCATTGGAGTGCTCAGTCAATCCAATGTGTGGATCAGACCTTTAATAAGCCTGTGGCTCCAAATTAGTACAATAAGGCGAGACGGAGCAATAAGGAGGCTGCATGCATTGCATATTAACTCATCTTGCTTATATATGATGACTTTTAATTATACTAATGCTAACTATACAAATTGATGATGACATAGTTGTGCGTATGCGTATTTTGTAATTACATGTGTTTGTTTGGTTTGTATGTGCATGGTTAAATTCTGGGTTACTAAGACGTGTTGCCCACCCCATTCCTAAGCATTTTTCAAGTAGGATCGGATAGGAAACAAGGGAAGACACAAGAGGAGTGAGCCTTTGATGCTTTTTTGTGCTCCTTGAGCACATGATATTTAATTGCCATGACAATTTGTTTTAAAATGTTTTGGTTTTAATATTGAAAATAATCCTTTAATTAATAATTATTAGATAAGTTTTTGCTTGGGGCTTGTACAATTGGGGACATGATACCCAAGCCCCTACGTGTTGATTATTTGATTGAAAGCTAAGCCTATAGACTGTTTATTTGGGGTGTTACACTTTTCATATAAGAACCATAACATTTTGTGGCTGTTGATGTTTCATTTTAATTTTATTCAATGTTATAGACCACAGAGAGATCATGGCAACTAAATATCATCATGTGCATTTCCCTTATTAGTATTAGTTATAATTGATAGAAATTAACTTGTAACTCAACATCTAACTTATCATGTGCTTGTGGTTTGCTACAAAGGAGGGGAAAAATTAAAGGGTATTAACCCTAAAGCTTCAACTCATTAGTATTGGAGGCTTACATCAAGATAATGCAACTTTGGAGCATACAAAGATATAATGTTCATTAAATCTCAGTAAGAAGGTTCAAAATACGAGTAGAAAATGTCTTAAATGGAATGTGAAAGAACTAACGAAGGAGAAGAATTAAGCATAAGAATTTGAGGAGATGAATGACTTCGGTTTGTTAGGAATAATGAAGAAGGGGTGGTTTCAGAAGTTAGATCAGTAAGCAGTCCCGAGATGTAGAATGTCTATAGGGGAAGTGTTAGTTTAGCATTTGTGGAGTGTGCGGGTACGTTGTATGGTTATATTATGAGGTAAATTTTGTTTTATTATAATTAGATTTGGGCCAGCTAGAATTTTCATTTATCGTAAAATGAGGTTATTACGATGTATAAATAAACTTTATTGTTGTAATGTGGTCTGATTTCATACTTTTAGGGTACTTGATGATAGGGCTCATACAAGTAAACTTTCCTTTAAAAGTAAATGTGGTTGTACCTAGCTACGAGTGACCTTGTGGAGATTGTGCAAATTTATCAAAACTTTAGGCTTGAATTCAGAAGTTATAAAGGACCATATAGGAGTTTGCTGGAACCTTAAGCTTGAATTTTGAAGTTGTATAGGACTATAAACGGGTTTGTTGGATTTTTAGGTTTGAATTTGAAAGTTTCAGAGGGCTACTACTTAAATATTTATGCTACTAAGAGGAGCAATATATTTTAAATGGGAATATGTTACTACTGGAATTTGAAAGGTGTAGGAGTCCGTGAATGGAGATTTGTGATTGTCAAGTTAGTCATTTCAAAAGAAAAAAATAGTAAATTATATTTTAAAGCATGGTCAGCCCCAAGTAATTGAATCACACTAACGATTAGCTGAATATTTTTTGAGCAGGTCCTTTTCTTAAGGAAGAGAATTAAAGATTGTATATATACCTAGTGGAAGGAAGTCTTGTCAATGCTATGAGGGAAAAGAATGACGTGTGAGTTGTTACAGACCAGAAAGGTGATATAACTGGAAGAGGAACAAAAAAGGGTGTAAGAAGCGAAAGGTTATGAAGGTGAACTGTGACGACCAAGACAACAAGGAATGTTAAGGGAAAGTGAAAGAACCCCTTTGCTGGTCGGACATATGAGAGAAGACCAAGACAGAATACCAAAGCAGGCACAAACATCTAGGCATGATACAACAATTAGACAAGATTCCTTTTAAGGTTGCAGGGTTGACCTCTTTGTGTTTTAGCTATTTTGGAGTAAGCATAGGTTAGATAGCTGATATGTAGGGTGGCTTTTTGGGTACTGTGAAAGGTACTTTTTGGGGTATTTTAACCGTTGAAGAGAGGAGGAGAGGTAGGACTTTTCTGAGTGATTTTGGAAAGGAGGTGGAATATGGTTTTCTTGTAAACCAGGGACCATATTGGCTAGAGGGAGTCACGGTTCCCTTCAGATATTGTAATCTTTTTGTGGCAATATCAGCTATAATCCATTATATCAGCAAATTACGAGTGTTATAGAGTTGGATCCTAACATTTTGGTATCGAGCAACCATACAATGAAGATTAAGGGAGAACTTGCTGGAAAATCAGTACTCATTTTGATTGATAGTGGAGCAACAAACAACTTCATAGCCGACAGCTTGATAGGCCAGGGCAGTGTGACGACCGAAGAGGTGAATGAGTACACCATTACGGTGGGCGATGGATACTCAGTGAGGAGGAGTCAGCGCTGTCCAGCCGTCGTCCTGCAAGTGCAAGGGCTCGAAATTGTGCAAACTTTCTACCCTTTTCCATTAAGAGGAATAGACATCGTCCTGGGCATTGAGTGGCTAAGGACGCTAGGTGACGTGAAGGTGAATTGGGGCCTCATGACCATGAAAATAGGGAAGAAGGATGACCGAATCTGCCTAAAAGGGGATCCCACGCTGACCAAGACCCAAGCCTCATTGCAATCAATAGTGAGATTGATTAGGAAGAAAGGCCAAGGGTTTTTGCTGGAGTGCAGAAGCATGGAACAGAAGAAGAAAAATCCAGACGCCGATTCCGAGAGTGCAGGACCTATTAAAAAATTCTCCAAGGTCTACCACACTACCGAAAGATTTCCCCTAGACGCTATGGACCACGCAATCACGATTAAACCAGGGAGCAGCCACCAAACATCCGACCCTACGATACCCCCACGCCGAAGAAAGAAATTTGGGTGCTAATTAGAGACATGCTACAAGCAGAATTGTGCAACCCAAGAATAGTCCTTACTCCACCCGTTTTGTTGGTTAAGAAGAAGGATGGAAGTTGGCGATTCTCGCGTCGACTACCGGGTGTTAAATAAAATTACTGTACCTGACAAGTTTCCCATACCAGCCATTGATGAATTATTGGATGAGCTAAAGGGAGCCACCATCTTCTCAAAGCTGGACTTAAAATCCGGGTACCACCAGATTCGCATCAAGGAAGGAGACGAGCCTAAGACAACATTTAGAACTCACGAAGGTCACTATGAATTCAAGGTGATGCCTTTCGGACTCACTAATGCTCCCTCTACATTTCAGGCACTAATGAATGACATATTTAGAGGATATCTTCGCAAATTCGTACTCGTGTTTTTTGATGATATACTGATCTATAGTAGCAGTGTTACTACTCACCTTGAACACCTAGAGAAGGTGCTGTCTGTATTGCAGGATAACCATCTAATCATTAATCTAAAAAAATGTGACTTTGTGCAACCAAGGATTGAGTATTTAGGACACATAATCTCAGAGCAAGGGGTGCAAGCTGATCCCACCAAGGTAGAAAGTATGATGGCCTGGCCCGAACCTACCAATATTAAATCCTTGCGGGGCTTCTTGGGGTTGACCGGGTATTACCGCAGATTTGTCAAGGAATATAGCAAGATTGCAAGCCCATTGACTGATCTTTTGAAGAAGGACGCCTTCCATTGGACCCCGGAGGCCACTAAAGCCTTCGAAGCTCTCAAGACGGCCATGACAACCCTTCCGGTACTTGCAATGCCAGATTTTTCAAGCTCCTTTGAACTGGAAACAGACGCTTCAGGATCGGCGTAGCGCCGTGTTGATGCAACAAGGACAACCAATTGCTTATTTCACCAAAAATTGTCAAAAAGGGCTCACTGGGTCGATTATGAAAGGGAGTTAATGGCGATTGTGCTTGCGGTGAGAAAATGGAGACACTACTTGTGGGGACAGACTTTTGTCATCCTGGACAAACCGAAGGCTTTAAAATACTTGCTGGAGCGAAGGTTTTGAAGGAAAATCAGCAGAAATGGATTTCCAAATTGATGGGGTACAAGTTCGAAATTGTATACAAACCCAGAAGGAGAATAGGGTCACGATGCACTATCAAGAAAGGAAGAATCGCCGAAGTTAATGGCTTTTTCTATGTGGCGTAATGATGATCTTGAAGCTTGGGAGAAGGAAGTGCAATCTGATGTGAAACTCAAGAACATATTGCAGCAAATAATTACGGCGAAGAAGGGCCGATGGCTATACTCTATTTAAGGGATGTTTGCACTACAAAGGAGACTAGTTCTACCAAAAAAATCAGCTAGAATTCCCTTGTTAATACATGAATATCAAAACTCACCACTGGGGCCATTTGGGTTATTTAAGAACCTACAAAAGATTAGCCAACTTGGTGTATTGGGAGGGAATGAAGAGAGCCATCCAAATGTATGTGGCGGAATATGGGATCTGTCGAGGAACAAACACCAAGCATTGTCGCCCGTAGGATTGTTGCAGCCCCTTCCTATTACACAGCCATATGGGAAGACATTAGCATGGATTTCATTACGGGACTACCCAAGTCTCGACGAAAGGATACCATTCTAGTTGTGGTGGATCGTCTCAACAAATATGGCCATTTCCTTCCCCTCCAACATCCTTTCGCCCACGATGTTGCTGATCCGTTTATCAAGGAGATAGTTCGTTTGCATGGGTTCCCAAAGACAATTGTCTCGATAGGGACCGCGTGTTCGTGAGTCAATTCGGAAGGAGTTGTTCAAACAAGCGGAACTAAATTGTGTTTAAGTACGGCCTACCATCCACAGATCGATGGTCAAACAGAGGTTCTTAATAAGGGGTTAGAGACCTACTTGAGGTGTTTTACTAGTGAGAAGCCAAATCAATGGGTTCAATGGTTGTCATGGGCCGAGTATTGGTATAATACCACACACCGTGGCTCACCAAACATGACTCCATTCAAGGCCGTCTATGGGAGGGATCCTCCCGCATTTCTCAAGCTCAATAATGAACCTTCACCATAGAAGAAGTGAATGAGCAGATTCAGTCCAGAAATGAGATCATAGCTACTTTGAGGGAGAATCTACTCCGAGCACAGGAAGAGATGAGGAAGCAAGCTAATAAACATCACCGGATGTCCAATACGCAGTAGGGGACCAAGTCTATGTCTCGTATCCACCATATAGGATGCGATCATTGGCGAAGCGGGTCAATGAAAACTTAGTCCTCGATTCTATGGGCCATTCAAGGTGGTGGAGAAGGTTGGGGCTGTTGTATATCGCTCGAATTACCTCCAACAGCCCGCATCCACCCGCTTTTTCACATATCGCCCTTAAAAATCAAGCATGAGGGCATGGTGACGCCAACCATACCTCCAGCCTTAATCGAACAAATGGAGTTGCGGTATAGCCGGCGGTTTGTAAGACGAGGACACTAACCGATGGACACTGGAAGTGTTTATTCGGTGGGAAGGTCGGCCCCTCATGAAAAATCTTGGGAGAATGGGGAAGTAATCGCCAACCAATTTCCCGATTTTCACCTTGAGGACAAGGTGAAACTTTTAGGGAAGGTAATGAAAGAACCCCTTTGCTGGTTGGACATATGAGAGAAGACCAAGACAGAATACCAAGGCAGCACAAACATCCGGACATGATACAACAATTAGGCAAGATTCCTTTTAAGGTTGTAGGGTTGACCTCTTTGTGTTTTAGCTATTTTGGAGTAAGCATAGGTTAGATAGCTGATATGTAGGGTGGCTTTTTGGGTACTGTGAAAGGTACTTTTAGGGTATTTTAACCGTTGAAAAGAGGAGGGGAGGTAGGCAGTTTTGAGTGATTTTGGAAAGGAGAGGGAATCTGGTTTTCTTGTAAACCAGGGACCATCCTGACTGGAGAGAGTCACGGTTCCCTTCAGATATTGTAATCTTTTTGTGGCAATATCAGCTATAATCCATTATATCAGCAAATTACGAGTGTTATAGAGTTGGATCCTAACAGAAAGTGGTCTACTAACTAGTTTAGGATAGTGTTGGAACTTTAGTATAAAGTTTGACATAATGACAGCTAAAATGTAATAGAAGTGAAACGGAGAGGTTAAATGCCGGGGAAAGGGGCTAAATGATCCAAGAGGTTAGAGAAAAAGAGGACTGAGATAGAGAGGCTGTCTAATGTTGTATCAAGTAGTGCCAATTAAGGAAGGAGGTTTAATTTCATTAAACCTAACTTGTCGTGATATATAATCATGGCCAATGATTAAATCAGGACGTTTGTAACCACAGTGCTTACTACATGTGGTACAACCTTAGTTTTATTATTTCCCGGATGTTTTTGAAAGCTACTCTCATCACTTAACTCGAGCGGGTTTGCTTAAAAATTTGTATTACAGAATTTGTCCCTTAATAGAAATCACTTTATCCTTTAACTCTTGGGCTCGGGAGAGACGAGCATTACATTCTAAGGAGATCCACCTAAGATTTTTAGTTCTTAAGACGCTTAGTATAAGTGCGATTAACACCACCTATTAAGGTTGATTGTTTTTTTAGGTCTAGGGTATCCAGCTAGTAGCAGTGACTAATTCTCATAGGCATGTTCAGGGATATTCCACCTCAGCCCAAAAGTAGTACTTTATTCTACTTTTGTTAAAATTAAACTAGTGGTTAAAATTAGTTGAAAATAATAAATGTGTCAAAAATGTCATGTTTCTTTCAAATATGCCTTTGTGAAATAAACATGGGAGAGAGAATAAGTAACAAATAAGAGAGTAAGAGTATAACATATGAGAGAGAATGTGTAATAAATAATTAAATGAAAGAGAATTAATGGTGAGTGCGGATAATTAATATAAATATATGCATTTAATAGGGGTAGAAAAGGAAAATGTAGTTAAAATTTTGAGACACTGAGAAATTTTCTTATAAAAAGAACCAGAGGGAGTATTGAATGAAAGAAAAGAGTGAGAGAAAATGTGTACTAGCTCCGGTTCAAAATATAATAGCCAAATAATTAAATTACACAATTCAAAAAATCTGTTAATATTGGTGAAATATAATAAATATGTAAAAATATAATATGCTTTCATTAATAAAAAAATCCCTATTTATGGGGAGGGTAAGTGGGAGAGATAATGAGTGAAAAAGAGATAGGATAGAAGGAGTGGGGGAAAAAAGATGAGAAAGGCATATAATTAATTAGGGGTAAATTTTTTAAATTTTTTTTTTTGGGGGGCGGGGAGCATTAAATGATGAGACAAAAAAAGTGGATCTTATATAAAATACATTCCCTCTCACAAGTTTAGCACTTATTTTTGAACCTAAAGGAGTAAGCAAAAGGGGTAGAAAATACCTATAAAATAGGTATTTTATGAACCTATAAAATACCATTCTTTTCTATAAGCAACTTTTTTCCTGATTGCACAAAACGAACTGGCATTAAGATTAGTCAAGACAATAAATGTTTCAAAACGTCATGTCTTTTCCAAATATGCCCCTATTATATATTATGAGAGAGAATGAGTAGAAAATATGAGATAAAATAGGTAATAAATGATTTAGTCAAAGAGAATGAGTGGTGAATTTGGGATAATTAATAAACTTATTATGTATTTAATAGGGGTTGAAAAGGAAAAGGTAGTTTAAATTTTGAGACACAAAAAGAAAGTTGTTTATATTAAGGAACACTTCTAAAAGAGACAAAGTTGCTTATAAAAAGAACCGGAGAGAGTATTAAATGTCTTAACTTACTCCCCTATGCACAATATGAGTAGCTTATAGAAGAATATCTTAGTTCTTAATATAAGTTACTTGGAGTGTGATTAATGCTTATTTATTAATTTTGCATCTGTAAATAATGTTTAAATATGACTCACCGTATTTTACTCACTCCTTCAATACCTTATTTAATATGAGTAAAGTTGAAAATTTCTCTTAATTTAAAAATAATTTAATGAGTTAACCGCTATTTATTGATTCTAATAAATTAATTAAAGTAACCTATATTGTGGACCGAATGAAGTATATCTTTTATACGTGAGATTTAATCAAATTGAAGTAAGATAAGAACACAAGTGATATATTTAAGGCCATAATAAATACCTCAACTTGGTTTTATGAAGAAAGTAGTAGTCAAAAAGGGCAAGTTTCTTGATCTCCCGGACTGGGTCAGGTCGTCCTAATTATAGGTACTTTCGTAATGTAAATTGTATTACAAAAGTGTTCATATAATTAGGACCGGAAGGAGTAGTTATTAATGCTTTTTAAAAGATGTAGAGGAAAACAAAAACATGAAACTTGGGAAGGTTAACAAACAAAATATTTTGATGACGCTTATGATTTAGTAGTGGAATAAAATTTTCTGTAGTGCTTGTCATATTATTGTATAGTCATAATTAATTTTGAAACTCTCACGAAAGGAATGACTCTTGGAAAACGATTAGGATATATACTCATCTTATCCTATTATAGGATAGTATAGGATAGGGAGTGAAGCTTTTTTCCCCACTTATAAGGTGCCTCATTAAAGTTTTGAGATGAGTACAATTTAACCATTCACTTATTATTATGTTGACTTTATTTTTCATTTGATATTATGTACATCAAGTAGGAGTAGAGATGAAAAGTTGTTGAAATTCATTGTAGACTTAACAAGGTTTAATGTTTTCTTTAGTTTATGTGAAAAATTTTGGAAGTACTCTATAAATAGAATTACATGAGTATGCTACCTCCACTATTATATAAAATCCAAATAACTGAAATAACAAATATGTAAGATTTATTTTTCTTAAATATGACATTATTTATAAGAGGGTAAGTGAGAGAGGGAGAGAAATAGTTTGAAAAAGATGCGAGAGAATGTATGAAAAAAGATGCGAGAGAAAGTATATTAATTACAGGTAAATTAGGTAAAAACGCACTTAATGTTTAGAAAATCCTAAAATAGATCTTATAAAGAGAAGCATAACATTTCAAAAATTTAAATATTATCAAAAAGGATTGAAAGAAGTATATAATAAACAAATAACTTTAATAGGAACATAAAAATTAGTTGAAAGCCTTTACTTTTCATTAGTATGTCACCGAGTAATTCTTTTTCAAGAATGCCCAATTAATTTTTAGGAAAAATTAAAATAAAAGACCTAAAGAAAATAATATTTATTATAAAAGACCGTAAAAATTGTAATTACTTAAAAGAACGAACATCATAATATAAATGTAAAATTATTAAATTGTCCCCAATCAAACCTCATGTATCATCTCTTATATAAATAATTAAAAATAATAATAACTAAAAACTAAACTAAAACTTCCATTCATGATATGATCATATCTTTTTTAGAAAAAATATATTATTTAATTAACAACTGTTAAACTCATTTTTTCTTATTTTTCACCAATTTATACCATCAAATTGCCCGATTTTAATATCCATTAAGCTCTTTTTATAAAACTAAAAACTAAACTTATTTCATATTTTTTAGGATATAATAGGTTAATTAGATTTTTTAATTTTATTAACGTTACATGATTTTTTAAACCACATAATTTGCTTCTAAAACAAAAATAAATCATACAAACTTTCTTAGTTTGACATATATGATAAATTATAAAAGACCTTGACTTTTATTAAAATTATATAATTCCATTTTTAATTTTTTTTATTTAAAAAAATTATAATTTTTATAAATTGAAGAATGCGTAATTTTTTTTCATAGATATATATTCAAGTTGTGAAAAATGAAAATTGAGAAAGCTATTGTTTAATTTAATAAAACTTAGAATTTTGTATTAGTTTTAAAAATAGAATGGGGAAGAGAATGTACGAGGAATGCAGAAGATTTTGTTAAATGCATTTTAGTTCTTTTAATTTTATATTTTTATATTTGATCCTTCTAAATAATTACAATTTTTATGATCCTTCTCCATAAATATATTTTCCTCTAGGTCCTTCATTCTAATTTCCTCTAATTTTTAAATTTTACCAATTATTTAATCATGCTCATAAAGCCAATTTATATTTGATGAAGTGAATGTGACAAACTTTTTAAGAGCTATGAATATCATGCAAAAATTGTGCAGGGATATTCATTACACTAGAATGGATACTCATAATATAAGTTTCGGTGTGAGGACCTTGAATAAATTAAAGGCATGTTCAGAGATATTTCACCTCAGCCCAAAAGTAGTACTCTATTCTACTTTTGTTTTAGATTTTTCCCTTCTAATATTCAATCTTCTCTTTCTATTTTTCTTTCCATCCAAATTGAAGGGTAAATGTTTATTTAGTTTGGAACTAAATTTTATGTGAACATTCTAAATATAGGTTCAACAAAAAGCAACAAATTGTTGTTTTGGGAAAGATCGATGGATTGAGATGACCTCAAAACCGCCTGAAATACAGCCTAGCTAAATCAGTCTAGAGCAGGACATATTGATACAGTTTTGAATTATCGAGTTGAAATTTAAATCGGATCATAGAATTGTGGTGGTTAATTCTAGTCCCAATCCTCGAAGGAACAACTATCGAATTCCTTTTCCTATCAAATTGCTTGGGCTCTTGAAAAAGATTTTAATGATGTGGTTAGAGACGCTTGGCGCTATAAGCATTGGATCTAGGGCCGTATGACTTTCAAAATTCTGCTCGCACCTGGAATGATAATCGTGTGGGTAATTTTTCTAAAAAGAAAAGAGAGCTAATTCGGCGCTTGGAGGGAATTGATAGATGCAAGAAAGCGAATCTTGATTTGGTCTCTTCAAGTTGGAGAATAAGCTGTGGAAAGAATATCATAAGGTTGCCACCCAAGAAGAAATCACCTGGTTCCAAAAATCTAGAGGTAAATGGCTTCAGGGGGGAGACAGGAAATACTGTTATTTTCACGCCTCCACCATGATTAAAAGAAAGAGGCAAAGAATCGGGGCCATTCAAAATGATGCTGGGAGTGGATTGAAGATCATGATGAGGCAAAAATGATGGCGAATGACTATTTCTCAAGCCTTTATTCTCGTGATCAAAATGTGAAAAATCCTAAAGAGTGGTCTCCAATTTTCCCATCATTAGTGCCGAGGATTTAGATATGTTGTCAAGGAAGGTTACCAACTGAAATTAAAAATGCTGCTTTTGCTATGGGTGCCTTTAAAGCTCCGGTCCCGATGGGCTCCAAGCCCACTTCTTTCGCACCAGTGGAATATTGTGGGGATCAAAATTTGCGCCTTCATTGAGGATTGTTTCAATAATCCCTCTAATATGACCAGTATTAATAAAGCCATGGTGGTTCTTATTCCTAAGGTCGATAATCCCACTACGCTTCGTGATTTTCGTCCTATTTTTTATGCAATGTCGGCTTCAAAATTATCACTAAAGTCTTGGCGAATCGGTTCGAAAAGTTATGTCTCATCTTATAGGTCCCGAGCAATGCGGTTTTACGCAAACAGATCCATCTGTGATAACATCTTAATTGCCCAAGAGATTATTCATTCTATGAGAATGAAGGGTCGCAAGAAAGGATTTATTGCAATAAAAGTGGATATGGAAAAAGCGTTTGATAGACTTGATTGGGGCTTCATCAGAATACCCTGCTCCATCGAAATTGAAGGATAACCTTACTTGAGCTCATCATGGCCTATATCTCCTCTAATTCTATGTTTATCCTTTGGAATAGTGATGAAAGTCCTAGCTTCATACCTTCTAGAGGAGTCGAGCAAGGAGATCCGTTGAGCCCATATATTTTTGTTCTCTGTATGGAGCGGCCGGGTCACCTTATCAAGAAGGAATGTGACTACGGGCGTTGGAAACCGTTTTATTTCAAAAGAGGGGGACCCAAAATTTCCCACCTCTTCTTCGCGGATGATCTCATCCTCTTCACAGAGGCTTCCACCAACCAGACATCGAAGTTCGAAACGTGATGCGAGCTTTTGTGAAGTTTCGGGGCACAGTTGCTTGGGACAAAATCACTCAAGCTAAGAATCTTGGGGTTTGGGCTTCAAAAATCTTCGTCGTTAGAACAAAGCCTTTATTATGAAGCTCTGCTGGAACCTCATTATGAATAGGCATGCCTTATGAGTTCAATGTCTTTGGTTGAAGTATAATTGTGGTAATTTAGTTGTTCCTTCGTCTCTAAGAAAAGAAACTCTTCCTCCGCTTGGAAAGCGATCGTTGAGGTGCAGGACAGGTTTCTTCTGGAGTCGGGAAAAAGGTTAATAATGGAGCCGACACTAAGTTACGGCATGATCTTTGGCTCCGTTTGATAGGCCTCTTATTGCCTTTGTTCCCAATCCGTCCTTTGTGAATAATGATGAGATGGTGATTGATCATCTTCTCGTCAATGGAAGGTGGAACATCAATAAGTGGCAGGGGTCTTGCCTCCTTTCATCATTAACACTATCTCCGAACTCACCCCCTCTGTTAACCTCCCCGATTGTTTCACTTGGAGGGCTGCGAAAGATGGTTGTTTCTCCGTCAAATCTGCTTATCTCTATCTGTCTGATCATGGAGGGGCGAATGCTAATAAATTCTGGTCTCTAATGTGGAAATGGCAGCTTCCTGAGAAAGTCAAGTTTTTCATGTGGCAAGTTGGTCATGAAAGGCTTGTCACAAATTCCCTTAGAGCCGAGAAGAGGACTTACCAACGAGAATATTTGTCCGTTCGCTTGCAATAGAGAAGAGACCGTAATCCATATAATTAGAGATTGTGAGAGAGCGAAAAGCTTGTGGGAGCATATTTTACATCCTAACTATCTTTCTCGGTTTTTTGCGGGTAATTTACAGGATGACTCAATTGGAATACCAATCATCATCCCGGAAAAGGAAGATTTCGGGATCCCTCTTGGCCAAAAGTCGTTAGCTTGGGGTGTTGGATCCTTTGGACTACTAGATGCAAATTTACATTTCGGGGTGAAAGAATGGATACCGGGGAGATGTTACATCTATGTAATTATCTTCGATGGAAAGTACGGTCAATCAATCTCTAACGCACCTAATTTTTCAAATTGATAGGTCGAAGAAAAGTCTTGGACCCCGCCTCCTACGAGATATGGTTCGTATAGATGTCGATGGATCGGTTCGCCGACAATATCAAGCAAGATGCGGAGGTGTGATTCGAATTCCCAAGGTGATTGGGCGATGGGATTCCACAAATTCCTTGGAACTCGTTCCGTTATCGAAGCGGAGCTGCATGCTATTATGAAAGGGCTTGCTATGGGTCGCCGGTTGGGGTTTCAAAGATTCATCTTGTACTCGATTCCCTTGATGCCATCAACATCATTATGCGTGATCATGGCGTGACCATCCGCTTAGGGACATCATTGAAGACGTGCGTGATCTTCTTTTCCGGGAATGGCGGTGGAAATTCGCTATACTCCAAGGGAAAACATTTCATGTGCGAGACTACTTGGCCAAGCAAGGCCATGCTACTCGGATGTTGCTCACGTGGTTCTTATTCCCACAATGCCAAGTGGTTGCCTTCATATGGCTTTGAAAGATCAATTGGCTTGTAATTGCTAATTTTTGTATGTGTATTATGGGCTTCATCTTCATGGTTTAGCCCTCTTTGTATTCAAGCTTCGCTTGCCTCCTTTCATCAAAAAAAAGAATTATATGTTGTCCTTTCCATTTCATTTTAATAGAATTTCTTGATTTCTTTTCCTAGCAATTCAGGGTTTTCTCTTTCCTTCTTGTTGGACTAAAGGAAGCTCTTGTTTCATTGTCATGAGATTTGATGCATATTTTGGTCTAGCTAGAGTCGTTCAGTTTAAGCTAATTATATATATAGTAGCAACAAATTTGTAGTTTTGACTTTTGAGGAACAAGAACATGAGAAAACCCCCATCCAAATACAAGATATAACATACATTTGAAATAAAATTAAAAGCCTTACTTAGCTCATTTTAGAGCTGGGAATCAGGGCCGGCCCGGCCCGACAGGGCCTGGCCCTACAGGGCCTGAAGTAAGGAAAACATCTGTTTTTCAAAGCCCGGCCCGATAGTACCAGGGCCGGCCCTACAGGGCCTGAAAATTACTATTCCAAATTTTAACTATTTTTCCTTCTTTTTCCTTCGATTTTTCAAAGAAATATAATTAGTAAATTGCAACCATTAAAGTTCTAATCTATCAAATAAATGTTATCAACATTAATATCTAAACAATATAAATCATTCAACAAATAAACACATTTATTAATTCGTAATAAAAAACAAATAAACACAAAGAATATGTTTTTTCCTTTTTTTTCAAAAAATATTAAACAAAGGAATTCCTTTGTGTATGCCCACGAAAAAATGTCTTTCCCTCTCATAATTTTGTGTGTGTCTGTAGATTCCTTCGATTCAGGCATGATTTTACTGACAGGTAAAAATAATTATACTTATTTTACACAAAATATATTTATAATTTATTACTTATATAATATTGTAATACCAAAGTATGTGTTTATTTAATATGAAAACATCCCTTCTTTAAAATTTATAATAACTAATTATGTGTTTTAATACAGAATAATAATAAACATAAAGAAAATGGTTATAGTTTAAACTAAGAAAATCTAAGTAATTACAAATAAATACATTCATTAAGTGGAAGTCTAGGTAATTAATTTTTTTTAAAAAAATGCTACAGTAAAACGGCCTAACGGGCCGGCCAGAACCTGCAGGCCGGCCCGATTAAGCCCGAGGCCCTACGTGGCCGCCTGCAGGCCGATTTCAAATTCCGACCTATTTTTCAAGCCCGAGCCCTTCAGGGCCAGGGCTTAAACGAGCCGGCCCGATGGGCTTGGCCCGATTTCCTAGCTCTAGCTCATTTATCCTCTTTACAAATATTTTTACAAGCTAGTAGGTATTATAACTTAGGAGAATTTTCCTCCACTATCTCAACTAATTTTACAATTGTTTCTATTTTTTAGAGGTTTTTTTTTTTTTTTTGGGGGTTTGTTAACTTTTACTTATTTATAAATAAAAAAAGAAATTAATGAATTAGACATTGTTTGATTTGAATGGTATAAATTTCATATCGTTTTTAATTTCTAAAAATATGCATGAAATTAAAATAAATTCTTAATGGTCCACTTAAAAATAATTAGTGATGATTCATTGTTAACAGCATTAAATTTAACTAATTCATAAAATCATATTTTTTTGGGATAAATAGATAAAAAAAAAAGGAGATAAAATCACTCCATAAACAGAATTCCAAGAGAACCATACCTTCTTGATCAATGTGAATGAGAAGTTGACCTTATCGAGCTTCAAATGCGAGAAGCACCAACTAAAACTCTGCAGTTCAAAACCAGACAGAGAAAATAAGAAAGCAAGTTCAAAACATATTCTTCTATCCATATCCAAATTAGTTTGCCAAAAAAAAAAAAAAATTCCAAATCCAAAATTTCTAACCATAAGGACAAAAGTTATACCAGTATCACTTTATGTTCAGCAGCACTACTTTCTTGCGTCTGATGAAGCACAGATGAAGACACCCCCAAACTTCTTCTTCTTCTTCTTAGATTGATTGATCACAACAGAATGTGCAGAAGAATGGTAGGAAGAAAAGAAATCTTCAAACAGGTTTTTTCAATTTTTTCAAAAAAATAGTTCAGATCTGAAGACTTGATTAAATTCAGGCAAGCAATGCAAAACCTTCCACAGAAGACTTTTTTCCCCCGAATTGACAAGAAAGTAACCAGCTTAATCAATGCAAAACAAGAGTGACGCTAAAGAGATTTTGAACGAAAACACCGACCTTTTTTTAAAATTTATATTAAACTGGACTGGCAGTGAAAACAATTTTTTCTTTTTCTAATTTTTATGGGTATATGATTGAAAGGAACACAATAAAACGTAATGCAAAAGAAGTTTTTTTGGGGAAATGTAGCTGATAACTGGAAATCACCAAAAATTTGAGAACAAGTAAACCAATATAGTAAACATAAAAACTGGAAACGTTATAGAAAATGAGAAGTTTGATTTGAATTGATTCCGTCTGCAACTTGAAGGAAACTGGCGAAGAGATTTGAGGAACACGGAGTGCTGATGAAGAGTAGTTTGAGAGGAATTAGAATGGAAATGAGATCGCCAAGAAGAAGAAGAAGTTGCAAATAAGATCTGTAAGTGAACAACATATCAAGAAAAGACTACAGCCACCCAAATACGACTAAGACCTACATTTTTATATTGAGCATATCTCTGCCCAATTAACAATTATTATTATTCTAACAGTTTAGTAAGAGACCACCAACAGTATTTCCAGAGTCTGATCAGTCAACTTTATAATTTGTCTTTCGTTGCTTTCTCAATTTAATTTAATTCTGTCAGTGTATGAAAAATTATTAACTAAATGAGGACAAAATAGCTCTTAAAAATTTATTGTCTCTGATGTTTTTTCATATTTTGCTTGAGTAAATGACATTAGAATTTTACAAGGTTTATAATAAATCATTTCAACACAATAAAGAGTGAATGCGATAGAGCGGCTACAAGGTCCATATGTTAAAGGCCAAATCTCAATGTGGTTTTCGGGCTTCTGAATAAAATTTAATACTTTAATTACTAGTGAATACTTGTTTTTTTCTGAGCAAGAAAAAAACTACTTGATTTATTTTGCCATCAAATCCTTGATATTATACTGGAATAATTAATTCCAAGATTTTTAAATATCAATCTTTTAAAAGATTATATCTCTAGGCTAGGATGAGACACGCTGCGAAGCGAATGCATCTTGAAATTTGAAATTAAAAATGCACTCTTTTGCAGGAAAAGCGGATCGATGAACTGGAGTGGATATCTGCTGGCCAAGACTTTTCCAGCTTTCCTCTACTCTAGAGTTGGGAATCGAGTCGGCCCGGTCCAATAGGGCTTGACCATACAAAGCAGGCCCAATAGGGCCAGTCCTATAGGGCTGAGGTAAGGAAAACATATATTTTTCAAAGTTCTACCAATAATACTGAGGTCGGCCCTACGAGTATCCGAAAATTACTATTCCAAATTTTAACTATTTTTCCTTCGATTTTTTTCCAAAGAAATATAATTAGTAAATTGCAACCATTAAAGTTCTAATCTATCAAATAAATGTTATCAACATTAATATCTAAACAATATAAATCATTCAACAAATAAACATATTTATTAATTCGTAATAAAAAACAAATAAACACAAAGAATATGTTTTTTCCTTTTTTTTCAAAAAATATTAAACAAAGGAATTGCTTTATGTATGCCCACGACAAAATGTCTTTCCCTCTCGTAATTTTGTGTGTGTCTGCAGATTCCTTCGGTTCATGCATAATTTCTTGATAGATAAAAATAATTATACTTATTTTACACAAAATATATTTATAATTTATTACTGATATGATATTGTTTTACCAAGTATATGTTTATTTAATATGAAAACATCCCTTCTTTAAAATTTATAATAACTAATTATGTGTTTTAATATAGAATAATGATAAACATAAAAAAGGTTATAGTTTAAACTAAAAAATCTAAGTAATTATAAATAAATACATAAATTAAGTGGAAGTCTAGGTAATTAATTTTTTTAAAATGCTATAGTTAAATGGGTCGGCGTAGGCCCCGCAGACCCTACTCAATTAAACCCGAAGCCTACTGCGCCAATTTCAAATTTCGATATATTTTTCAAACCTAAGACTTATAGGGTCGGGGTTTAAACGGATCGGCTGATGGGCCGACCCGATTTTCCCGCTCTACTCTAGTCCATATATTGAACGTCAAATCTGTAGACTAGAATGAGACAAGCTGGGAAGCAAGAGCGTCTTGAAATTTGTTTTTAAATTTGAAATTAAAAATGATCTCTTTTGCCGAAAAAGCGCATCGATGAACCGCAACGGGTCTATGTTTTCCTTACGCTCCCTCGAATTTAACAATTGTGAATTGTCGATGTCCCAATGAATGCGACCCCTTGCTGTTCCAACGACGTCGTTTTTCTTTCGAGCTATTAGGCCCAGAGGCCCAACCCAAATATAAAATTTCTTATTTATTGTGAGCTTACATGCTTGGTGCGTCTCACATTATGGCCTAAAGTTGTTCAAATTACTCTTTTATCATTAAAATGTAAAATGTAAGAAAGGTAAATAAATTATTTAATTATAATATACTCCTTATGTTTTTAAATATAAGGTTCTTTAAACTAAATTACAGGATTTTTAAAAAAATTCAAATTCGTTAAAAGCAATAAATACGTAGGAAATACAATATTTTCCAACAATACATTTATTTATGAATGAATAAGAGAGAGTAATAAACGAAAAAAATTGATAAAAGAGAATGTATGAAAAATTAACTGGTAATTCTATCCTCTTGGTTTGTTTTCTTACTCATTGACTTAGAGGTTGTCAATTCCATTACTGATAGAGATCAAAAATGTATGGGGAATTTAATGACGTTAGAATAATGAGGGTAAAATGGTTAAAAGTACATTTACTATTCATATTGATCAAATTGGATCTTATATAAGAACAGACAAGCCCATTCCAAAAATAAAACCTGAGTCCGTCCCTATGTAACACAATAATTACATGTATGTATTGTATACTTCACGGGTTTTGTGGGTGTTAACTTTTACTTATTTATACATTTAAAAAAAAACGTAACAACGAATTGAAAATGGTTGAATAAGATTCTCTATCGTTTAACAAAGAAAATTAAGGAATTAGACATTGTTTGATTTGAATGGTATAAATTTCGTATTGTGTTTTAATTTTTAAAAATATGCATGAAATTAAAATAAGACTAAAGTATACATTTGGTCCTTTATGTTTGCCTCGCTATCATTTTAGTCCCTTAAGTTTGTAAAGTACACGTTTGGTTCGAAAGTTAACACCGTTAGTTTAACTTAACGGAAAATACTAACTCAACAATTTTTAGCGATGATCGTGCAATTAAATGCTTGACCAAACATGCTTATATGTTAGTATTTTAATAAATTAATATTTTAAATCCTATTAATTGAAAAATATTTAATTTTCACGGACTATTATACAGTTTTTCACTGTTTGTAAAGATTAAATATTTTTTTTTGTCTGTGAAGATTAAATATTTTTCAACTAATTGGATTTAAAATATTAATTTATTAAAATATTAACATATAAGCATGTTTAGTCAGCATTTAATTGCACAGTTTAACGCTAAAAATTGTTGAGTAAGTATTTTCCGTTAAGTCAGACTAACGATGTTAACATTAAGAGACCAAACGTGTACTTTACAAACTTAAGGGACTAAAATGATACCAAAGGAAAACATGAAGGACCAAACGTATACTTTAGCCTTAAAATAAATTCCTAATGGTCTGCTTAAAAATGATTAGTGATGATTCATTATTAAGAGCATTAAATTTAACTAATTCATAAAATCATATGTTTTTATGGGATATAAATGGATAAAAAAGCTCTAATCAAAGAGAATCTTACCTTGATCAATGTGAATGAGAAGTTGACCTTCTTGAGCTTTAACACGAGAAGCAGCAACTAAAGTTCTGTAGTTGAAAACCAGAGAGAGAAAATAAATAAGCTAGTTCAAAACATATCCAAATTAGTCTGGAAAAAAAAATTCCAAATCCAAAATTTCTAACGATAAGGACAAAGATTTTACCAGTATCACTTTATATGTTCAGCACCACTACTTTCTTACGTCTGATAAAAGAACAGATGAAGACACCCCCAGAACTTCTTCTTCTTCTTAGATTGATTAATCACAACAAAAGCAACAGAATATGCAGAAGAATGGTAAGAAGAAAAGAAATCTTCAAACCAGCTTTTTTATTTTTAAAATGAAAAATAGTTCAAAGCTGAAGACTTGAGTAAATTCAGGCAAGCAATACAAAGTCAAAACCTTCAACAGAAGGTTTTTTTTTTTTTTTGGCAAGATTGACAAGAAAGTAACCAACTTAATCAATGCAAAACAAGAGTGACAGCTAAAGAGATTTTGAACGAAAACACTGACCTTTTTTTTTTAGTTTATATTGAACTGGACTGGCAGTAAGAAAAACAAATTTTTCAGTTTTTTTTTCTTTTCAAAATTTTTAAGGATTTTTATGGGTATATGATTGAAAGGAACACAATAAAACTTAATGCAAAAGAAGATTTTTCTTTTTTTTTTTTTGGGAAATGTAGCTTATAATTGGAAATCACCAAAACACACTCGATCAGAATTTTGAGAATAAGTAAACCAGTATAGTAAACATAAAAACTGGAAACGTTTTAGAAAATGAGAAGTTTGGTTTGAATTGATTCCGTCAGCAACTTGAAGGAAACTGGCGAAGAAATTGAAACAACACACAGTGCTGATGGAGAGTAGTTCGAGAAGAATTAGAACGGAAATGAGATCGCCAAGAAGAAGAAGAAGTTGGAAATAAGATCTGGAAGTGAACGACGTATCAAGAAAAGAGTACAGCTAATTAGCCACCCAAATTGGACGAAGACCTACATTTTTATATTGAGCATATCTCTGGCCAATTAACAATTATTATTATTCTAACAATTTAATAACAGACCAACACTATTTCTAGAGTCTGAGTCAACTTTATTATTCATATTTCGTTGCTTTCTCAATGTAATTTAATTCTGTCGGTGTATGAAAATTTATTAGCTTAATAATGAGGACAAAATAGCTCTTTAAAATTTATTTGTCTCTGAAGTTTCAATGTCATGCTTGAGTAAATGACATTAGAACTTCATAAGGTTTATAATCGATCATTTCAACACACAAGGAATAATCAAATCACAAGAGAAAATGTGGTTGGGATCTCTGAATAAAATTTAATACTTTAATTACTAGTGAATACTTGATTTTTATTTTATTTTTCGTTGCCGTCAAATCCTTGATATTATACTGGAATAATTAATTCCAAGATTTTTAAATATCAATCCTTTAAAGATTATACCAGTTTTAAAATTTATTGAAATTATGTATGTATGTTATTTTTAAAATATAAACTTCAATTAATTATGGGATAAGATATTGTCAATACCAATTTTATGTCACTACCACTTTTTCACCGTTAGATCAAAATCTTATTTACCTTTATCATTTCTCCTGTAACATCCCAACTTTTCACAAGCAGTAAAATTTTTTTTTTATCAAACATCATTTGTAAACACATCAGAGTAGAGCACCGGAGCGATTGAGTAACTGATATATATATTAAAATACCCACGGTAGCATGTCTTGCTGTTTAAACAGCGGTACAAGAGTGTTTCAAAAGTATAACAGAAAGAAGTCTTCAGTCGCGACTCCTAGGCGTGCTGCTTGTCCTTCTTCTCGATTCTCGGTCCACCCGATCCTGAAGCTAAGTTAAGAGCCGAGGTCCATGCATCGAACCCTGTAACGGTTAACCTCATGATTACATACATCATATATGTACAAATGACATTCTTAGACTTTTGGCAACATTTACTACGGTCGGACATAGGGTATACATATCGATATGTATAGCAATAACAATACGATCGGATGACGACAATCATACATCGGATGATAGACAACAAGATACTGATCAGAGTACGCACAATGGTACAGTCGGATGTACGACAATAGTACAATCGGAGTACGACAGAGTACAATCGGAGTACGACAATAGTACAATCGAGTACGATAATAGTACAATCAGTACGAGACAATAGTACAATCGAGTACAGACAATAGTACAATCTGAGTACAGGCATGACAGACAATAGGCATGACGTAACAACAAGACAATCGAGTACGTAAAATATACACATATGCATACAATAAACATCGAGTTAAGGTTACCAAGACGCGAACGTACCTTCGTTGACTACCGTCGAGATTTCGACGGAAAACGGAAAACGGTACGTTTGGATGCTGGTACGACAAAGAGGTCGAACGTAATCGGGGATACCCAGAGTTTCGCTGCAGATTTTCTCCAGAGCTCCTCTCTCTAAAACCTCTCTCTACTTTCTAAATTCTCAAGAGAGAATGGTGTGAAATTTCCAAAGGAGTTGCTTGCTATTTATAGAAGAAGTTGTGAGGGCATAATAGTCTTTTTCCATATTTCAACTTTCATTTTAAACCATGGAAACTTAGGGTTTTGGTGGATGATTTGTGGCCATGCAACACACCATTTCGTTCAGCCCTTCCCCAAGAAAAGATGAGTCACCAACTTATGTGACAAGTTGTGTATTCTAGAAGCATTTATACCCGATCGGTACCCGATTCGCGTAATCTCGGAAAAATCTCAAAATTATGGATTTACAACTTTGAAGCCATTTCCTCACTCATTAGAAATGTCCAAGTTAACCTAAATTTTGATTCCATATAGGGCTCCAACTGTCAGTCTGAAGTTCCTCGAAAAACGTGTCCGAACGCGTCCGGTTTCAGAACGCATTTCTGAAATCATCAATTTCTTCATTTATTTTATTTATTTTATATAAAATAATTATTTAATAATTATTTTATATAATTTTTCACAAAACTTTCCTATTGGTCCATTCTTGTATTTAGGCTTTAAAAATACCTAAACTCATCCATTTTTCTCAAAACTTTCCAATTAATTAGCAAATATATGTTTACTAATTTTAAGCCAAAACCACTAATTTTAGGGTTTTACATAATTATCTCGAGTAATTAGCCAATAATTTCCTAATTACTTTCTTATCAATAGTTGATAATTTTCTTACTTAGGATGCCTCATTATCTCATAACTTTTGTATTGACATTTTTGCTTTATGCCTCACGCATTATATTAATATTTACGGGGGCATTATATATGGTCTTTTCAATACTTTTTGAGTATTCTCCTTCAATTTCTCCAAGTTTGTAACTTAATAAATTACCTAAATTAGGGACAATATCCTTCCCTATTTCAAATAGATTTTTACTTGCCTCTTTTATAGCTTTCACAGGTATTTATAACCCCCAATGTACTTAGGGACCTATTTGCAAATTTTTAATTTGTTTTAGGGACCTATTTGCAAATTATCTAATTTCAAGAGAAATTACCCGGACAACAAGGTAAACTCAATACAAGGTGTTTGAGACCTCATATTCACCTATTTTTAATAGGTATATTTCCCAATTTTGATATTTACCCTAAGTGTGATTTTTAGGGTATTACACTCTCCTATTAAGATTCTGATCTAACAGTGAAAAAGTGGTAGTCACTTGGTAGTGACATAAAATTGGTTGTGACAATATCCTATCCCATTTAATATTACCCATATATAGTCTAAAAGAGATTTCTTCATAGTTGCCACTTGCCATTTGATATTATCGTAGTGTCCTTCTCATTTAATGACAACTCCTCCAAGTTTTGGGACACCTGAAAAGACAAAATATAATTTGTTTCTTTCATCATATAATCAACTAACGATTTAACATAAAAGCGTTATTATTATTATTATTTTGGAAACCACATATGTAATTATAGTTTCCCTCAACAATATAATGCATGAATCTTTTTGCTTAGAAAGAATGAAATTAATGATAGTTAGATTAAATAAATTAAAAAAGGGGTCCATGCCTTTTCAATATGAAACAAAGCTTGTTCAATTTGTAACTCAGTGTCACCCTCGCTAAGCGGTTGGGAATTCAAATTTTCAAATGCAAAATATTGGCAATTCTTCACATCCACGGACATTTAACATCTTTAATGAAGGATACTCTAGAGAATATCTTTGTAGATAGCGTGTCAGTTTATACCTTAATAACTTTTTCAAAATTAAACTATAGGGTGCAATCTGGGATCATTTCTTGAGAAGCTTTTTATTAACTATCAATTAACTAAATGCGATGAGTATGATACAAGTTAACAAGAATTTTGAGCTTTTTATCTAACATCTAGGTTTTAATTAAAATAAAATACTTTAAAAACTAATATTTTTGGATTTTGGAATAAAAGTGTAATGGAATGGAAATTGGTTTTGAAAAGTACGATAAAACCTCGTAGAACAATAAATTTTATCTATCCTTGCTTCAAAATATTTTTAGAAGTGTGCTACAAATTCAAAATCACATAAAGTTATTATCAATTGAGTTTTTCTTCCTATATAGGAGTATTCCTTTTCAATTTATGTACAATAAGGCCTACACTATTTTCAACACAATCGAGTCAAAACTTCATACCAAAAATATACAGAGTATGAAGTTTATATAATTTTTTTTTAACCTCAGTGAAACTTATATAAATAAGCTAATATATACTTTTGGTGCTTTAAGTTTACATGAGGTATATTTTTAATTCCTTAACTTTAATAAGTATAATTTTGGTCCTATAATTCTAATACCGTTAATGTTTCCAATGGAAAATGCTACATAACAAACTCAAATTATGAGTGTGTAAACTTAAGTTATGAGTGTAATTAAATGTTATTAATCTTAAATTTAAAATATGTATTAATTTAAAGGTATTTAAAACCTAATGAAGCAATCAATATCAAAATCTCAATTGTATTAAAAAATTAGTTTAATAATCTAAATTTATTATATTAAAAATTTAAACTTAAATATGTTTTATCAACTGCATTGCCATCACTTGAATTTTTGTGTCAATATTTTCCATTATCAACACTAATGGTGTTACAAGTATATGATCAAAAGTATTCTTCTTTTACAAAATTAAGGGACCCAAAGTATACTTCAGATAAAATTTAAATTACTAAATGTATATTTTAGCATATAAATAAACCGACGCAGCCGAAGACTTGGACTTTTCAAACAGCTAAGCGCTAATCACCCTTGCAAAATTATTAGTTTATTACTCTTATTGAAGAATATCGATATGATCTATAGCATGCAATATTTAAATCTTTTTCTCTTACTCCTTCCAAGTTCCATCCACAACATAAGTATTTTTTTTTCTAATTTTGATTACTACTCCAAAATATAAATTCATTCAATATGATAATAATATCTAGATTCTAGAGCATTTAATATATTTTATTCTACTCTTTTGTATGATTAAATAATATAAGTAATTATTTCATTATAATTAATGTATTATTGAATTTTGATAAAGTTAGTTTTAGATAGTACTACAATTTTTTTCATCTTTAATGATGTGATTTTTATTTAACTACATTTTTTATTTGTATGCCCGTAGCTAAACCCATGTTGTGGAACGTGGATATGTGAGTCATGAGCAATAATTAATTATGTATAAGTAATTAATTCATTATGATTAATTATGTATGATGACCTGTAAGTAACGTGTGTTAAGGAAGAATAATGCTAGTAATTAATTATTTCCATCACATCTAAAACGCAAATTGTTTATTTTTATTCGAGTTGGATGAGTTTCTAAAATATATCGATTAAACAATGTAGTAGATAGTTCAAAATTGAAATGACATTATTTATTATATCGATTTGGTTATATAGGAACAAAAATATACCTAATGTCATGAGTAATAAAATGGAAGCACCATGTGAATTAAGAAGGATGGTTACTTAATGACAAAATTTCATTTGAAGGAATCATCCTAATGGTTACTTAATGACAAGATTTCATAATTTGAAGGAATCATCCTAATTTTATATGGACAAAATGTCTCTATAATATTCGACTGCCTGTTTTCAATGCAAATTTTAAAGATGAGATTCCAATGTTTGTGTTTGATCCATATATTCTATATAAATAGAAATAAAATCTAAAATTTACTTTTATAATTCTCAAATGTGATTTTTAATTAAAAACATAAATAAAAAATTTAAAATTTTGCAATACAAATTATATCGGAACCATCAAAACAATGAGAATTGAAATATCTAGCTATGTGCTTTTAGCTAGTCCAAAAGCGTTTTTCTTTGGCTGTCTTAGAGTATAAAGAAAGCAGCTACCCACTCTTATTTTAAAAAACTTTGGAGAACGCATAAAGCTTTGCAATATAGCCATATATATAGGACAAAGACCTGCATTTTTATATTGAGCATATCTGATTAATTAACTCTTAATTGCTATTTACTATTATTATTATAATAACAATTTAGTAATAGACCAATTCTAATAACAATTTAATTCAACTTAGTTAGGATAAAATTAGTTTTTATTCTACTGGATTTGATTTCCAGTTTTTACTTATAAGAAAATTAAACTTAGTTTTTATATATATATATATATATATATATATATATATATATATATATATATATATATATATATATATATATATATATATATATATATATATATATCTTTTATTCTCAATATCATAATAAAAAATTTAGCCTTTGTCATAGGCAAATTAAAAAGAACACTAGCTCTTTTAGTGTTATACTTTTTTGAGTTCCTTTCAGGAAAAACCAACTTGGTTTTTTTTTTTTTGCCATCAACTTGGTTATGGAAAGATGCCATGAAGGAGGAACCCCGTGAATGACGTGATCGTGGGAACAAGATAGCAATCCAAAAAAAAAAACAAAAAAAAACAAAAACAAACAAACAAAGCCACTTGGTTAACTATTGATTAAAAAACAACTCGATAATTTTATATAAACCAATATACATTAATAAAAGAATTTATTTTTCCCAACGAAAAACGATTGCACTACATCCAAGAGCCAGATCACCAAATTGGCAAATTTTATATTATAAATAATGAAGTTGCGATTATTTTTTAAAAGTAATATTATATTTAAAATTTTGTAGTAAATTACTAAAATTTAACATAAAGTTTAGAAATGAATTTAATTTTTAAAACAAATATAATTTCTCTGACAAATTTAACTTAAATATGTAAATTATGGGTATAAAGTTCCTATCGCAACCCATCATACAACTGTGCAGTGCGGGCTTGGACTTCTTATCATTTATTTTTTGCGGACTTGGATTTCTTATAAACTTGAAACCATCAACGCAAAAAAAAAAAATAATAATAATAATAAAATAAAAAAAAAAAAAAAAAAAAAAAAGAAGAAGAAGAAGAAGAAGATAGATACGAATTGCCAATATGAGAAAAATAAAGAAGCATGTTTAATTAAAGTTGGGTTTGGTGCTGTCTTGAAATTCATAGTTGGAATTAAGAAAAATTTATAAAATATTTTTTTAAAAAATTCTTAGTGTATTTTTAAACTATTGAGATAAAATTTTGTTACCTTTTTATCATCCCATGCCTTCCCGACCGAAACTTCTTGGCCCATCATATGCAAAACGTTGTGGCCCATTTCAGCATCATTACTTTATGTTGATCATTCGGCTCATTTTGATATTTAATTAATTGACCTATCTTTTTTATTTTATTTTTTTATACAAGGAAACATAAAATAAACGAAAGAAACTAAAACAATGAAAGTCTCAGTCCTCTTCTATCATGTTGTACTCCCGTCAGATCAGCAACAAGGAAGTGATAAAGACCAGTAGGGAGATCTGAGAAATGTCTTTCATCCGGAGACTCCACATGTGACAAAGCAAAATTAGCCAACTAATCCCTTCCCTTAGAATATGGCTATATTGGATAACCCATTTCTTGCGAGTGATTGCTCGTATCCAAGACACCAAATGAGACTCATGAGCTGCACTACCTTTTTGGATAGTAATGCAATGAGTGATTTACATGTGTAAAACCCTAATATTCATAATTCATGTAAATATGGTATTTTGATAAATAAATTACTAAAATACAAAGGTGAATATGTGTCTCAAATGATTATAATCCATTGATTATAATTTTTCCCAAATTTCACTAGGAAATTAATAGACAAATGGTTGAATTTGAGACTACATATTTAGCACAATAAAATGTGACATAATTAACACATCAAATAATGGTTGATTTATAAAGAAACAAGGAGTGTTATGAAAACACTTAAGCAATTTAAAGGCTATTAGTAAAAAACTAATGGACAATTAAGCTTTCACTAATTAAAATAATTTGTGTAGTTCTACAAATTAATCAAGAGACAAATTAAAAAGCATAAATTAGGGAATGTCTTAATTCAAAATCAAGGACTAATTAGAAGACAAGTTTAGCCTTGAATGAAGCACTAATGAGCATAATTAACTAAAGAACCAATCATACAATGACAATTATACCTAATAACATCTAAAAAAACTACATTAAAGATGCTAACTAGGATTAAATCTTCATCCCCTTAAGTCATAGTGGAGGACGAAAATCACATGGAAGAGAGAGGGAAAGATTAAACAATAATATAGTTAAGAGCACATGTGTTATAAAATAAAGATCTTCAATAGTATAAGTAGGATTTTCTAACACAAATGGAAGGTCAAGATTAAATCTAATAAAGCTAAATCTAATGGTTCTAATTAAACACACAAATAAGATAAATCCATGTGAATTTGAGAGAACCAATGGGAAGCTTGGGTTTTCATTTATGAGACTCAAAGAAAACACAATTTAAAAGCCAAAGAAGAGAGGGAGGGGGCGGATTGGCAGAGAAAAGAGAGAGGGAAAAAGAAAACTTGGATGAGAAGAAGGAGAGTAATTGTATTTTAATTAAGATATTATCTAAACAAAGCACATGGGATAATGAATGGGGGAATAACTTGGAAGAGGATAAGATAAGATAATAAATGGAATGGAAGAGGATAAGGAGAGAGAAGGAGAGAGGGGGCGAAAATTTGAAGAATAAAGGGAGAGAAAAGAAGACTTTTTGCAAAAGAAAAGGGTATTTTGGGTAGTTCACAAGTAAGGGCATTTTGGTCCTTTCTCATGTGAAGTTTTTCCTATAAATAGGAGGGCTTGATCTCTTCATTCTTCACACCAAATCAGCTCCACGAGGTAATTTCTAAAGTAGTGGGAGTGAGTGTGGAGAAGCTTGAAGGAGTAGAGGCAAGATCAAGATCAAGGTAAGTTCTTGAGTTTTAGTCTTTAAATTCATAGTTAAAATTGTGTTTTGATCTTGAATCTTCCAAAGTAGTTTTGTTTTCATGTTTTTGAGGTTAAAAATGAGCTTGTTTCGAAAATTTGATGGAAAATATGGTGGAGCAAAATTTTTGAAAGTTGAAGATCAAAATAGCGAAATTTTGGTAAAGTTTACGGTTAGAAGTTTTTCTGGAATCAGTAACATAGAAGCCATGATTTTATGTAAAATATGAAGTTATAAAATTCTAAAATTATTCATGGTTAAATTAGAAATCTAGGGATTTCCAAATATACCTATAGTGTATCATTTTGAGTTTTATGCAAGGAGATAAAAATTCCAAAAGTTGGGCTACGTTTTCTGGAAAATTTCTGGGCAAGGGTTGCAAAACGTTAAACTGGAAATAATTCACATGTTTCCAGTGAAAAAATTATTTTCCCTCAAAAGTAGACATTCTAAGGATTCCGATGAATTTTACGGAACCTCTATTCGATTTTTGTAGAATTAATTATGATTTTTTCAAAATCATTGAAGAATCTGCCCAGAAATTCTGAAGTAGCGTTTTTAATAAAATGTAAGGGTAAAAATGGTATAACAAATCCACCAAGGGTAGAAATGTCAAAATAGGTGAAAATATCCTTTTTGATATTACTGTAGGAAATATGATATTAATTATAATATCATGGAAAATAAAATAATCCAACGGTAACATTATAGGATATCCGGGAAGTCCGAAGTCAGATTCAAAAGGTCGGGCATTTGGAATTACACGGTGAAAGGTACGGACGCGTACTGTAACTTTAAAATTGTTGTAAACTTACATGTCTTTGTGTGCCATGTATGGTTGATGCTTGAGATGTAATGAATATCTGTCATATATAATGTTCATACTTTTCATATGAGGTTAACTGTTACTGACGTCCGATGTGATGTGTGCTATGTCTTGTTGTGTTGTTAACATTACATCTCGTCGTGTGCTTATGTATTGTTGTAACCTTACATGTCTGTGTGCCATGTCTGGTTGATGCTGAAATGTAATGAATATCCGTCATATATACTGTTCATACTTTTCATATGAGGTTAACTGTTACCTGAGGTCCGATGAGTATTGGACCTCAGATCTATCAAAGGTTCAGAAAAGGAACCAGGATCAAAGAAGGCACCGGTAGATGGAGCCGTAGAAAGGCATCGATGGATGAAGCCGGGAAGAGGCACCGGTCAAAGAAAATGCCGGAAGAGCTTCATCAGAGCATTCTTTCTGGCAAGAATCAAAGAGGTTATTTCAAACCGTTTGGTGTCTAGGCGGGGTTCGTCTATGTGGTTCGGTCAATAAGTCACCGTAAAAGACGGGAGACTTCCACTAGACTAACATCCATCCTGGCCAATATGTTTGATTAACTGAGTTAAATTCATTGTTACAAGTCTAGTTAAGGCTTGGTTTAAGGTTGTATAGTTACCATGTAAAAGTTGTAATTATACATAGTTTTATATTATTGTATCACATGAATATTCCTTCGGGATTTTTAATATACTAGCTTATGCTGGGCATTTTATGTCAGTTACTCATTGTCCAAACGTTAGTGTATGCTCTCTGTTCCGCATTACTCTGATGTAGCACCTCAAACTCCATTGATTTTTTTTCTAAAACTACGTGTCAACGACACACTAAACAGTATGGAATTTGGGGTGTTACAACATGCCTTCAACCCGCCTCCCATGCCATCTCTAGTCCTCTCAAAACTCCCACAACTCAAATTAACATTGCTGAGCACCTTCTAATCCATGCAGCAAATCCTCCCAACCACTTTCTAGAGAAATCTCGCAACAAACCCCCACAAGCCGCCACCTGTTCTGCACCCTTTGATGCCCCATCTCGAATTAAGTTTCACGAATGGAACTTACGGGAAAGACCGGCGAACACTAGATTTCTTCGTGTTATGCGCTGAAATCCTTTTCGACAGTTCTAGCTTTTAGATCTCCCAATATCTCAAGAATGGCCTCGAGCAATAATTAAACTTTACATCTCGTGTGTTATGAATAAATTCATTTCGCCATTTCCGAGATAAACCAAGAAGAGACAATAAATAGCTCATGCCAAAAAAAAACCGCCTAGGGTAAATTCATCACTCTTCCAATTCTCCATTACCCATTCAATCCAATCATAGCTAAAAAAATAGGGGAATGATTAGCGAGTACCACCTCATACTAGAAAGCGCAAACCACATGACAATCTCTAACGCATGCATATTGGTCTCGCTTCTTGATGACACAAGTGGGCAAAGACCATCGTTTTCGGACCAAGCACCGATCCATACCCTCAAAGGGAGCATTTGGTGGAATAATTTCCATCCAAATATTTGTACTTTATGTGGTCCCACCCACTTCCATAGCTTTTTCCATATGTCACAATTAATAACATAATGTTGAAATTCAGCTTCAACTAAATACGGATAGAAACTTTTAACACTAACACCATTTAATTCTCCTCGCCAACCAAAAGGGTCGATTTGACCCATCATTAGAAGAAGGATGGAGCATACCTCTAATTAAAGCAACCACATTCGGGAAAGCAAGCTGTTTAGTAAAGGTAGATCCTACCGGCCATGTTGATCAACAAACCTACTAACCATGCACTCTCGCATATCGTGGGAAGGGGACTCATTACGTAATCTTGCGGACATACGGAAAAGGACACCCATTTATCTTTCCAAAAGAAATAGAAACCCCATCCTCGATTTCCCATACCACCTCATTCTTCATATTAAAAAAATGTTACATAAAGAGCTCCGAATGTAGAGCACCCTGACTTTAAGGATTGGTAAGCTACCGGTTTGTACCTTGTACTTGCCTCGTAAAAATTGAACCCATATGGCATCTTGCTCGTTTTGGAACTTCCAAGCACATTTCATAAGGAGAGCATCATTCATAATTGCGGTTATTATTAAACCAAGACCTCCTATTGACTTAGGACTAGTCAACACATTCCAACTTAAAGCATGATGAGCTCTACGCAGATGGGAATCACCGAAATGAAATTCCTTTGGATTCTATCAATCTCATTGCATATATTTAAAGGCGGCCTAGCATAATGCATATGAAATAAAGGAATAGTAGATAATACTGACTTGACAAGAGTTATTCTACCTGCTTGAGACAGACATTATTGCTGCCACCCACCTAACTTCCTCCGTAACTTATCCACAATATGTTGATAACACTTGTTTAGTTGCTCGCCCATGTATCATCCAAGCCCCCAAATATCTTCCAACATTTTTAACTCTCTTGAAGCCACTTTTAGCCACCAAGGAACCGGCCAAATCCTCGGCTATGTGTTTGGAGAAATAAATGATAGTTTTCTTAATGCTTACCTTTAGACTGAAATATGTTCAAACAAAGAAAGGAACTTCATAACAATCTCCAACTGATCAGATTTTGCTTATGTGAATAACATAAGATCATCAGCAAACATCAAGTGAGAAACAGGAGGGCCTCCCTGGCCCACCTTAATAGGAGTCCAAAGACCTCCATTCACAACATGTGGAGATAATATGAGACAATTTTTCCATAGCTAATGTAATTAAATACGGGGATATGGGGTCACCCCCGACGGATGCCCCTAGAAGGCCGAAACGATGAGGTTTTACCCCACTCTATGAGATATTGAAGGACGAAGTGGAAACGGCTGAACTATAATACATGGAAAGCCAACTTCCTCAAGTATGTTATGTAAAAATTCCAATTCACATGATCATACACCTTTTCTAGATCAACCTTAATTGCCATAAAGCGCCTCACTCGCATTTTGTTCATTGAATGAATCAACTCTTGAGAAATGACAATGTTGTCATGTATTTGTCATTTTGGTACAAAATTGGCTTGAAAAGGCGAAATAACAATCTCCATTACTAGTTGTAAACGCCTCACAATCAACTTAGTGATCGGTTTATACAATGCGAGCAAAATGAGATGGGTCGAAACGAGACATAGATGTTGGTACCTGCACTTTAGGGATCAATACAATCAAAGTATCATTTAGAAATCTAATGTGCGAGGGGTTATGCCAGACATCTACAATCAATCTCATAATCTGATGACGCAGCACACTCCATTGTCTCTGGAAGAAGCTGCCGCCACGAAAATCCAAGGGCGACCTACACAAATGTGAAAGAGCTTGCATTCCTAAAGCTTTAAGAGACACATAAACATATTTTCACTTATTAATTACAATAATATTGAATAGGAATACATTACTTCTAACGCATTTACAACATATTTGCTTCAATTAAAATATTAAGTAATTTGTAAAAATTTCGTAGAGTTTTTCGGCTTTTCAAGATTTCTATCATAGCATACGAGTTCATTATAGCATGAGGAGCTCCGCTCCGCAACAATACATATAGATACATACAACTTGAACAAACCGGAAGGTGGGAATCCTACCATAGATGATGTGGAGCACCTAAACAAAATTTACCAACATACCAACATGGGGAGCTCCGCTCCGCTCCGCAACAATACATATAGATACATACAACTTGAACAAACCAGGGAAGGTGGGAATCCTACCTATAGATGACGTAGAGCACCTAAACAAAATTTACCAACATATATATAAAAGAGTTTAAGGTCTCACATTGAAGCAAGCTTAATTCAAATGTTGCACCGGCTTCAACTTAGCCATGTAGACCTTCGTGATTAGCAAGAGGGACATGATCGATCGCACTATCTACACTACAAGAAAAACAATATTTGCGACGGAATTTGCGAGGGAAATAAATTCCGTCGCAAATTTTGGTTAATTTGCGAGGAACCATGTTTCCCTCGCAAAACTCACTTTTGCGAGGAAACGTATTTCCCTCGCAAAATACCCCTTTGGAGGGAACCATGGATCCCTCGCAAAAAGGGTATTTTGCGAGGGAACTATGTTTCCCTGCAAAATCACCTTTTTGAGGGATCCATGGTTCCTTCGCAAACCGGCGACCATTTGGCCGCCAATAACCCTCCTTTTTGCGGGGAACCATGTTCCTCGCAAAGGAGTATTTTGAGAGGGAATTATGTTTCCCTCGCAAAAATCACCTTTTTGCGATGGAAACTTAGTTCCCTCGCAAAAAAGAGGGTTCTTAACTGTCAAGGTCATGGTTTTTGGTGATATTTTGCGGGGGAACATTGTCAAATACCTTGCCCTTGCCCTAAGTTCATTCATTCGTGCATATTGTTCTCCATTCTTAACTCCTCTGATCCGTCTTCCTCCTCGAGTCTCTAACGCAGTCGCGAAATTCGTCCCTCTCGCACCGTAGCTCTGTCGTGCTCTCTCCCACCGTCCTCCTTCCCTCCTCTCTCATACCGTCAAACGACCTCCGTGACCCCTCCCCCTCCCGCGCGCACAGGTTTATCTCAGCCCTCTGAAGTTTCGCCGCTCTCCCCACCGTCGTCACTACGCATTGCCGTTGCGAGCAACAAATGATTAAACCTGTAATTAATTACTTCACTCCCACCCCATCCCACTATTGATATACGAATTTCCCCCTTTTTAAATCTTTCTTCCGAAATTTTGCTTAAATAAATGTCAAGCAAGAGCTTGTAATTTTATCATGTTGGTAATCAATGCAGGTTTGTTCTTCATTCGAAAGGGAAGCGTAGAATAGCCTCATCCATAGATTTGCAAAATAGAAAGAGGAAGGGAGAACGAGAGATTTGTTGTTGCGCATGCTACAGTCGGGTTAGAGGAAAGTGGTGGTGATGAATCACCAACATCTTCTATATATCTCTTTATTGTGTTTCTGGTACTGATGGCTAATATGGGACTGGAATCTATATGGTTTAATTTTTGTCCTTTGATACACAAAGACCCTCTGATTTTAGGATCGTTCCCTAAGTAATTAAGAAATTGCCTAGAATCTATATTGTTTAATTCTAGGTATCTAGATTTTCTTTTTTGGCTTTTAATATTACCATTGCCTATGACGGAGAATTATCAAATAGGTTCTTTACCAAGAATGCTATCATTTTTTCATCCACAGTGGTTATCAAATAGGTTGTTTACCAAGAAGATTTTACTTCAAAGTAACGAATTTGCGAGGATAATGCTCTCTTTCATTTTGTTATACTCTTCCTTTCGGTTCGCCCGTGCTTGACAGCTAGAACTTCATGCGAGAGGACTAGATGTTAACCCACGTGGTTATACGATACATGTAAAATTGTAAATGCTTGATGCACCGAAATGGGGAAAAGAATCAATAGAGAAATTCTAATTTCTTTTTCTTTCGATAATTTTTCTTAATTTTTATGCAATTCTTGTGAGATTCGGCGTCCAAAAGTTTAGAGGAAACAGGAGAGGAAAGGAAATGAGTCTTTGTATGCTTTTAAAGCCCCAAATGGTGCCACAGATGAGACCGATGATAAATGTTGCTCCTATTTTTGGTTGTACGGGCTGGCTGAAAATGATTTCCCTCTTTATACTTTGTTACTTGAAAATCATAATGGAGGTTATGAAATAAATTGTTTTCTGATTTATTTATCCTACTTGTTCTTCCTTCATCTTGTTGCGAGATGTGGAAGAATTCTACAACCAATGTGATCACAGTTAGCTACACCGACTCTATTAAGCCTTCCATTCTTATATCATTTTTTCCCAAGTAGCTACACTACAATTCTTGACTAAATGAAATGATAATTCTCAAGAAACTCTTTGCGGGAAATGTTATTCACATTTTTAGAAGTGAAGATGTTATGTAGCTACTATGCTAGCTGCTTGGTCAATTTATTGTAAATGAAGAATTTGATGTTTCCACATCTGGATTTTCTTTTTATAATTGCTTGCCTTTGGAAAGAGGCAAAGATGATTATCTCAGCTTAATATGCCTCTGATTTTGTTATCTTTCAGCTTGTAATAATTGTAAATACAAGAGATTTTTTTAAAAAAATGCTTAGCAGTCATTGTCTTGATTTGTAAATTGTTGAAATATTAAGTTCCCTGTAGTTGCGCTCTCTTATGTTTTGGCTTAACCGTTAGCATTTGATTATTCATTTCTCTTCTATATTTATACTATAATTTAAAGCTATTTTAATTTTTGTTAGCGAAAGTGCATTTCAATTTATTTGGTTGATTATGTTTGTAATCTTACGGTGTAGGTTAATTCTATTGGCGCGAGGTGTTAGAGTTCATTGCTGATTTTGGAAAGCCTACAAGACCCCTTCTGCGGCAATGGGCCCTAGAACAGATGGAACGAAAATTCATGATGAGGAAACAAGGATTGTCTTCCAAATGGCATTACCTATCAACTATAAGGTATGAAATTTTGCCACTAGCTTTCGGTATAATGCGAATTTCATGGATGTGCCCGACATTATTAAACATTGAGCTGAATATTACTTTGTTGCTTTACGGTGCTTGGATTGGTCCAGGGAAAGATCCGTCGGCATTTGAGGATGACTAGACTACGCCGCTGTTTAGACTTTTTAGTTCATTTTGATCGCAACATTATAATATGTAATATTTTGTTTTTGCTATGTAAACTTTTATCATTGTTACAATCTATTTTTATGATATAAAAGTTCTTTTTCCTATTTTTTATGTATTTTTTTATTTTTCTGATTTTTTATATTTTTTAAAAATAAATTATAATTTGCGAGGAAAATCCTTTCCCTCGCAAAATCTTGAATTTTGCGAGGGAAAGGTTTTCCCTCGCAAAATCCTGAATATTGCGAGGGAAACATTTTCCCTCGCAAACTTCAAGATTTTGCGAGGGACTTTTTTCCCTCGCAAAATTCAGAATTTGCGAGGGAAAATGGAATTTTTCCGTCGCAAAATGAGTTGCGAGGAACATTTTTGCGAGGGAACTTTTTCCGCCGCAAACCAATTTTGCGACGGAAAATGGCTTTTTTGCGAGGGAATTTTTCCGCCGCAAAAACCAGTTTTTTTAGTAGTGATATGGCCAAAAATATTTTTTGATGAACAACGTCCAATTAAAATAAGTAAATAAAATACTAAAGGAATAAGTTAAGCAAGTAAAATTTCATAATAATGGAATGACAATTATATTCAATTTCTAAGTACGAAATTATAAATGCGATTGCCATGATATAAAAGATTATTAATATGAAAATACTAGGTAAACAAATAACTCATCGACGAAATTAAGTACCGATGATATGAAAAACTTATTTTGAATGAGAACTTAAACAGAATGAAAAAACGTGGACACACATCCACGAGGGTAACTAACCAAACGCGGCTCGAGGCCACGAAAACAAGCGTGGACACACAGTCCACGGGGTAAGTAACCAAGCGCTACGGAAGCCACGAAAACAAGCGTGGGTATGAAACCCACGAATAAAAAGCGTGGAAACAAATCCCACGAATATCAAGCGCGAGTACGGTGCTCACGAATATCAAGCGAGCTCGAGGTTAACCATGGTGCACCAAGGACTAACAGTACTGCTGTTAGTAACCCGATTCCGTATTCGGTCCTCTCAAAACAATTTCAAGCATGTATGGGGTCAATTCACCAAAAGCAATGGAAAATTCCTTTTGTCAAGATAACGATAGCTCGTATCAAATATTTCATAATAGAATACCCCTGCATGAAGTTTCATAACAAAATGAAATTTATGAAAAATATCTCAAAAGTTTCCTTGCCATGTAAGTGCATAGTCATGAATTATACTATGAAGCAATTGGGAGAAAATATATAATAACAAATAAAATCATCAATCTTTAATCATGTAATATCAATAAGAAATTGAAACAAATATGATAGACTCCCTTCACAAAATCATGCTTATAAATATGGTAATTATTACAAAAATACGACAACTGGTAAAAAATATCATTTATAAAAATTATAATTGGACGCTATTCACTCACCTGTTGACTCCCAAGTGATGATTTGATTTTCCATTTCAAGTATGTAGACTTGGAAAGAAATTTACCATGTAATAGCCTAATTATCCAAAAGAAAGAACTTCCTCTTAACTTTAATCCGCAATTCTCCTACATCAATTTCCATTTCATATTTATTTATTCTATACCATCTTTGTAAAACACGCCTTAGTCAAAAATTTCTCATATCATAACCGAAAGAGATTTGCCGTGCCTCTCAAAATAACCAGATTCAATAAAAGATTTGCAGTAATAGGGAACCTGGATCATTTTCCCAACGAATTCGCAACGGGTTTGATTGGAATAACAAAGAAATGTAAACAAAAATGGGGGGTTTTTGGTTCAAACGTATCAAAAACGAAATAATAGAAACAAAACAAAATGAAACACAGATTAAACAGATAAACGTAAGATCAACCCGGATTTCGAATTCCACCACTTTCCTTCCTGACGAAAACAGATTTTGAAACGAACTCCCGATTGATTACGGATGAACCGAAATCTCTGCGTTCATCCGAAAATCCTCAACTAGACGATCGCCTAGCGTTTATCCGAGCAGTGGCGTGTCATTGTACGATCGCACAACAAGCACTTGAACCTAGTTCGAACCGAATCCTTGGGATTTATCAATCTAGGCGTTAAATCTAACACCCAATCCGAAAGTAAATCGAATCCAAAATTACAAAACAAAACGAATTTGTTATCAAGTAAGAACGAGTCCTCCGGATAGTGGAATCCTCAATCCGTGGGCTAATCACCGGCTTAGTCCATCATGGCTATGTAGAACGAAAATGGAACAAATGAAGAAGTTCATCATGAACACGAAGAATGTATGAAGAATGCTTGAGAAAAATAAAACTTCTGTATTTAATCCAAAACTGAGTAAAAACGTGAATGACCATGTATTTGTGGCTGCCATCTAACTTAAAGTTAACCTAAAATGGAAATGGGCTCCAATGGTTCAGCCCAAAATGAAAATAAAATAAAAGTGGGCTTTAATTACAAAATTCGAGCCCAAATAAAATCCAGAAATATATATCTGACTTCGGCTCCAAAATTGACCGCCCTATTGTCCGAATTTTCCCTTCATGTCTGCATAACAATTGTAGCTCTTTGAATCATCTGAAATATGAAACAAAAATGAGGCAAATCCGATGTCTGGTTCAAAAGTTGTGGTAAAAATAGTGAAGCAATGTAAAACTGGAAATTTATCATTAAATATGGCTAAAAGCTAATCAAAGGCCTAAAGCCCAAATAAGTATAAAAGCCATTATTTACTAACTAAAGAGTCCTAAATTATTAATAAGAGATAAAAAGAAGTGTATGAAATATTCAATTATCAATAACAAACAACAATGATGGGACAACAATCCTAGAATCAAAGCAAAACGAATTATTCAACCATAACTTGCTCATACACGAAGGCTACGATCAACTTAGACACCAACATAAATCCTTCCCAAACCAACTTAATACAAGGAGTCAATCCTGTTAACAACGAACACAATTTCAGCAACCATGAACAACTCCTCAGACTTTTCAACACATTACGAGAAACAAAAGAAAAACAAGAGAAAAGGGGTAACATTAGTTTTATCTATTTATTTGGTTACAAACTCTCTTTAAAGCATTTTGACAAACACCTTATGTGCCACAATGATCAAACAACTTCATTAGATTTCCTACTATCCAAATCTCTTGCCCAATCATTCAAAAACATTAATATATACATATATAAACAAAGTTTACTTCGGAGTACTATATAACTCTATTCTTTATTGATAATCAATTTAAACCGAAGGAAATCAACACCAAAAATTATATTATTCTTCTAATGAAAATAACGAAGTTCAAAATTCCTATTAAAGTATATCTTTTCTTAAACATTAGATTAGAAATCACTAGTTTTCTTCCCTCTTTCGAACCAAAAACTGCACAAAAGATTTCCATTCCCCACTATTTCTGAACATAAAAACCGATAAGAAGAAGCAAGAAGAAGAACTAAAGCACCCATAATCTGACTACATACAAACATAGAAGCAGAGAAAAGACTTGGAACATACCACTCTATCAAATGGACTAGAAGAGGAAAAAGGAGAAGACGCAAAACTCCACCGACTTGTAACTGGTCGAAACAGGGGAGGAAGATGACTTCTATGACAGAGACGAAGGTGATGATGAGGCTGGAGGAGATAGAAGAACAAAGAAGAAGCAAGATGGACCAAGGCTATGCGCACGCAAAAAGGAGGGGAGCCGTGGCTAAGAAGCAGGAAGGAGAGTTAGAAGAATCCAGAAATCTTTGTCCACCTGCCAACCAATAAAGACCCCAAGAAAGGTATCTAGCTGTATTTTTTTTCTCTTCAATGATCGGTTGGAGTGGCGGAAGTCATAAGCCCATATCATATATTTCCTTTGCTGCCACGTGTCCTATATCCCTCTTCAATTAATCTGCTCTTTGTCCATGAATTTACTTGTTCTGCTGGTCCTTTAAATAATTCTATTTTCTTTCTAACATTCCATCAATCATCTAATAGGGAATCAAGATTATCTCAATCCAGAATTTAGTATATGACACCTTAATCCTATCTAGTAGATCCT
Source organism: Acacia pycnantha (assembly GCA_025563575.1). Classification (NCBI taxonomy): domain Eukaryota; kingdom Viridiplantae; phylum Streptophyta; class Magnoliopsida; order Fabales; family Fabaceae; genus Acacia; species Acacia pycnantha. The sequence goes on along the minus strand of JAMWYP010000672.1, from coordinate 37,325 downwards.
CACATTTAGTCAAATATCTATCATACATAACATAGAAATAAACTAAACAAGCTTCTTCTTCTTCTTCTTCTTTTTTAATATGCTAGATTAATTAATTGTTAATTAATTATTGTAGATATCAAGAATTCTCAAATTTTTGCAGTCATTACAAGAACACTGCCGGGAAACCATCAAGACCAGGGGCTTTATAACTTCTCATGCTAAACAAACAGCTCTGAACCTCCTCACATGTAGGAATCTTGTGCAATCCATCCAAGAGCTCATGGGGAATACTCGGCCAGTAGAAATAAGACACCTACGATTGGGAGTCTCATCTAAAAACAGATTCTAGAAATAAGCAAGGGCCATATTCTTGAGTTGATCACCATTTTCCACTCACATATTGTGCTCATTTTTTAGTCTCGCCTATTTTATTAAAACTCGCCTAGTAACAGCTTTCGGATGATAGAACTTAGTATTCCGGTCTCCTTCGGTTAGCCATTGCTTGATGAGACTTTTGGAACCAAAACAAATCTTCCCTCTTTAAAATATCATTTAACTACTTTCGCATTCTCGTCTCCTTTACCTCCCGTATAAAAGAATCATTACTTTCACGTTTTTGTTGCAACATTTCCGCTTCGAGCTCAAGGACATCTTTATCTAGAAAATATTACCATAAACCTCCCTATTCTAACGACCCAAAGGTGTGACCAGCGAGCTAACATAATAGGAAGGTCAAGGCAAGTCTTCCAATGAGACCTCATAAGGTCGTGAAACTCGAGTGGTTCATCCAATCAGCTAGGAAACGAAAGGTCGATCATTTTTACCCTCCGGAGGACCTGCATAATCTCAACAACATAGGACTATGATCTGAATTATGACGTGGAAGATTAACCACATCCGCCTTAGCGAAGGACGCTCTCTAGGATGCATTAACAATAACACGATCAAGCTTCTTGAAGACACAAGCTAGATGACCCCACTTTGGGCCCATCCATGTATAATAACTTCCCGACACCTTAATATCATATAGTTGCCACCTTAACAAACGATTCCAAAATACCCAACACGGACCAATGGCGTAGGGTTACCGCCTTTTTTTTCCTTCACCTCCGCAATCTCATTAAAGTCAAGCAACAACTACCCATTGGTTTACAAATAATCCCGCAATTGTATCCAGCACTCCCAAAGCGTTTTACGTTCCTCCTCCCTAGGACTTCCATACATAGTCGTAAATTAAAAGACGCGACCCATAGCATCCACTTTCATATGAACATGCTGAAAAGAATTATTTAAAATAGTAACTCGAGCATCCCGAGATTTTCACAGACCCAAATTCCTCCGAAAAATCCTCGCTTCCTCCACAAAAGAGTTATCGAACCCAACCTTTTCGGTAACCTCAAACACTTTTCTCTACTAGTCCTTGTCTCAACTAGCACCAATAAACTAATGTTATACTTCGATGTCAAATACTTCACTGGCGCCCAAGAGCAAGCATTGGCCGCCCCGCAATTCCATACGAGGAATGATGTCATGGTAATCGCGGAGCAGGACATGTGAAACGCGTACACGAGATACTTTACCACTAGTTCCCTCTTTTAATTTAGCCTTTCCACTTCCTACCGGTCTTCCTCTTTGTTTTTTCCCACCATTCGCATTGGGCTCCCAATTTCCTCATCCAAACGCCCGCTACCCCCAAACTCACCATTAATAACTTGCTCAATAAATTCCATTGAATTTTCGCCTCAACCACACATGGTTGCACTTCCTTTACTTGGCCCACAATGGGAGAGGCCAAAATAATATTATGAGAGCTCCCCATCCTCCAAATTCTCCACATTATCAATCCCCTCAACACTTGTCACGGTTCCATCTAACAAATACTTGCCCTTGAAACATCATGCACCATACGTTTTCCTTGTGTAGCGGCGACAATTGCATTTTGACCGAAACTAGGGTCCACTTCCATAATCTCACCACCCAACGTCAACCCACCCCTTATCGTCTTCTCTCGTTGGAAATTATGCCCTAAGGGCAAGTCATTGCACTTTAAACGTTAATGTCATTTAAAGTACTCTCTATTTAGTTATCATTTCATTTGCATGTTTATAGTGATAATCGTATCATTGGATATATCTTATTGATTATCCTAAATGTCCCCGGTAGATCATCTACATAGGAACAAAGATGAAATAAGACTAGTATGAGTTTGATGAGGTATGAAGATACGAATCAAAGTCATAGGCACTTGCAAGAGTACAAGGTGTTGGACCGACCCACTATGAGAAAGTTGCATGGATTAAGTCATAAGCTTTTCTTATGTATAAATGCATCACAATTCTCTTTGACTCGAGATCATCATGGATTCCTACATGAGAGTTGCTGATCTTTGACCTAGTTAAAAGTCACCTTTGACCGGTGATGATAAAGGTTTGGATCAGATCGGTGGTTTTCATGCAGAGGAATGTGAATGGTCAAGATAGAATTTGTCCTCACATTTGTAGAGAGATAATACTGGGCCCTCGATGAGTGATCTGAGAAATGTATGGCCATACTACGATGAAAAGGAGTTTCCATTTCAATTGTTAGACTACTCAAGAATCGAGAAAGTAATGGTCACGCAATGTCTTGTTAGAGACCGCTTGCGACTTGTGGGTTGGTGCAATATTGGCCCACTGCCAATCTCATGTGGGCTGCAGGTCGCACACAAGAATAGCCCAACACGAGTAATAGTGTCCAGTTCATTGAATCTTAGATATGTCTAAGATTTAATGAATACAACATTTAATCTAGGATGGATATATATATATATATATATATATATATATATATATATATATATATATATATATATATATAATTAAATTTGAAAAATAATATAATAATATTATTTAGTATAGATTATAATATTATTATATAATATATTTTTTGTATTTAATTTATTTGATAAGTTAAATATCTAAAACAAATAGAGATATTGTATCTCGTATTTAATTTTCAAATAAAGATATCATGTATCTCGATTTAATTTGCATTGAGATATAGTATCTCGATTTAATTAAATAGATAGATATCATATCTCGCATTTAATTTATAGAGATATATTAAATCAGCAGGCTTTTAATTCGGATTAAATAAATACATTAGACTAGATCTATTGGATAGATTTGATTAAGATATTATTTTAATCCAAATTCAAATTTCAAGATTAATAGGGATTAATTTTGAATATATAATACGCCTATTGGGTTTTGAAAAACCTACAGGACATTTTGCAAGACGTATTAGAAAAGCCGTGAAAAACCCTAGAGAGAAAAGACAACCACGTCCTTTTCACCAACATCTTTCCTTCCTACTACTTTCCAGACGTCAGCAGTCCGAGCAATTTTATTTCCACCCATCTGAACTCTATCAGTCCGAGCCTTCAAACAGGTGCCTGATCTGTGGCCAAACAAGTTACAGTCCGCACACACATCATCGATCTCTTCATATACAATACTTCTTTCTTTACTTTCTAGGATATAATTCAATTCTAACGCTTTGGACCGGTCATCCTCTTGCAACACTTGTGGCCACAATATCCCTCCGAATAAATTTTCGATGAAATTACCGACGCCTAACAGCGATTTCGTTTTAACATACTCCGGTGGAAACACCGGTAGATTCACCCACACCTTAAGTTTGTTAATTACATTGGTCTCGGGGTCAAAGTTTGGCTTCCATTTCGAACAACAATGTAGCAATTTCGTACCATCCACGGACCATCCGATTTAGCCATACTCGTGTCCTTCATGGTTTCAAATCGAACCGATAAAATCCATTTGCGACGTCCGTAACTACAATTCTACCGTTTCTCGCCCAAATAGCCTCCAAACGCTACCGCAAATACTTAAACACAAACTTTCTACCCAAGGGTTTAATCACTAGTGTTTGACGCCACCTACGCCACGCTTGCCGTTTGAACCCATCCGATAGAGAGAAAACCATAATTCCCTTCTTATTCGGCCTCGGTTTATTCCCGCATCCACACCCGAAACTTCTTCCATGATCTCATCATCTAACTCACCATCCCACACAAAGTTGAGACGTCCGAACAGCTCCGGCATATTAACGATCCTTCACTACCTCCTCGTCACTGCCTTCACCGACTAGGCAATCAAACTTTCGAGCCTAATTGACCTATCCAATAAATATTCTTTAATAGAGTGAGGGTTGGTGAATTTTTATTATTTTTAAGCCCATTTGTTTTGATAATCACGAGGATGATGATTACGGCATCAAAATAATTTAGGAGAATAATACTCTCATTATAGACTCATGTGTGTGTGTGTGTGTGGGTTTATTGTTTGTCATGTCACTTGACATAAGATTATGTCAAGTCACCCTATGTATGTGTGTGTGTGTGTGTGTGTGTGTGTGTGTGTGTGTATGGGTTTATCGTTTGTCATATCATTTGACATAAGGTTATGTCAAGTCACCCCAAAACTACGTCGTTTTGTCCCAACATAGTCTCCTCAAATTAGTATATAGAATATAAATGTCAAGTTTAAAATGATAGACATTTTTGGCCTGAAATTAAAATGATAAACTTAGAGTAGACTTATAGTTGAAATTTTTGTTCATTTGTTTTTTAATTGAATTATTGGATATATACTATAATGTAAGTTTAAATTAATTGTCAATATATATCTGGCTTACCACGTGCAAAATGGACCAGGACATGCACTTTCGTAGTATCCGCTCTCATATGATGAAAGTTTAATATTTTATGTTTGGGTCAAATGTGAAATGTTAATCATTATGACAGTTTATTGATTTATTGACTATTGTTTAAGGGTTAAGGGACAAAAGAAGCGCATTAATTTGACATTAATAAACTTTATTTTTAAGTGCAAAATTGTCTATAAACTTTTCTAAATAGGGGCAAAAATGTCATCTCCATCAAAGAAAGGGAATTGCCATTACTTTTTGGCTCAATGGCTCGCACACTACCTTTCTATGCTATTATTTAAAAGGGAGAATATGCAAAAATATCCATGAACTTTTACGAAAAATGAATCCAATGTCATACTTTTGGATATGCATGTGCATATGTAAACTGCCAGCATTTTTATCCCTTGATCCTTTAAAACCTCTCCCCGCCCTCGAAGGTGGAATATCACCTAGAGGGAGGGTGAATAGGTGATTATAAAAATCTTTCACTAAAGCTCAAGAACATAAGACAGAGACAAAGAGAAGAACAATGAACACAAGAGATTATATTGGTTCGGTCCAACTCTTGACCTACATCTAGTCCCCGAAAACACTGGGATTTCACTATCTCGAAACTTGATTACACACTCGTAACTCTCGAGTAATCCTCTCACCGTACTTACTCCTCTTTACAAGTTGTAATCAAATAAACACGTACACAATTACACACTCGTACTCGAGATGATCCTTTCACTAGGACTCACTTTCCTTACAAGTTGTAATTGTACACCCACATTTAAGGTTCCATAACCTTAAGATTTAACAAGTAAAATAATCAAATAGTGTTTAACTCCTCACCGAGTATATAAATGATAAACACGGAAGTAGAACAATATCCGAAGATATTAAATGAAACTAATGAAACAAGAGATTGTAATTTTGAATTTAATGCACAACGTTTCGTAGTTGGCGAATTCAATGCTTCGGTATTTATAGTTGTTGCCATTAATAACCGTTGGAGAAGATGGAAGATTATTCGTTGAGACTCTTGAATATAGTCGTTAGACAAATGAGGCTTGACAATCACTTTCGTCATTAATGATCCAGTGGATTTGTGTCGTTACGACATTCTTTTATTCCTTCTGTTTTGCCCGTTGTGAAATAACATTTATTGTAAGATAGGAATAGTAGGAATGTCTTTCGAATGATCAAGAATGGTTGCCGTGATTGTGTCTCGATATGGTAACCGCATTTAATGCGTTCGACACACAAATTACTTTACAATAATTTGTTGTTAATCCTTCATATAATTAGTGAAACTCATTAACAAACCGATTAAAAGTGGTTAAGTACAGTAATTGTTAGTTTTGATTAGTTTTGATGATGTCTTATATAGATACCATTCTTAAGAGCAAAAAGGTTGCATACTACATTTATCTTCTACTTTGACTAATTCTTATATTTAATGTAGATGCAAAGTTTAAATAATGGAGAATGTTGATTGAAGAAAGAAGCTCTTGCACAATATAATGGGAATATCATAATATTAAGGAAGCAAGAGGTTATCAAATGATTTTGGGGATAATCTAGAAGGAGAGAAGAAATTGAAGAAGGAAGAACTTGCAATGCAATGGAATATCTTTATTCAAGTTCTTATATTGATGCTAGAAGTATCCAAGATCATATGGAAGCTGGAACGGATCAATTCAGAGTTTAAACCATAAAAATCAGTTCCAGGATGAGCAAACTCGAGTTCATAACTTGCAAACTCGAGCCTGTAATGTCCTCGCAACTGGCGCCTCTGGACAAGCCAAACTCGAGCTTAGAACACAAACCTGCAGTTTGGAACTCCAAACTCGAGCCCATAATTAGCAAACTCGAGCCTGTAGTGTCTTCAGCATTTCTGGTGTCTCTGGACAAGGCAAACTCGAGCCTATTAGTTGGCAAACTCGAATTTACAGCGGTGTTCAACATTTCAGCTACTCTGTTCCACGTTTCACTCGCGACGTCTGGTAATTCAATGATATCTCCTAAACTAGAGATCGGATTGAGGTGAAACCAGTGGCATATGAAACTAGACTCCCAATACGTCATTTTGATATATAATTCAAGCCAAATGGAGTTTAAGTGAAGGAGCTATGAATTTATGAAGTTGACAGTGATATTCACGTCACCCAGCAGACCAACCTTCAATGGTTTGCATATAACTCTCAAACGGAGAATCCAATTGAGCTGAAATCAGTGGCATTGGAAAGTAGACTCAAAGGGATTTAAAATCGATAGTTGAACCAACCAAAACGGAGTTCAGACCAGGAGATATGGCCCCGAAAGTAGACAGTCTGTTCTGGGTGTTGCACAATTCGCTGAGAAGCAAACTCGAGCCTATTAGTTGACAAGCTCAAGTTCGCGGTTACGAGAGCTACCAGTCACGAAAATCATCCAAACTCGAGCCTATAAGTTACACCCTCGAGTTTAGACAAGACAGAGAGCAAAATATGGTTTTGAAGAGAACCAAACTCGAGCCTACAAGTATGGACTCGAGCCTAGATCCTAAAAATATTGCAAACTCTAGAGTTTGCTTTAAAACCTCGGTTTGCACCGAACTTGACATTCAAAATACCGGCAAACTCGAGCCTACTCAACCAAGCTCGAGTTCATGTCTCCGATGCGGAAAACATCATTCCGAAAGTCTCATTTCTCATCCAGATGATTACCCAATAACTTATACTTCTTCTTAACATTATTTATATCATTTATGTATAAGTTACGGTGTGATTAAAATGAAGGATTAGAAGCAAATCAAGAAATGACAGATTTGTGAAGATGAACTTGCTGCACATTTCCGAAATGGAGCGATGATGATTTGAATGAGGAACTTGGACAAATGCTCAAGTGTAATGCTTCTCCAATACGTTCGTGCATTCGAAGATGAAATAGAAGCCCCAAATGATTCATCATTCAAAGTTTCTATTATGACAGATTTGAATTTGCTTTAAAGTCAATTAAAAGCAAGTCGATGACACTGGAAAGAATCAAAATCATTAATCTCACGCGTCAAACAGAGGAGCAATCATCCGAATATCTGAAACATAATGACCCAAGGGCTATATTCCACAACACTAGAATTTCGAATGGAGAGAATTCAGAATTGAGAAGCAACGGTCATATGAAGATTTGCCGCTATATATAGAGCTGCATACAAACCTTCAAAAAAAACAACAACAAGCAGAGAACAAGCTTACATCTTCAACATGCTAATACTCTGATCTTTATATCATTTACTCTCTGTTTTTCAATGTCTATATATCATAGAGAGTGAAATGTTTTGTATTGTACTTCAGTGTTCATCCATACACTTCGAGAGAGAAGATTCATTGTAAACATCCTATCTTTATATTCGTGAGTTACTCAAGATTGGGTGATCTTGAGTGGGAAACACATTGTGTTGATTACGCCTTGTAAGGGAGTGAATCCTAGTGAGAGGATTACTGAGTGCAGAGTGTGTAATCAAACAGTGTATTGATTACGCTTGTAAGGGGAGTCAATCCTAGTAAGGGGTTTACTTCAAGTACGTAACGTGTAATCAAGTTGAAAGAAGATAGTGGATTGAAATTCTCAAGTAGAGCTTGGGACCTGGACGTAGGTCAAGGATTGGGCCGAACCAAGATAAATCACCATTTGCATATTCTCTTCCCTTATCTTTTACATTCCAAAGATATATGTTTGAATGATTGCTTATCACTTTATAAATTATTATTGACATTCAAACTATTTCCAGCAAGTGAAGAAAAGTTCTTAAAGTTCTAAGTTTTTAATCAAACACCCAATTCACCCCCCTCTTGGGTGATAGCCAAGTCTTTCAAGAATGAGTAATGATATAAAGAAATGAAATCGAATTAAGAATATTAGATTTCGGAGACGGTGATTTCAAAATCGAGGATATTTGACTCGAGTTAAAATGAAGTTGCCTTGAGGCAAACCGACCGGAGGCAATTAAAAATCGACTCAAGGTAAACTCATGGTTTAAGACAAATGATCTTTAGCAAAGATGACTCGAGGTAATAAAATATTGTAACTGAGTCACGTTAACTCTTTCGTAAATGACTTGAAATAAGAGTTCAAAGAAGTCTTAGAAAAAGTTAACTTGAAAGATTTGGAAGTTAACTTGATATAATAACTGGAGGCAATTCCTTCCTATGAAAGTTAAAAACGATAAGAGTAAGAAAGGAACACTTAACTTGATGCATAAAGTCATTGACTTGAGGTATTAAGTAATTAACTTCAAGTTAAGTAAAAGTTGCCTTGAGTTATTGACTGAGGCAATGACTTCATTTGTAAAAGTTAAAAGGCTTTTATCCAATCCACATTACATGCACATATCTTATGTGCTTCTTATATGCTCATACCTCTATTAGAGGTATGAGCATATTTTTTTTTTTTATATATTGTATTTATTTAGATTTAAATTATATGCTGCTTTCTGGAATTTTTTTGCATCAATGACTTGATACCCGAGAGTTAAAAACTTTCCATCGAAAAATAGTGCTTGGAGTTGGAAATTTATGCCTTGAGTTAATGACTTGAGGCATTAACTTGATGAGTAAAAGTCAAGAAGAATCCTTTTCGAAATACACAAAGTTTAATTGTTAACTTGAAGTCGAAAGTCATGCCTTGAGTTAATGACTAAAGGCATTAACTTGATATGCAAGAGTTAAAAACTTTCTCTTCAAAATGCACAAGTTGAAAACTTTAACTTGAAGTCAAATATTAATTTCCTTGAGTCAATGACTTAAGGCATTCACTTGATACTCAAGAGTTAAAAATGATGCCTTTGAAAAATGCAAGTTTAACTCTTAACTTGAGGTATAAAGTTAATTGCCTTGAGTCAATGACTTGAGGCATTAACTTGATACTCAAGAGTCAAAATCGATAGGTTCAAAATCTTAAGATCAAAACACATGACTCGAGGCAGATAACTTATTGATTGGAGTTAAGAACGCGGTGATTAAAACATTTCAAGTATTTAACTCGAGGCAATCTCGTGTTTGACTGGAGGCATATAAAATCCAACTTATTAACTCCAAGTTAAAAACATTTTAACTTGAGGCACATGAGATCAAAACAATTTTATTTTAAATAATAACATCTCATGACTCTGTGCATGCGACTTCAACTCAAGGCATTCACGGGCAAACTTTCAAACCATTATAGATTCAAGTTAACTATACAAAACATGATTTACCCTTGAATTTTTTAATTTAATTACATTATAATTGTTATCATCAAAACATAAAAACATAGAGAACTAACACCCCCTCCCCAAAAAAACATCTTTAATGATTCCTCTCATTGAACTCTTCCTCCTTGCTTCTTATAACAACACAAAGCTAAGGCCCCCAATCGTACCACTCAAGAAACTTCTACAATCGATGGCGAAAGGTCTAGCATGTACAGAGTTAGAGTATACACAATTTGAAATGCTGAAAATTCGTTGTTTCAATCGCATACTTCTTTTTCCCCATAGTAATTTTAGTCTCCTCATCATCGTCCGGTTCATAATACAAGACAATGTTCTCATGAAGCTCGCCTAATTTAAGACATTTCCGGTGTTCAAGAGGGCGACTCCGGGCTTTGTGCTAACGGTGGAGAAGATGAAACAATTTGAATAGCGAAGCAAGCACTCGTTGTACTAGATTATTGCCTCCTTTGAAACTTTGCACTCATAATATAATCATTGAGTTGTGTTAACGATGCATTGGTGGCAATTCATAAGGTTGACGTCACAAGAGGTCAGAGACAGTGTTGCCGACATTGGCAATGGTGGTGTTGTAGAAGTTGATGGTATTGGATGTATTTTTAATAGAAGTTAATGGTTCTTATTGCTTGGGAAAAAATTACGCAAGCTAAGAAGCAAGGAGGCCTGGGTTTCAAAAATCTTCGGCGCCAGAACAAAGCATTTATTATGAAACTGTGCTGGAGCCTCCTAACAAAAAAAGACGCCCTCTGGGTCCAGTGTTTGTGGTCCAAATATAATTGTGGTAATCAGTATATGCCGAATATCTCCAAAAAGAGAAACTCATCCTTTACTTGGAAATCGATTGTTGAAGTTTGGGATAATTTTCTCGGTGGTGTTGGTAAAAGGTTAATAATGGGCGGGTACCAAATTCGGACTGACCTCGGCTCCCTTTTAATCAACCTATCATATCCTTTATCCAGTTCCCTTCCTCTCGTTAACCAAGATGAGACAGTCAGGGATCATCTTCTGTCTAATGGACGGTGGAACTATCTCGTGGCTTGGAGTTCTCCCTACGAATATTATTAACACCATTTTACAAATGAATCCTCCCTCCAACAATTCCCGAATTGCGTTACAGGAGAGTATCTAAGGATGGGAGTTTCTCTGTAAAATCCGCCTACCACTTTCTATCTGGCAGCAATGGAGCAATCACTAATAACTTTTGGGCCCAAGTGTGGAAATGGCACCTTCTAGAAAAAGTTAAACATTTTATGTGGCAAGTTGGTCACGAGAGACTGTCACCAACTCCCTTCAGAAAGGAGAGGCCTTACTAATGACAATGGCTGCCCTTTTCATTGCAACAACGAAGAAAGTGTGATCCATATAATTCGTGGATCGTGAGCGTGCTAGAAATTTTTGGAAATCGATTTTAAAACCTAACTATTTCTCTCGCTTTTCTTTGGCGCTTGCGGGTTTGTCTTAATTGGAATACTGTGCACAAGCCTGGCAAAGGGAGATTTCAGAATTTCTCATGGACAAGAATCTTTGGCCTGGGGTGTTGGATCCTTTTGGACAACCAGATGTAAATTTCTATTTCAGGGAGAGAACACAGAAACAAGGGAGATGCTACACCAGTGCAGCTACCTCCTCATGGAAAATGGAGCGAATCAAAAGCTACATCACCAGATTTTCCAACTGGACAAGATAGAGGAGAAATCTTGGACTCCTCCTCCTGAGAATACGGTCCGCATCGATGTGGACGGATCGGTGCTTCAACATCACCAAGCAGCGTGCGGGGGAGTACTAAGAAATTCTCAAGGGGAATGGTTGATGGGTTTCTACAAACCCCTTGGTCTACTTTCTGTCATTGAAGCTGAAATTTATGCTATCATGATAGGGTTACAGATTAGTCTTCGATGGTGTTACGAGAATCACCATCTACTCGACTCTCTTGACGTCATCAATATACTTATGAGAGATTGTTCAACCGATCATCCTCTTAAATACATTAGTGGGGAGACTAGAGACCTTCGTTCGAGACCGGGACGTGGAGCTTCATCATACTCCAAGAGAAAACATCTCGTATGCCGACTACTTGGCCAAGGAGGGCCATAATGTTGTTGTCGGTGCCGATGTGGTTATGATTCCAACTATTCCTAGAGGTTGCTTGGATATGGTTTTGATGGATCAAAGATCCCGCCACTCTTAGTATTTTCTATTTATTGTTTTAGGGGCTAGAGTCTTATAATCTAGTCCCTATTCCTCATTTTCAAGCTTCGGCTTGCCTTTATTATTCAAAAAAAAAAAAAAGAAGTTAATGGTTAGTCTTGGACCTTCTCCCTTTTAAATAATCATATATTACCGTAGTGTGGGATCCACTCACCAAAATGTAATGGCAATTTCCTTTCTCTAACAAAAATGATAGCATTTTTGCCTCCATTTAGAAAAGTTCATAGACACTTTTACACTAAAATAAGGTTTATTTGTATCGTGATGCTCTTTTGAAATAAGTATATGAGTATATGGGTTTTGGTGATGCCTACCATTGAATCATCGAAGCAAGCGGCCATGAAATTGCCGATCTTAGTCTTCTATATCTGATGAAGAAGAAGCAGGAAGAAGAAGAACTACGTGCAAAATTTTTTAGGGCCAATTTCGTATTTCTTATTTTGATAATATAGAGACATAAGCCATATAACTTATATCCTCTCTTTTATTAAATGGCCAAAAGTCATATAATTTTAATTTAATATTTTGAGTTATTTGGTCGAAGCCATATAACTTACATTCTCTAGGTTTTAATCAAGGTTATTAAAATCGGACAAGTCATCGAACCGATTAAGGTATTTGGTCAAGGGTTAGTGGTTTAGACTAGAGTTAAACCGAGCTAACATAGGGCCAAATTGGTGAGAAAGTGAAGGTTTCATAATTATTAATATGAAATTATAAAGAAAATAAAAAACAAATTTTTAGGGGGCAAAAAAAGGTAAGCCGGTTTACTTCTCGGACCGGTTTGCGGTTTCCGTGCCAAAGCAAACCGATCCGATCCAATCTAAGTTCTATAATACTAGTTTTAATGGCCGAAGCCATATAATTTTTATTTTCTTTATATTATTAAATAGCCAAGAGCCATATTTTCGATTTTTTCCCATAAGCCATATAATATAAATTTTTTCATCTTTAAATTAAATGGCCTAAATGTAACACCTCAAATTCTATACCATTTAGTGTGTCCATTGACACATAGTTTTAGGAAAATCAACATAGTTTGAGGTGCTACGCATCGAGTAATGCGGAACGGAGAGCATGCACTAACGTTTGGACAATGAGTAACTGATATAAAATGCCCGACATAAGTTGGTTATATTAAAAATTCGAAGGAATATTCATGTGATACAATTATCTCGGAATGTGCATAATTACAACTCTTAAATAGTAATTATACATTCTTAAACCAAGCCTTAACTAGACTTGTGGTTTAGAACCCAATACAGTTAATCAAACCCATTTGACCAGGCGGGGTAAAGTCTAGTGGAAGTCTCCCCGTCATTCACGACGACTTATGACCGAACCACATAGATCGACCCTTTCTTAGTTTAAGCACCAAATGGTTTGAAATAACTTTATCGATCCATGCCGAACTAGTCCTTCTTAAACTTCTTCAAACTCTTGTCTCGACCGGTGCCTCTTCACGGCTTCGTCCATTGGTGCCTCTTCATGGCTCCGTCCACGTCATCTTCCTCAGTCCGTGTTCCTTTCCGAACTTAGTTAAGGCCGAGATCCAATACCCATTAAATCTAAGGTAACAGTTAACCTCATGCTCAAGTATAAACAATATATGTATGACAGATATTCATTACATTTCAGTATCAACCATACATAGCACACAACAGATGTAAGGTTACAACAATACATAACACACAACACATGTAATGTTAACAACACAACAATACATAGCACACAACAAATGTAATGTTTGCAATGTTTGCACTAACTAGTGCCACGAAAGCTCCTCGTGTCCTCAGCGCTAGGAAAACAACCCTATGGCGTTATCAAGACTATAACCCGTATAAAGTCAATGTTTATAAACAGTGACCTAAGCCCCATAAACTTAGTCATAGTGCATGACCCAAGCCCTAGTCTTGTCCACCGCTTCATGAATCATTCTATCACATATAAGCATACAAGACACATCGAGTTAAAGTTACAAGACGCGCACGTACCTTTCACCGCGTAACGCCGACCTTTTGAATCGACTGACTTCTGGATATCCTATAATGTTACCGTCGGATTATTCTCTTTTCCATGATATTACAATTAACATCATATTTCCTAGAATAATATTAAAAGGATATTTTCACCTATTTTGACATTTCTACCCTTGGTGGATTTGTTATTACAATTTTGCCCTTACATTTTCTTAAAAACGCATTGTTAGAATTTCTGGGCAGATTTTTCAGCAATTTTGAAAAATCATAATTAATTCTACAAAATCTTTTTGAGTGCTTCAAAATTGTATACAACCCTTGACATGTCTATATTTGAGGAAAAATAACGCCTTCCACTGAAATATATGAATCAATACCAGTTTAACATTTTCCAAACACTGTTCAGGATTTTCTCCCCAAAACGTGACTCAACTTCAAGAATTTTTATCTCATTGTAAAGAACTCATATTACTACATATTTTATATATTTAAAAATACCTGGATGTATAATTTATTCAGGAAAAATTCATGATTTTAGGTCCTCATTTAATAGATAAAATAATAGCTTCAACGTAGCTGACTCCAGAAAGCTTCAAACCGAAAAATCTACCGATGTTTGCTACTTTGATCTTCAACTTCCAAAAATTATGTTCCACCATATTATCCATCAAATTTTCGTTTTAAACCCATTTTCAACCACAAAAACATGAAAAATAAATCACCTCTAAAGATTCAAGATCAAATCATAAACTTACAATGAATCTAAAGACCGAAGCTAAAGAACTTACCTTGAACTTCTCTTCTACTTCTTCCAGCTTCACCACACTCACTCTCACTTCACTATACTCAGCTTATTGGAATTAATTTGGTGTGAAGAATGAAGAGGCAAGCCCTTCTATTTATAGGCACAATTCATGACCTATGGGTCCCACATGTGCAATTACCAAATTACCCTTCTCTTCAACTTCTTCAACAAGTTTTCTCTTTCCTCTTTCTTCCCTTCTCCAAGCCGTCCTCCCCCTCTCCTTATCCTCTTCCTCCTTATCCTCTTCCATGATATATGTAACACCCCAAATTTCATACCTCAAATTGTGTCGGATGACACTTGGTTTTAGAAAATTCAATAGAGTTTGAGGTGCTACATCGTAGCATCATGGAAACGGAGAGCAATGCACTAATAATTGGAAAATGAGTAATCGAACTAAAAATACCCCGACATATGATGATGCCAGCGTATCCGGTTAAATTGAAAACTCAAGGAATATTCATGTGATACAATATACGAGCTTCGTATAATTACATTTCTCAAAAGTAACTATACAATCTAGACCAAGTCTTAACTAGACTTGGGGCAATGAACCTAACTCCATTAACCGAATGTAATGGCTAGGTAAGTGTCTATCATGGGGCCTCACCGAGTTCACGGCGACTTATTGGTGACCCACATAGACTAGCCTTGCCTTCGCACCAAACTGCTCAAGAAACTTTATTAGATTCATGCCCGACAATAGGCTCGATAACTTCTTCCGCTCCCGCCTCGACCTGGTGCATTATTACGACTTTGCCCCTTGGTTCCTCTTTATGGCTCCATACTTGGTGCCTTTTACGACTCCGTCTACCGGTACTCTCTCGATCCTTGATCCTTTCCCGTACTATTAGTTTAAGACCGAGGTCCAATGCCCATTGGACCTCGGTACTGCTTAACCTCATGCTTATGTAAACAATACATGTATGACAGTATTCAAGACATTTCAACATATTCACTACAAAAGCCCATAACAGATGTAGGAAATACATAATCACATATGTAAGGTAATAACAATACACAGCACATGTAAGTTATACTGGTCTGCACTATTCACCAGTGCCACGATGTACGGTCGTGTCCTCAGCGCTAGGAAAACTCAACAAGATTATCAAGACTATAACCCGTGTAAAGCTGAATGTGAAAGTAATGAACTAAGACAACATCTTAGTTTATGAATATCACTATCATATATAAACATACTCTAAGCATTCGAGTTAGTGTTACAGTACGCGTACGTACCTTTCACCGTGTAATGGCCAAACGTCCGGCCTTTTGAACCCAACACCAGACTTCCCGGATATCCTAAAGGGTAATACCGTATTTATTAACTCATGAACAACATCCTAATAGATATCTTAGTCACAAATGACTATTTTACCTCGACTTCGCGAACCGACGAAATTTCGCCAGAGCTTCGCTACTTTGATCCTAATCTTCCAAAATTTTGCTATATAACTTTCTTCATCCATATTTTCGAAATCAAACCATGTTTAACCATAAAAACATGATAACAACAATATATTGGAAGATTAAAGATCAAAATAACATCTAAGCTATGAACTAACCTAGAACTACAAAACTAAAGACTAGAACTTACCTCTTGAAGAACTTCCTCTTCCTTCTTGCTTCCCACCTCTCTCTAGCTTCTCTCTACCCTTTCTTAGAATGGTTTTGGTGTGCAAATTATGAAGAACTCAAGCCCCTATTTATAGCAAAAGCCAAAGGATCTCAACCCTTGGATCATCTTTTCATCAACCGTCAAGATGAGGCATATGAGGCCTCTTCTAAATCACTCAATTTCCCCTTCTTTCCTCCACAAATTTGTCCCTTCTCTCTCTCTCTCCCTTATCTCTTCTTCCACTTTTGCAAACCTTATCCCTTAGTAGATATTTCCTCTTACCAATTAATTCCCGCTTAGTGTTCTACTTGCAAGTGCTTATAAATCACAAATATTTTTAGAGATATGTTTTGAAGTTTATGTAGTCTCTTGAGAAGTACTTGAAATAACAAGAATTATGGTTCAATTAGGGATTTTTACTAGCCTTTTAGTCATTTTAGGATAAATCCCAAAAGTTAAGGAAATGACTTTGGAGATAACCTACTTCAAGCTAAAAATATAATTGTTCATAATATGTCCTTATATTTGATCTATGATTTTGATCTATGATTAAAGCTTCTCAAGATACAATTTATTTTCTATCGGTTCTCATTTACTTGAGTCTTGAATTAATCCCAATAGTTCTCAAAATATCTACACCCTCTCTCTCTCCTAATTTTCGAAATACATGGCCCTTATTTGGCCAAAGAATATGCTCTCCCACTTGCAAAAATATCCCATAATCAAGTGCTCCCATTGGTTGATTTAATATGTCAAGGATTAAGGCTTAATTAATTAGGACCATTAGATTAACTTTATTAGATTAAGTCTTGGCCATTGGATCTAGTTGCAATTGTTGACTTTTCAACCTTGATTAACAAAGTTTAATTAACATCTTAATCATGTGCTTAAGTGCCCTTGCATTGCATCTCTCATTGCTTAATTAGTTTACTCTATAATCCTAGTCATTAGAGTATCATTAGTAAACTAAATCTCATCTCCTATTAGCCTTCTTATTTTCAAAAATAAGGGCCTTCCATTGATAATCCTAATTAGCCTCTAATCACCTTGAAGGATTATGCAACTAATCTCAATTAGTGCAAGTTAAATTATTCATCTATTGTTGCTAATTTTCTTCAATTTGTTTAAGTGTTTACACAACACTTTCTTGCTTATTTTAGCCATAATTAATTATCTACTAATTGTTGACAATTTTCTTTAATTGGATTAATTATTTTCTCACAACTTTTGGGTTTACTTTGGTCATTTACGCACCATGCATTATTTTAATAATCATAGGGCAACTTATGGTCCCTAAAATAAAATTGGGTTTTTGCCTCTTTAAATTCCAAGGAAAATAAATAAATAAATTCCTAAAATTAGAGACAACATGTTTTCCTATTTTAAATAGGTATTAATTTCCAAAGTATAAATTTTTGGGGTATTACACTATCCTATCCTCTTCCACCAAGATCTTATCCTCTTCTTTAAACTTAACCATTTGTAACACCCTAAATTCCATACCTCAAATGGTGTCGGATGACACTTGGTTTTAGAAAATTCGACGAGTTTGAGGTGCTACATCGAGATCTGGAAACAAAGAGCAATGTGCTAACAATTGGACAATGAGTATCGATATAAAAATACCCCGACATATGATGATGCTGTGTATGCTGGTTAAATTGAGAAGAATAAAGTGTTTTCCAATGGAGAAATCTTGGTTTAGATGTACTATGTCTTTGGACCTCGATAAAGTGATGAAAAAAATACTTGGTTCAAAAGTATCTTATCTTACTGTAATTGAAACACTTACATGTATCTAGTTCATCACATATGACTTGATATATCACAGATTATGTAATCTCATTTATTGTAGGTTATAAAGCTATGCCTATAAATAGGAGGCATATGTTATACTCCCTCCAGTCCTAATTATAAGACCACTTTTGTAGTGTAAAATTTTGCACTACAAAAGTGGTCCTATAATTAGGACCGGAGGTAGTAGAACTTGTGCCGCTTATCTATCAAATTTTGTGAAGAACCTGCTCCATTCTCGCGCCTTGTCTTTGTCTACACATGAGTATCATCAATCTATTATTATAGGCTTGGGTGGATCTTGTTTTTTTGGTTAGATACGTGGTTTTTTCAAACCATGGAAATAATAAAATTTGGGGGTTTTGGGAAATATCCAACACCGCCTTTACCCATAGGTCATTATTGGAAAATGAAGCCCTTTTTGACCATTGAACATTAAGCACAAGTCATTACATCGTCTTCTTCTTTCTAAGACCAATCTTTTCAAAATGCTCTACAACAAACCAAATGAACCACTCGCAATTCCTCCTAACTCCCTCCTTCACGGTCCGATCAATATCTTTCTCGATCAATTCCTCCTTCTTCCCGATCAATGACCTTCTCAAAGAAATGAGTGAGAGGGCTTCAAAACCATGACGTTCTTTGATAAATTCGATAGCGAGCATGACCAGATCTCTCCCTTTCTCTCCTCCTCCTCCTTCTATGTCTTCTCCTTTTTCTTCTCTATCTCATATTTTCTCCTTCACCGCTTGCATGAATAAATATGCACCTAACTCAAATCTTTCTCTCCTCCTTTCTCTGTTCTCACCTTCGATCCTACAATGAGTTTCAGCTTTCACGCAACTTTTTTGTTTAAAAAAACTATGTGAGTTAGAGGTGGAATCGGGGTCCCAAGTTGACTCGAGTCAACTCGGTCAACTCGGCCTGAACCTAGGTTCGGTCGGTTTCTAGTCCGAACCACCGATCCAGTTCGGGTTTTGAACCTTGTCTTCTTATCTCTCTTTTATTTCATAACAAGAAGTGAATTTTGGTATTAAATATAAACATTTTTTATTTTAACTCTTATATTTATCATTTTTCTTTTAAACTAATTTGTTTGACTTATAAAATGATATATAATCGATAAATGAATAAACCAGTTTTTGGGAGATTTTAGTAAAGTCCCACAAAAACATCATAGTTTTTAATAGGTCTCCAAAAATTCAGAAATTTCAGTAAAGTATTTAAGAATGAAAATGAAATTATACTTTGATATTAAATTACCAAAATACCCTTCTTTTATCTTTTTAAATAACCACCGCCGAACCTCTCGTAGCCCGAGTAGTGTTTGAACCAAGGTTCTCAAAAGGATTGCAAATCGGAAAAATAAGGATAACAAATCTTCTCTTATCAGAAAACGATTAGAACGAAGGGAGAGAGAGATCATCTTCTTTATTATTTTTACGAGAACAGAGGAGGCAACCGAGATCGGGCGAGACAAAGAGCGTTGAAAGCACCGTGATTTGTCTTCTTCGACCATAATCGATCTCATCTTTCTCGCTCATCAACGAAACCATCCCTCCATCATCCGTAGCTTCTGTCGCCCTCAACCTTCATCACCAGCGACCTCTCCTTGGTTGACGAATCGAGATCTTCTTCTACTTTTCGGATCTTTGTTTTCTTTTGGTTCTCCCTCTCTCTTTTCGTTGACTCGGTGACTTTCAACTCAGTAGGTTCAGCCGAGTTTGCCGAGTTGACCGAGTCACCGAGTCGACCCGATTTTCCTAACTCGACCGGTGTTCCTACTGGTTCGTTAGTTTTCGGCCTAAACCTAGATCCGTTCGGGTTCCTAAACCATGGTTTGAACCCATGAATCTTCTACCACCGAAAAATTTGTGACCACCAAGCATATAGTGCAAATTATATATTTAATAAATTTAGTATCCAAATTTCCTAATTTTTTATAGATAATTTATATGGGATAATTAGAAAGAAGGACCTAGAGCGAATACTATTTATTGGTAAGGACTGTAAAAGTTGTAATTATTTAGAAGGACCAATTATTAAAATATAAATTTCCGTAGCAATGTTGCCTCGAAGTCTCAAACGGAGCAATGTTGCCCTCATTAAAAACCCTAACGTTGACTGTTAGGGCTTTTAACGGAGGGGAAACATTGCTGCTTTTGAGACTTCAGGCAACATTGCTACGCCGAAAACTTAAGGGGCAAAATTGCTCATGGTGCGTACTTCAGGGAAAAATTGGTAATTAACCCTAATTTTTTTAACTTCAACTAACATCTACATAATCATATCGTCATTATATCATTTAATTAGTAATGTAGACATTGACACATTTATATCATTTAGTTTTTCCTGATTTATACAAATTATATGAATCAAGTAAAAAACTTTATCAACCAAAACAAAGAAAAATAAACACATTTCATATTTTATCAGCATTTTTGTGTATGAAGAAGGTGCTTCAAAGGAAAATGCATGATTCTCATCGTGGATGAGAATTTCTCTTTCAAGCGACTCAAGATACTCTAACACAGGTTGCCTCTTTCCTCACTTTTTTTCTTCCTAATTTATATTATTACTTGGGCTTAATTGTTGTATGAGGAAGATAAGTGTTGAGGACACAATCCAAGAGAAAAGTAGAAATAATTTAGTTTATTAAGTGGAATAAGAACCCCCTATGTATGCTTTGTAATTTTTTGGTCACTACCCTACTTAATTACCATTGTGCCGTAAATTTCAACTTGTTTATCATTCTCTTTAGAGTGATTTTTCCACAATGACGACAATGTGTTGATTAAGTGTGGGGGAGGGGAATACATTTTGAATCCCAATTAATTGGTTGTTTTAAAATGAGAAAATGCCTAAACTTACTTCTTATTTTGAGAAAGAAAGAGTTTCTACATCATTAGTACTTTTAAGAGTTGAGCATTATTTTAATTTATTGTTGTAACACCCCAAATTCCATACCTCAAATGGTGTCGGATGACACTTGGTTTTAGAAAATTCGACGAGTTTGAGGTGCCACCTCGGAGTACTGCGAAACGGAGAGCAATGTGCTAACAATTGGACAATGAGTATCTGATATAAAATACCCCGACATATGATGATGCAGCGTATCTTTGGTTAAATTGAAAATCCGAAGGAATATTCATGTGATACAATATACGAGCTTTGCATAATTACGTCTTTTCAATAGTAACTATACATTCCTACACCAAGCCTTAACTAGACTTGGGGCAATGAGCCTAACTCAGTTAACCAAACAGAATGGCCAGGTAAGTGTCTATCATGGGAGTCTCACCGAGTTCAGGTGACTGATTGACTGACCCACATAGACTAGCCTTGCCTTCGCACCAAACCCATTCAAAATAACTTTATTAAATCCATGCCCGATAATAGGCTCGATAATCTTCTTCCGGCTCTTGTCTCGACTCGGTGCATTATTAAGGCCTTGCCCCTTGGTTCCTCTCTATGGCTCCATCTACCGGTACCCTCTCGATATTTCGCTTGATCCTTTCTGTACTATTAGTTAAGACCGAGGTCCAATGCCCATCGACCTCGAGTAACAGTTAACCTCATGCTTATGTAAACAATATATGTATTACAGATATTCACAACATTAATAGTATATGAGCACACAAAAGATGTATCGCACACAAACAAATGTATCGCATACAAGACATGTATCACACACAAAGATAGCAGATGTATCGCACACAACTGATGTAAAGTTATCTTCTAACACATATACGCATACTATAAACATAACACATATACGCATACAATAAACATCAGAGTTAGTGTTACAGTACGCAAACGTATCTTCATTGACGAATACGAGACGTTTGTTAGTCGGAACACCATCACGGATATCCTATAAAGGTAATATCATTTCTATTAATTCATAAATAATATCCTAACAGATATTTTAGCCAAAAATGACTATTTTACCCCGACCTCGAAATCGCTAACCGATAAAATTTCGCGAGCTTCGCTACTTTGACTCTAATCTTCCAAAATTTTGTTATATCTCTTTCTCCATCATTTTTTTGAAATAAAACCATATTTAATCATAAAAACATGATAATAACAATATATTGGAAGATTAAAGATCAAAACAACATAAGCTATGAACTTAACCTAGAACTTCAAGAACTACAAAACTAAAGACTAGAACTTACCTCTTGAAGAACTTCCTCCTACTTCTTGCTCCCACTTCTCTCTAACTTCTCTCTACATTGCTTAAGAATGGATTTTGGTGCGAAGTTTATGAAGAACCTAAGCCCCTATTTATAGCCAAAGCCAAAGGATCTCAACCCTTGGATCAACTTTTCCATCAATGGTTTAGATGAAGAAGATGTGGCCTCTTATAAATCACACAACTTTCCTCTTTCATCCTCCACAATTTCGTCCCCCCTCTCTCTCTCCCTTATCTCTTACACTTTTGCAAAACTTATCCCTTAGTAGATATTTCCTCTTACCGATTAATTCTCCTGCTTAGTGTTCTATTTGTATGTGCTTATAAAATCACAAATACTTTTAGAGATGTGTTCAAGTTTATGTAGTCTCTTGAGAGTATTTGGAATAACAAGGATTATGGTCTAATTAGGGGTTTTTACTAGCCTTTTTGTCATTTTAGGGTTAATCCCAAAAGTTACGAAAATGATTTTGGAGATAACCCATCTCAAGCTAAAAATACACTTGTTCATAATAAGTTCTTATATTTGATCTATGATTAACATATTTTAGTACACAATTTATTTTCTATCGGTTTTCATTTATCCCATTGGCTTTTTCACAAAATATCTTCTTCCAATCACTTGGCTCACACACACCACACTTACACATTTTCCTCTCTCCTTCCCTCTTCAAATTCTTGAAATACATGGCCCTTTCTTGGCCAAGGAATATGCTCTCCCACTTGCCAAAATATCCCATCATCAAGTGCTCCCATTGGTTGGTTCATTTTGTCAAGGATTAAGGTTTAATTAATTAGGACCATTAGATTAACTTTATTAGATTCAATCTTAGCCATTGGATCTAGTTGCAATTGTTGACTTTTCAACCTTGATTAACAAAGTTTAATTAACCCTTAACCCATTACTTAATTGTCCCCCATTCATGTACATTTCGTCCCTTACCACTAATTGAGGGATTGATCTTTTTGTTTTCTAATTAGCATATAATTGAAATGTTTAAATACCCCTTTGATTATATGTTTCATTGATTAATTGATTTAGCAACTATCCATGACCATTAGTAATTATCCTTATGCTAATCTTGGCCCTTCATTGGCCATTGGTCTTTAATTAGGATCATACATCCCTAATTGTGCCTTTAAACATGTTATTTAATTAATTATGAAAGTTTTTGAAATTAATGTAATAAATGGGGATTTAATTATCTACCAATTATTGGAAATTTTCTTTAATTGGATTAATTACTTTCTCACAACTTTTGGGTTTACTTTGGTCATTTATGCATTATGCATTAATTTAATAATCATAGGGCAACTTTTGGTCCCTAAAATAATATTGGATTTTTGCCTCTTTAAATTTCAAGGAAAATAAACAAATAAATTCCTAAAATTAGAGACAACATGTTTTCCTATTTTAAATAGGTATTAATTGCCAAAATATAAATTTTGGGGTATTACAATTGTAATGCTTTGATTGGTTGTGTTTGTAAGGTTTGCACTATGAAAAATTAAGTAGATGTTTTGTGGTTAGCTTACTATGCCATTGAATGTGTTAGAGTGAGCGTTGGAGAAAAACCTTGTTGGAAGATTATTTGATTCTTAAATTCTTTTCATGTGTGCATATTTACTTAGTTTTTCATCTTCTATAACTTGTTTCAACTCTTCTTCGAAACAGATTTACATTAGTGTTATGGAAATGAAAGAGGCATTCAATTCCAAACCATTTTCACCCAAACACAAACCTCCATTCATTTACCTTTCGCTTACCCCTTTTGAGCTATTCATTTGTTGTATGCATGTCATTATTCATAGTGTTCATAGTATCTAAAAATTAAAAGTGAATTGCCAATAAAAAGTTGAACAATGTTTATATTGAAATGCCATGTATATAGAACAAAGGAGAAACATAAGTCAAAAAAGAAAAAAAAATAAAGAAGAAGTGACTATAGTTTGAAAAAAAAAAAAAAAAAAAAATGAAGAAGGCATTTGTTCATGAACTTGTAAAAGAATTGGCAAAAGTTTGTAAGGATATTTAGATGCTATGAACTTGCTCATTAGCTTTGATTTGCATATCAACGATTCATTTTTCTAATTAATTCATTCCATTTAGCCTTCATCCAATATTACTAGCCTTTTAAGTCCTCTTGATTCATTTCATTGATTGCTATTAGCGGAGATGTTAGAGTTGTTACAAGCTTATGGTAAGGTGTTGATTAAGTGAGCCAGAGTGAAATTATTCCAATAGGGTGAGATGAGTCAAACATTAATAATATCTTGAGAGTTCTCTTGTGCTTCATTTTAATATGCTGGATTTTGTAGTCAACTAATTTACGTGCATCGCATGATTATGACTAGTGTTGGCTTAAGAAATTTAATTAATTAATTCATTGCTTTCTAATTATGAAATTTCTCAATTTTCAAATGTATTAGTGATTTGGACTTGGAATCTTGTACTTAATTGCCTTTGTTCAGAGTACAAAGGTCTAAGTGTGGGGTGATCAAACCATATTTTTATATGATTTTTCATAATTAAATTGGGATTCTTAATACATTTTCTGGGACATTATTTCATGATTAAGCACTTATTTAAGTTAAGAACATTTTTATTGAATTAAGTGCAATTAGGGGTAAAATGGTTATAATTTGTTAATTATTCATGCAAATAATCTCTTGGACTTTGATGCTACCTTGTGCTTAATCTTGCATTGTAGGTGTTGAAGAAGAAATCTTAAGATTTTGGAGGGTCGAATTACTATTTTGAGGATGGGAAAAATTACAAGACAGCCCCAACAATTTCTCGAAATTGGAAATCAAGGAAGAAAAGGAGCCGAAAACAATTACGAAAAGGTCCTAGATATTTTGAAATTTCAGTTATGCCCCAAATATTTTGCAAAACTCACTTTAGTCCTCTCCAAAACTTTTAAAACGTTCAATTAAGTCCCCGAGTGAAACTCTGCGTTTCGAGAATTTTAGGTTTACCTTCTTCATTTAATCGATACGCAGATACATCCTTCCCTTCGATCTCCTCCTTTTTCCTATCTCCGTCGCCGCCGATTTTCGCCTCTTCCTTCACCGTCGCCCGCGACCTCCAACCTCCGTCCTCATCACCGTCACTACACTATGTAATACCCGGATAATTATTTATCTGAAATATTATATTTTAATAAATAATACCTATTAGAAATAGGTGAATATGTGGTGTCAAATTTGTAAGAAAAAATCTCTTGGAAATTAGGGAAAAAAAATAAGGAGTCAAAATGACTAAAATGCCATTGTGGAGCATAAAATGACCTAAGGGAATTATGAAAAATCCTAGGAGGCAAGAAAATAATTATTAAAATTAAGAGAGTATATTGTCTCTAATTTTTGTAATTTAATAAAATATAACCTTGGAAAAATAAAGGGGAAAAAATCAAAAAGTATTATAATGACCAAAATGCCCCCGTGAATTGTAATATAATGCATGAGACATAAAATACTAATGTCGGTGCAAAAGTTGTGAGGTAATGAGTTATTCTAATTAAGAAAATTATCAACAATTAGTGGGTAATTAATTAAATAATTACCGGCTAATTATTTGGGCTTAAAGAAAGGAAAATCCAAAGATAATTATGTAAAAGCCTATAATTAGTGGTTTACGGCTAAAATTAGCATAAAATATATTTGCTAATTAATTGGGAAATATGAAGAAAAATATATGAGATTGAGTAATTTTAAGCCTAAAAACAAGTATGGACCAATAGGAAAATTTTGTAAAAAATTATATAAAATAATTATAAAATAATTATTTTATATAATATTAATTAATTAATTAAAATATATAAAAAAAGAATGGCAGCCGAAATTTTGGAGGAAAATAGGATAAGAATGAAGAAAAAAATATCATGATAATTTTTGTGTGCAAGTTGTATTAAAATAATAATATAATTTGTGAAAAAACAAATAGGATAAATGACCACCGATAGAGATTAAATCCTATCTAGAAAACCATGGACAAGGTTTCTAAAGGTCAGAGTATTTTATAGACAAGTATAATTTCATCTCGGAGTGGACTGCCTCCGAAGTCATTTCGTGACCTATGGAGTAATTAGGAGATCGACAAAAGAAAAAGGATAGATCTTAGAAAAGGGAGTTTGTGGAAAATAAACCATAACTCAATATCTGGGAATCGATTGGTAATCAACTGGACAAATTATGAATCGGTGAATTTTTGTCCCAAAGTTGATAATTCCGAAGTTATTTCCGTAATCGACGGCGTTTTCGAAAATCTTCGGCGGGACCGGGAAGACTGAAAGGGATCAAAATTTATTTAACCCAGTCATTTCTAATGAGTAAGAAACGATCTTCAAAGTTATTATTCCGGATTTTTGAGATTTTACAAGATTACTCGATTCGAACACCGATCGGGGACTTTATCGGTAAAACCTCCTAGAATAGTGCAAGGTGGCGCCATCTGATTGGTTGTTTGGTTGACTATTGGGGAGGGGGCAGGTCAGCACTTAGGTGGTTGGAGAAGGATGAATCTTGAAGAGAAAAATAGAACTTGTGGTCCAAATTGAAGTATAAAGTTGGAAAAGACCGAAATGCCCTCACAACTTTGCCTATAAATAGAGGCCACCTCCAAGCATAATTCTCACACCAAATTGCGTAGCCAATTTCAAAATTTGAGAGAGCTTGGAGAGGAGGAGGAGGAGTCCGGGAAATTTGTAGCGAAGCTCTGGGTAAGTTTTTCTGCATCGAGTCTTAAGTTCTAGTTTTTGATTACGTAGTTATAGTAGAAATGTTGTTTTGAAATTTAATCTTCCAAATTAGTTTAGATATCATGTTTTAAGGTTAAATATGATATATATTTCGAAAATTATGTTGGAGTAGGAGTTATGTTGAAATTTTGGAAGATTAGAGTCAAAGTAACGAAGTGCTGGCGAAATTCCGCCGATTAGGGGGTCAGGGGTAAAATGGTCATTTATGACTAAAATTTCCGTCGTAATGATAGATCCTTAACAAATACGTTGTTATCTTGATAGGATATCCCTGAATCCGTTCGACCTCTTTGTCGTACCGTATTCGACGAAATACCGTCTACCGTCAACGAAGATACGTTCGCGTCTTGTAACACTAACTCGATGTTTATGGTATGCATATATGTGGTATGTGTGTTGTATAGATAGATGTTATACTGTTTGAATGCATATAGTGGTTAGAGGGTATGTCTGTATGCTGGGGGCAATATGTCTGTATGCTGGGGGCAATATGTCTGCATGCTGGGGGCAATACATATGCATGGGTTGTGATAGAGTGATTGTATGTGCTGATGATATTGTGGATGTCCGTTGTTTGTATGTGTATACATAAACATGAGGTTAACCGTTACACGAGATCCGGCAGGCTGGATCTCACCCTTAACATAGCGTCAAGTTCGGAGGACCGAGGACCGAGGAGAGAGACAAGCGGCCGCGTAGAAGTTCCTACCAAGACTTCTTTTGTTGTTCCTACGAAAGCCTTTGTTGTTGTACTTCACTTTTGAAACACTCGGTTCTTGTACTGTTGTAAATAGCCACCAGACTTACGGCACTTTATATATACATATCGCTTACTCAATTGCTCTGTTGCTCTACTCGATGATTTTGAAATGATGTATTTTTTTAAAAAAATATACTTGCTTTTGAAAATGGGATGTTACATACTACCTCCATCGGCATCCTCTCTCAACCACCATCATCCAGCGCCGCGGCTCGAGAGGAGGCTCTCATCATCTTCACTACCACTACTGAGACCATCATCGGCGGCCTTCCTTTGTTCTAGATTGACCATCGTCTCCATCCCTTTAAGCTTGAGTTCGGAGCAGCGAAAATACATAGCATCACGTCCAGACCATCTTCGACCGTATCTCCACTACCAAAATTCTCTCTATATCGATTTGATTTTCGGTCGGTTGTAATGCATTTTCTCGAGTATCGGTCAAGTTCATGCTATGGCGACATTGAAGCAATGCGTGGTCGAGGCTTTTGCTTCTTGGTGAGAAGAGTTGTTCTTGAGCTCAATGGATACATTAGGAGAGTTTTTATGTCATTCCATTAGTCTATTTAAATTGCCTAGTTTTAGGAATTATTGTAAATGATTCGGAATTCGATTGACATTAATTGTCTTTGTTAGCTTGATTTTTGTAGTTGAGATTGGATTTTTGGTGTGAAGATTATATATAATTTGGATTTCTTTGTGGTTGCAATTAGATTATGTTAATTAGTGTGATATTGTCTAGTTAATGTGGTTTATTTGTGCCCTTGAGGGCTGGTTAGCACTTAAATTTAAGAAGACTCATATTACATTATTCCAATTTCAATTGCACATTAAGTGGTTTAAAACAATATCTCAAGAGGTAGTAGTTAGCTATGGTTGTAGGAGCTACTATTAATTGAGAATATTGGATTCAAGTGGTATCTTGAGGTTTTCATTAAGACTTAATGAGGTTTTGACTCCCATACTTTTTGAGAGAGGATAACCACTTTCTTCATTACCAAGAACACCCATTATACATTTCATACTCATTTTCATACCCCATTCCATTTTATAAGGAAAATACCAAAAGTAATAGTTTAGTATTTAATTAAATTGCATTTCTCTTTCGTTTATTAAATTGAAAAGCCAAAACTTATTTTCCCTTTGTTTAAATTGCATTTGCATGGCATTTAGATTACTTAAGATTCAATAAAAGGCTCCTGAAGAGAGAACGATCATAGGTTTGTCTATACGCAATCCTTAGTAAATTTTTATTGTAGACCCAAGGTTAATGACAAAAAGGCCCTCATCAATTTTATCGTATTTGTTGTGTAGGCTCAAATGAAAAAAACGTTATTAGATTGTGTGAAAAATTGAAACAACACAATATATTAATAAAATTTGATATATTGTGGATATATTAATTTAAAATTTATAACATGTTCATGCGAATATCATGAGGCTATGAAAAATGAGTCATATTATTTGTAATTTATAGTTTTATAAACAGAGGGTTTGATTTGTTATCATTTGCCATCAACACGGAATATGACACTCGTGCTGAACATGACTCTGTCAATAATGAATTTCTTTTAACACATATAATAAATTGTAAAAAAAAAAAAATTTGTTTTCCTGTAATTAGATAATTTTTAATTTCGACTAAAGTTTGTTTCAATATTAAAAATAAAATTATAATTTTGACAAAATGAAAGATGTGTTGTTTTTTTCCTACAAATGTCTACACAATAACATAAGGAGTAAAAATGAGAGCAATTGCATTTAATTTAATTAAACTTAGATGTTCATATATTAGTTTTAAGCATATAATGTGGAAGAAAATATAGGAGGTTTGAATAGAGGCAATTAAGTATTTTTAAAATTCTTACATTGTTCATTGGTCCTTTTAAATAATTATGATTTTTGTAATACCCTAAAATTCCTATTTATCATAAATATTATATTTTGATAAATAAATACCTATAAAATAAAGGTGAGTATGTGTCTCAAATTTGTGTAACTTGTTAATTTTAATTTTAGGCAAATTTCCTTGGAATTGAATAAACAAAAGGCCAGTTTTAAGACTACATATAGGAACATAAAATATGATATGATTATCATATTAAATCATGGTTTTTATTTAACTAATAGAGGCAAGAAAATAACATGAAAACACTTAAGTAAATTAAAGTGGATTAGCAAATTCTAATTGACAAGTTAGCTTGTGCTAATTAGGATTATTTGTAAATGCCTTCAACTTGATAAAAGACAATGAAAATAAATAAAGATTAAAGTGCATAAAGCTTAATTAATAAAAGCACTAATGACCATGATTTAACTATAATGAGCCAATCATACAATTAAAGATTTTAATTAAAGGAAATAAAAACATTTGATTTCAATGCTAATTAAAGATTGAGTCATCTACCCCAAAAGTCAGCAAAAAAGGCGCATGGGTTATGGATTGAATCTGATGGAATTTTGCATTGAGTAAACCATGTTTTTGGCTATTTAAAACATATTAAATGATTGAAAGAAAAGGATGTCGGCAAGCTTAAGGGGATAGGATTTTCTTTTCTCAAATGAAATGATCAATTCATTAATGAAATATACATTAATGGCTGAATAAAGTGGCATGTGGGCATGCATTTCAATGGAGGGGATTTAGTTTCATAAAGCTATTTTTGATCCAAAGGATAGGGTTAAATTCTGATTTCATTTAATTACCAATGGGTCCTTGATATTTTCTCTATAAATAGAGACACCCCAACAGTGGTTGGAAAACTTAAAACCGGTATTGACTCGGGGATTTCGAGTTAAAGCCGTTATTTTTATTAAAAAATATACATTTCAAGGATTATGTATAATTTTGGAGCACCTCATTTCGAGTTTTGTAGAATTAATTATGATTTTTCAAATTTACCAAAATATCTCAAGCGTAAATGTCAAATTCCATTTTTAAGGAAATGTAAGGGTGTAATTGGAATATCAAATCCACCAGGGTAAAAAGGTCAATAGTGGCTAAGGGGTCTCTTAGGATATTATTATTGAAGGAAATAATGCGGTGATAACATTATAGGATATCCGAGGAATCAGGAATCGGTACCGAACGGACAAACGTACCACTAGCTACACGACGACGAGGTACGGACACGCATCGTAACTTTAACTCGATTGTTCTTATATGCTTATATGCAATAGATTATTTTATAGAGTCATGAACAAGACTTTGTCTTGGGACATGCACTGTGGCTAGGACTCGTCCGAGGTCACTGTTTATACATTCACTTTATACGGGTTATAGTCTTGATCAAGGACGGACCTTGCTTGATACAATGGGGGCTATGCCCCCGCCCCGCCCCAATTTTTTTTTTTATTCCAAATACTTTATGCATATTGGAATTTTTTTATGCATTTGGCCCAAAAATTTATATTTATACATTTGGCCCCCAAATATTTTTTCTTAAAAGTTGGTTAATAAGTATATATTTGGCACTTCCAAATTTTTTTTTCAAGGTCCGTCCCTGGTCTTGATAATGCCGTGAGATTGTTTTCCTAGCACCGAGGACACGAGCAGCTTTCGTGGCACCGGTTAGTGCAAACGTGGATAACTTTTTATGTGTTGTGTGCTATGTACGCTTGTTGTGTTGACATTGAAAGACTTGGCTATCACCCAAGAGGGGGTGAATTGGGTGTTTGATTAAAAACTTAGAACTTTAGAAAACTTTCGCAACTTTTTGAAAGTAGTTTGAATGACAATAATAATTTATAGAGTGATAAGCAATCATTCAAACATATATGCTGGAATGTAAGAGATAAAGGAAGAGAGTATGCAAACTGTGATTTATCCTGGTCCGGCCCAATCCTTGACTTACGTCCAGTCCTCAAGCTCCACTTGAGATTTTCAATCCACTATCTTCTTTCAAATTGATTACAAGTTCTGTACTTGAAGCAATCCCCTCACTAGGATTCACTCCCCCTACAAACCGTAATCAATACACTTGTTTGATTACACACTCGCACTCAAGTAATCCTCTCCCTAGGATTCACTCCCCTTACAAGTTGTAATCAACACACTGTGTTTCCCACTCAAGATCACCCAATCTTGAGTAACTCACAAATAGAAAGATAGAATGTTTACAATGAATCTTCTCTCTCTCGAAGTGTATGGATGAACACTGAAGTACTAGACAACTCATTTCACTCTAAGATATGTAGACATTGAAAACTAGAGAGTAAATGGTAAGAATATCGTAGTATGAGCATTCGAATATGCAGACTTGTGTTTCGCATTTTCTATGTATTCTCTCATCTCTGTTCTTTTATGTCTGTTGTAGACTTCAAACCCTTTGAGTATATAAGCTAGTTGAAGCTTATGGACGTTGGGAAAGCACTAGGTTCGAATTCAATGGAGAATATAGCTGTTGTAAGTGCTTCTGCAAGAATCTTGTTGCTGTTGCTTGAATATAGCTATTGCAGATTTGAATATTCGATTTGTAACACCCCATGTTTGAAATGCGGAAATTTTTTTTTTTTTTTCCAAACAAGCAATCAGAGTGGAGAAATAGAGCGAAAGAGCATTTGGATTCTTAGCCAAAACAGTATGAAAGCCCTACAATGTAAAACAACAATAACAACTGCACTATTCACCAGTGCCACGATGTACAGTCGTGTCCTCAGCGCTAGGAAAACAAAACGGCGTTATCAAAACTATAACCCGTATAACTGTCTGTATAACGGTCTACGAACATATCATTGACATATATGCATTTAAGAAGCACAAGATTAGTGTTACAGTACGCGTCCGTACCTTCGTTTGCAACGTTAGGTACTACCGGCAGAAAACGTACTTTCTACGGAGAAACGTGCAAGAATCCTATGGCGCACGTCGGGCGGCGTAACGGCAGCAGAATCAACGTTTCAGATATCCTATGAGAATAATGTCACTTCCATTAGTAATTTGACATTATAACTTGCATTTTAGGTAAAAATTACCATTTTGCCCTTCTACCCTAATCTAAGGAATTTCGCAAAGATTTCGTTACTCGACAAATTTTCTTCCCGAAATTTTGCCGTAACTTCGACGCCATTATGATTTTCGAAAATAATGACTAAAATAGCCCTCCCATATGATACCCAATCATACTTGAAATTTAAAGGCTATTCTAACAAATTCTACCCTTACTTTTAAAAAAACTATAAAAACTACAACTTTTCAATGACTCGATCCCTACTATGTTTACACCTCTGCATATTTTTCAACGCAAACAAGGCTCTAAAACATTTGTAGGAATCTTGTCACCTACTTTCTAAATCTAACTAACAATTCTACTAACTACTAAACTAAAAACTAAAGACTAAAGCCCGAAAGACTTACCCGTTGAAGACTTCGGCAGAGCTTCCGCCTGTAACTTCTCTCTCTTCTTTCTCTCCCTAGGATTTTCGGCCAAAGGAGCTCAAAGAAGATGTGCAGAATTTTGAAGGAGCATGGCATCTATTTATAGAGATTTTGGAGGGACAAGGTTGGAATTTTCAAAGTTGTTTGCACTATTCATGTCCAATTTTTCCAAAGGATTTTTGCCCTTGCTTTTCCCCTCTTGACCGACCTCCATGCTGATGTGGCAGCCCTTGGTTGGTCCAAAATGGTGACTAGGCCTCGCTTTATGCCCTAGCCCAACCGTTTTCCCGATCGGCACCCGATTCGCGTGATTTCGGAGAAATCTCAAAATTCTGGATTTACAACTTTGAAAACATGTTCTCACTTAGTAGAAATGTCCAAGTTAACCTAAATTTTGATTCCATATAGGTCTCCAACAAATCCAGTTGAAGTTTTCTCGAAACGTGTCCGAACGCGTCCTGTCGGAATTCGTTTTGGAGATATCAATCTCTTCGAAATAATTCACTGACTCCAATATGTCTAAATAAATTCAAACCCATTCCTAAATGTTGAGTTAGAATTTATTTTCCTCTTTTCCAAAATTATGCCTATATGCATTTTTCCCTATTTTGTTTTATTAGGAAAATGCACAAACGGCCTCGGATTAACTTCCTAAGAGTCTAATGGAAGATAAAATTCCACCGATCAATAATCTACTTTGATATTGACAATCCCATTCCTAGATCTCTAGATAGGATCCGTTTCCTAAATATTAGTTTACTATTCATTCTTTCTTACTTTAATTAATTATAATAGTATTATAATGCAAGTTGCAAGATATTAAAATGTGATCTTATCTTCAAATTTTTGGGCAAATTTTCGGCTGGGCATGTTTTTGAATTTGTAAATCTTTTTCATGAATTATTTAATTATTTAATTAATTACTTAATTCAATTTTTATTAAAAATTCCCCAAAATTCTCTAATTGGTCCATTCTTATATTTAGGCCTAAAAATACCTAAACTCAACTATTTTTCATAAAATTTCCAATTAATTAGTAAATACATTTTTACTAATTTAAAAACAAAAACCACCAATTTTAGGGTTTCATATAATTACTTGTGAATTTCCTCCACTTATGCTTAAGTAATTAGTCCAATATTACTTAATTACTTAATTATCATAACTTGATAATTTTCTTAATTACAATGTCTCATTATCTTCATACTCTTGTATTAACATTAGTATTTTCATACCTCTAACATTATTCCATAATTACAAGGGTATTTTGGTCTTTTTACTACTTTTTGAACATTCTTATACAATTTTCCCAAGTTCATATTTTATTAAATTATCATAATTAGGGATAATATACTCTCCTAATTCACTTGGTCATTTTAGTACCTTTTGGTATTTTTCCACAATTTCCTAAGTTGATTACCCTTTCCAGGGGCATTTTGGTCATTTTGGCTCTTTGACCCTTAAATTCCCTAATTTCTTGTAGAAATTCTACTTAGAAATATGCTATAATTATACAAGACTGGAGATTGAATTTTCACTTATCAGAATTATCCAACTTTTATTTATAATATGCCAGATAAATATCCTAGTATTACAAGAATGGTGTTGTTCACTTTTGTGAGTGGGAGCCTTGATGTCTCGCATTGAAGAATGGTCGGGCTTCTTTCCAGCTGTCATCTACTTGCTTTGCTTGAGAGGATATATTAAAATAAAGCAAGTGGCACATTGAGCAAATTCAAATCTGTCATAATGTAACCTTTGAATGTTGAATCCGCTGAGGCTTCTATTTCATCTTCGAACGTTTGAATGTATTGGAGAAGCATTACAGTTGAGCATTTGTTCAAGTTCCTCATTGAAATCTGTCATCTTTCCTTTTCTGAAAATGTGCAGCAAGGTTTATCTTCCCAAATCTGTCATTTTGAGATTTGCTTCTAATCCCTCATTTTAATCACCTGAAACTTATACACAAATGATATAAATAATGTTAATAAGAAGTATAAGTCATTGGGTAATCATCTGAATGAGAAATAAGACTTTCAGAATGATGTTTTTCTCGCATCGGGAGCGTGAACTCGAGCTTGGTTGAGTAGGATCGAGTTTCCTTTGTTGTCAAATAGCTAGATTCCTCTCTCGTCTGAGCTAAACTCGAGCTTGTAAGTTTTAGGCTCGAGTTTGGTTCTCTCCAAAACCATATTTTGCTCTCTGTCTTGTCTAAACTCGAGGGTGTAACTTATAGGCTCGAGTTTGGATGATTTTCGCGACCCAGTAGCTCTCGTAACCCGCGAACTCGAGTTCACCAACTAACAGCTCGATTTTGGGCTTTCTGCAAAGTTCCATTTCCTCGTAATCCCGCGAACTCGAGCTTGCCAACTAATAGGCTCGAGTTTGCTTCTCCCGTTAGCAAACCTCCAACATCCCGAAAATACACCCAATTTCGAGGGCCATATCTCCTCGGTCTGAACTCCGTTTTGGTTGGTTCACCTATAGATGGAAATCCCTTTGAGTCTACTTTCCAATGCCACAAATTTCAGCTCATTAGGAGTTTCCTTGTGTGATATACACGCAAAACATTGAAGGTTGGTCTGCTGTGTGACATGAACATCACTGTCAACTTCATAAATTCATAGCTCCTTCATATAAACTCCTTTTGGCTTGAATTATATATCAACATGAAGCCTTGGGAGTCTAGTTTCATATGCCACTGATTTCACCTCAATCGATCTCCGGTTTAGGAGATATCATCGAATTTACAAACGTCACCCAAGTAAAACACCGAACGTAGGCTGAAATGTCAAGACCGCCGCAAGCTCGAGTTTACCAACTTATAGGCTCGAGTTTGCCTTGTCCAGAGTCACAGGCTCGAGTTTTCTTATTATGGGCTCGAGTTTGGAGTTCCAAACCTGAGGTTTAAGTTCTAAGCTCGAGTTTGTTCATACCAGAGGCGCCAGAGTTGCTGAGAACATTACAGCTCGAGTTTGCAAGTCATGAACTCGAGTTTTCTCATCCTCGAACTGATTTTTGATGGTTTTAACTCGAATTAATCCGTTCCAACTTCCATATGATATTGGAGACTTCTAGCATCAATATAAGAACTTGAATAAAGATATTTCATTGCATTGCAAGTTCTTCCTTCTTCAATTTCTTTTCTCCTTCTAGATTATCCCCCAAAATCATTTGATAACTTCTTGCTTTATGATATTCCCATTATATTGAGCAAGAGCTTTCTTCTTCAATCTTGATTATTCTCCATCATTAAAGTATACTCCATTGTAGCTCAAATATGATGAAGCTTCATTCCAACTTATGTTTGATCATAGAGACTTCAAGTTCTTCTCTCTTTAGTCTCCTTTCTTGATCATTTTCCATTATTAAACTTTGCATCTACATTAAGAATAAGAATTAGTCAAAGTAGCTAGAAGATAAATGTAGTATGCAACCTTTTTGCTCTTAAGAATGGCATCTATATAAGACATCATCAAAACTAATCAAAACCAATGACATTACATCCATTGTGTGCTTATGTATTGTTGTAACCTTACATTTGTTGTATGCTATGTATTGGTTTTGGTGTAATTTAATGAATAGATGTCGTACATACATTATTTTACTTGAGCATGAGGTTAATCATACTCGAGGTCCGATGGGTATTAGACCTTAGCACTTACCATAGCTTCGGGATCTCGGAGGATCTGGAGCCGGTGACAAGGGTAAGCGAAGAAGCATGAGCACTCTACTGAGTTGTATTTTGGAAATGTATTTATATTTCTACGTAGTTAGAGTTTTGGATACTCGGATAAATGTACCACTATTATAACCAACAGGATACGCCACGCTTAGTTTTTGGTCACGTACTTATCAATTACTCATACTCTTATCTCGCTCCAATGCTCTAATCGAT
>JAMWYP010000671.1:37500-79948 GCA_025563575.1 Acacia pycnantha | reverse complement strand
TCATTAATAAACTTGTTATTTTCATTATAAATTTTGTTTATAGTGTTCAGATTTTATTCAATCTTGTAAACACACACTTGAGAAGATTGGAAAAAGATTTTATTCAACCACTGGACAGCACGGTTTCGTGTAACCAATTGTCGAGCCCCGGCTACATCCTCCAAAGAATACCGTTTCCGCTTCAAAGCGCTTACCTAACTGGATAAATCCAAAGATCGTCTTCTCGAGATAATACCCGCATCCTAATAGAGAGGACATCTGCGATATCATTGGCATTGGTGAAAGCACGATCAAGGCAAATATCCTGGGAATCCCAGTGTTTGGGGAAGACCAAGCACCAGGCGACGCTTATGTTCGTGAGAAGATTGGAAAAAAGACCCTCGGATGGAGCAGTAAACATTTATCATTTGCAGGACGAGAGGTCATGATCAAGGCTGTTATAAATGCTATCCCAATCTTCCCTATGACCTGTTTCAAATTTCCTGTCAAGACATGTAAAGCCCTTAACAACTTGGTGGCAGACTTCTGGTGGGAAGGGCAAAACAAGACTCACTGGATGGCATGGAACAAACTTACTCGGCCTAAAACTGAAGGGGGTATGGGTTTCCGTGACTTTATCAAATTTAATAATGCCCTACTTGCGAAGACAGCTTGGCGCTTGACTCAGAATCCTAACGACCTGTGGGTGCAAGTCCTGAAGGGCCTCTATTTTCCTAATAATGTGTTTCTAGATGCTAAAAAAGGCCATAGAGCCTCATGGTGTTGGTCAAGTATACTAGAAGGGAGAGATTTCGTGAAAAATGATCTATGCTGGCATATTGGCAATGGAGAATCTGTCAGTCCGACCGGGACAACCTGGATCCCCTCCTTCCCACTTGAGGCCGATCGATGGATGGTAGGCTTAAAGAATCAGACCAACGGGTTGCATCCATAATAGATGCTGGAATATCACACCTATCAGGTGCAACACTGATGATCTTACATGCACTGCTATTGCATCGATCCCATTATCCCGGACTCCTCAAAACGACCAACTCAGATGGAGTCTAGCTACTAATGGGAAGTACAGTGTTAAACTGGGATACCACCTGACGCAAGACTGCTCCGTGACCCTCTCCCCCCTGGAAGCTCAGCTCAGATCCCAGGTGCAGTGTGGAAAAAAACCTGGAAAACCAAAGCCATCCCCAGAGTGGTAAATTTCTTGTGGAGATGCTTAACTAACTCACTTGCAACAAATGGAGCATTGTTTAAAAGAAAAAGGGGCCTACTAAGCATGCCCGATCTGCCAGGCCTCTTGTGAATCACTGGAGCACCTCTTTTTCACTGCCACTGGGTGAGATGTGTCTGGTTTGGAAGTCAGCTGTCAATCAAAAGTGATCTCAATAACATACACAGCTTTAAGGAATGGTGGATTACCATTATGAATCCATCTTGCCCGCTTTCTGATTATGATATTGCTTCTATTAGCTGGTTGTTATGGTTTATCTGGAAGGGAAGAAATGATCAGGTTTTCAATGGTGTAGCACCGGACCCTAGAGCTGTCATTGAGAAAGCAACCCAGGCGCTACTTGGCCACTGGAATGCGAATTTCCCCAGGTGTTCTGAAGAAGAAACTCTTAAGCCATTACCCAAAGTTGTCCGATGGAACCCACCAGAGGTACATAGGCTGAAGGTCAACCTGGATGGCTCCTTTGGAGAGTCTTCTGCCGCCATCGGTCTGGTTTGCCGTGATCATTATGGCCATGTCCAAGTGGACTTTACCGACAAAATCAAATCAATATCAGCTTTTATGACTGAAGCTTTAGCATTGCATAGGGCATTGATGATTGCCCAGGATCTGGGGAATAAAAATGTCATTTTTGAAACCGACTGCCAGACTCTTGAACGACTTGCAAACAATTATCATCAGGATTCATGTGAATGGAAATCACGGGGCATCCTAGATGATATTCTAATTGCTCTTAAATCGATTCAAACTTTTCGCTTACTTTTACCCTCGTCGGAGAATCGAAAGCAAACAGATTGGCTTGTTTGTATCTACTAATAAGGAGGTGTGCCTGTGCGGGGTGGGTAGGCATACCCTTACCTTCTTTGTTCCAACTGCTGGAAGATGATTGTCGGAGTATTAGGAGTCATCGGGACCTAGCCTTGGTCCAGCCAAGAAACTTTGATCCTGGCTGATCTAGGGCATCCTGTCCCCTTCTGGGTGGCTTCTATCTTTAAATTGCTTTGTAGTTTATTGTTGTTTTCTTGTTCTTCTCCGTTGTTAGCTTTCATTAGCTGTGCTCTCTGCCCGAGTTCCTTCTTTTTGTTTCACTGTATCTCTTTGCCTCAGTATTCAATATATTCCTAGAGTTGTTCAAAAAAAACACACACACACACTCGTGTGTGTATGTCTATGTGTGTGTATTGAATATTTATATATAAATATGATATATTATATGGATATATCCGTCGGAGTTCAAAAGCAAGCATAGCATACATTATCTTCGTATTAGTCTAAAAATCGCCCCTGGACTTCAAAACTCGACTTGCCACGCCTTCATAATCGCATTTTCTTGCTGGCAAAAAATGTTGTTTGATCAAGGGTTTGAAGTTTCTCAGAGGATTCCGAAACAAGTTAATCGTAGAGTGAGAACACGTCTTGACTGAAATACTCAGACAATTTTTTATTCACGCGATTTTCAGGCTCATTGTTTTCATTGAGGACAAGGCTTTGAAGCGATAGCAAAACCTGCAATAATATCGACATTTTTGGATTCCAACGCCGCTCGACCGGTCGTTCTAGATGTTGAGGAGGCTCAGGCAGACGGTGCCGGAGCTGTAGAGATTCAGGTTGACCACGTACACATGTATAC
Organism: Acacia pycnantha; assembly: GCA_025563575.1. NCBI lineage: Eukaryota > Viridiplantae > Streptophyta > Magnoliopsida > Fabales > Fabaceae > Acacia > Acacia pycnantha. The sequence goes on along the minus strand of JAMWYP010000671.1, from coordinate 77,090 downwards.
TGTCTTACCCAATATACACTCGGAGTAATTTTGCCTTGCTAGCTTATGGATCTAAATAAAATAAAAATAAATTAGACTTGTAGATGTAAAGAGGCGGTAATGTTATGCATAAATGTAAAGAGGCGGCTAGGAGCATAAAGTTTTTAAGTTGATAATAAACAAATTTTATTTTTAAGAACGACGTGTATCAATATTCGATAAAATTATTAATATATAAATGTAAAATGTAAAATGTAAAATTTTATAATAAATTACCTTGTTAAAATACGCTAAGATTTCTGGTGAAATTTTCGCATTTAGTTATATATATTTGGTTAAATTAATTAATAGGAAAATCCTTATGATTTTACCTCATTTTTAATTAGGGATATGATTTTGTCAATACTAATGTCACTGCGACTTTTTTACTGTTAGATCAGAATCTCATTTACTTTTATCATTTTTATCTCCTATTGAGATTCTATCCCTTTTAATTAAATCCTTACTTATTTTTCCACTTTTTCTTTTTATTGCATCCTTCTAGCTGCCCAATTATAGGTATTGTTCCATACACACACACATACTCTCTCTCATAATGAATTAATCTGTAAAATAAAGAAAATAATACTTCCTCTTGTCCTTATTATAAGGCACCAACTAGCAAGTTTATTTGGTCCTTTTTATAAGGCACATGCTTGTTCCCAATGAACATTGATTATTTTTTTTCCATGTCTACCCCTAATTAATAAAAGTAATGGGTGAGAGTAATAATTAACACTCCCTATGGTCCTTATTATAAGTTTACAATATGTAATTTAATCTATTTTAATTTTATTTAGAACCATGTGACAAGGAAAAATTACCCAAGTTTATATTGAGTGCGAGCTACTCAGATAAGAAAGAGAGTCACCTCAATTATAAGGCATCAACTAACTTTTCTCACAAATCAATAAAAGTAGTTAAAGTCAATAAAGTTGTCATAGAATATAAATAATTTTCAATATTACCCCTACTAATTGCACTAAACTCTAATATAATATTAATCATTACTCTCACCCACTACCTTTATTAATTAGGGGCAGACATGGAAAAAATAATCAATGCTCATTGGGAACAAGCAAGTGCCTTATAAAAAGGACCAAATAAACTTGCTAGTTGGTGCCTTATAATAAGGACCATAGGGAGTAATTTAATCTATTTTAATTTTATTTAGAACCATGTGGCAAGGAAAAATTACCAAAAAAAACATATTGTATGCAGGATAAATAAGCAGTACGAGCATAATATTTTTTTTTATGTAGATAATAAAAAAATTATTTAAAAAAAAAACTCTTTTTTATTTTGTATTTTGAGGCAAACTTACATATCATTTGATCAACATTCATACAAGCTATAGTTGATAAACTGCATAAAAAATTTAGAACCATGGTTAAAAATCTGGTAAAATTTTAAAAAAGACAAAATAGTTTTTCTATATATTTCGTGATAAAATTCTATACAAAATCTATGTAGATATAATTTTGGCAAGAAATTTATTTTGGACAGGCTGTTATCTATCGTTTGTTGGACACAAATTACCTACAGTTTTTCCGAGAATTTAGATATAAACATGTACGAAAATATTGCTTAATTGGATGTATATCTGGGAACCGGTTTCCCTGTCTATCGAGAGCTTGTCTCATCTGGACCGTCTAGATGAGATCTGGACAGTCCAGATTTAATATTTTTTATTTGGTGATTTTTAAACTAAAAAAACATTTTTTGAAAAAATATTGGTTGAGAGACTATTTTTATTTTAGATTCTTTATCTATTAAAATATTTTTCTTTGAAAAAATAAAAAGTAAAAAGAAATTAAATCTGGGCCGTCCAAATCTCATCTAGACGGCCCAGGCAGGGAAACTGATCCGTGTATATCTGCCTCCTATATTTATTCTTTGATTCTTTTAGCCGTAATTAAAGGCCAAATTAAAATCGTAATAATAAGAAAAATTAATTAGAAAAAGGCTTATAATCATTCAAGCCGCAAAATAAACTTGTGGCTGCCCTTAATTATAGACACCACCAGACATCTAACAAAAATCCCTTCGTTCAATTCAACAACACTCAACAGTTATCCTATTTATTAATTAATAATATCTAAATAAAACCCTTCCTTCACACTTAATTAAGAAATCTCCCATTTTTTCCTCCTTCTATAACTTGGCGCCTCGTACAAACAAAAACTTCAATATTTCTCTCTCAAAAAGAAGGGGAAAAAATGGCTTCATCTTCTTCCTTGTTCATAATAAAGCCATTTCTTTGTTTCATCGTGTTGTTCTTGGCAGCATGCCCTAGTTATGTTCTTGGTACCTCCGAGCTCAAAGATATTGTAATAGATTCTCCTCTATTAACCAAAAATATTCCGACAAATCGAACCATTAAGGTCGATGATGAAGGCAAAGGAGAATTTACATCCATTCAAGCTGCCATAGATTCTATTCCTGAAGGAAATTCTCAGTGGGTCATCGTCCATGTCAGGAAAGGAGTATACAGGTATTTTCACAAATATGACATCGATCTTTTTAGGGTTGGTCATATAATTTATTCGGCTATTTTAATTTTTAACGTTGTACTATTCAAGAGTCATGCATGCATGCAAATGCACAAACAAACATGTTTAGTTATGAACAAAAGTCATCGTCCATATTAGGAAAGGCAACATCTCCTTATTAGGTTAATTAAAACAATTTATTTGGGTTTGAAGCTGTCACAATTTATAATCAATACTCTATCTTCCTTTTTATAAGAAACACTTAACCAGATCACGTTGATGAAAAAGTTGGTTAGAGGCAATAAAGATGTTAAAAATGTAACTTTAATTTACCAAAAAAACCCTCATTTAAGAGGAAAACAGAAGATATTTGGGAATTAAATATAATAATATTAGTAAAATGAGTAATTAAATGAGGTTAAAATGATACATCAATAATTTTTTTTTGAGACAACCTCTAAATGTTTCTTAGTATAAATAGGAACAAACTATAGGTGATATTATTTCTTATAAAAAGGAAAGGAGGAAGTACTACTTTTTGTTCCTTAAACTCCGTGAATGGAAGAAACATGTTTAGTTTGATATGATTTTAATTGTGATAATGCAGAGAGAAGGTGACGATACCAAAGAGCAAGCCATACATATTCTTGAGAGGAAATGGGAGAGGGAGAACTGCTATGGTTTGGTCTGAGAGTTCTGTTGATAATATAGAGTCTGCAACTTTCAAAGTCGAAGCTCATAACGTCGTTGTCTTTGGAATCAGCATCAAGGTCAATAATTCTTCTTATTTATATATACCACTTTTACACACACACACATATATATTATGGGAAAGATGATATCGAATATTGTTAATGAACGAATGCAGAATGAGGCACCTACTGGGGTTGCTTATACTTCACAGAATCAATCAGTGGCAGTATTTGTAGGAGCAGATAAAGTGGCATTCTATCACTGTGCATTTTATAGTACTCACAACACACTCTTTGATTACAAAGGCAGACATTACTATGATGAATGTTACATTCAAGGTTCAATTGATTTCATCTTTGGCCGTGGCAGATCCCTCTTCCATGTACGTACATTTACCATCATCATATATATATATATATATATAAATTGGATACTGATTATGAGCTTGTTTGAGGGCTCATTTGAGGTCTCTATATATACTTTTGGACCCTTGAAAGTCGTTGAAGACAAAAAACCATGTTTAGAAGCCACATTTTAGAGCTTCTGGCTTTTAATTTTTAGTTTTTCTTCATATTTAGAATTTTTGAAATTGGTTTTTGAAAATATAATTAATCCAATAGGCCAATGGCCTTATAGTATAATGTCATGAAACTTTTTCTGTAAGGGGAGGTCGCGGGATCAATGCTGGTTGTAACCTCAGTTGTGCTTGCCCCTTAAATTAAAAATATTATCCAAATAAGTTGAAGTAAAATTTTTTTTTTTTTATAAAAGCATATCCAAACATAGATCACATATATTACAGTAATGCAAATAAGCCCAATATTATTGAGTTGTGCTGATTTAAAGCTCTGTGGTGATTATGCAGAAATGTGAGATATTTGTGATAGATGATAAGAGGACGACGATAAAGGGGTCAATCACAGCACAAAGTAGAGAGTCAGAATCAGAGAAAAGTGGGTTTGTGTTTGTGAAGGGAAAGATATATGGCATAGGAGGGGTTTACTTAGGAAGAGCCAAAGGTTCTCATTCAAGGGTCATCTTTGCCCGAGTCTATCTCTCTGCCACCATTGTTCCTGAGGGCTGGGCCCGCTGGAGTCATGCCGGCTCCACCGAGTATGTCCCTTTCTCATTTATATTATCTTAGCTCATGTTCTTAATATAAGACCTATTTTATAATTTAATTTTTTCATTAAGGTGGGTCTTATGTTAAGGACTACATAAAGTATTGCTCTGATATTCACAAAACAAAATCACTCAAATTAATTATGATTGATGTGAATGTTAATATGTTACTGAAACTTCAGGAACTTATACCATGGCGAGTACAAGAACTTTGGACCTGGAGCTAACACAACAAAACGATCTAGTTGGGCCAAACAACTTACTAATCAAGAAGTCGAACCCTTCATGTCTGTGGAATACATTGATGGTCAAGATTGGCTTCCTGCTTGGTTATAAACTATATATATATGTGTGTGTATGATCGCACATGAAGATATATATCGATGTCGTTAAGAAACTTGTCAACTATGTAATTTGCTGTTTTGACGACTCCGATGTTACGTACGTGTCTGCGTGGAGGTTTGGATTCTTTTAAGATGATCCCTGTTTTAAACTATTTCAAACTATGCCCTTAGATATAACACCTATAGTAACTGTAAAGAATTTATATCAAGGCACTGTGTTTGTGCTCTTTCTCTAGTTTGTATAAGTTTCACAAGGGATTTAATGAATTGTGTGCGACTGATTCTTGGGATGTTAGGTTTTATATTGAAGTTGATTTGACTATGTAAACCAGAAACTTGCCATTATATATCACAGATTCTTTCATATATGCTGACTAGCTGTGTGTTATAATATAACGAGCTTTGTTCGAAATTTTCAGGTTGATTGGTTGATGATGATCTCGGTTTATTATACGATAATATTAATTACTTACTGATATTTAAAAAATATTTTTTATACACTAATAATTTATGTGGCAAGTTTGTATGGATTAAGGACTAACTTGCATTAATTCTTACCTTGCTTGTGAGAATCAAAATTAAACTAGGCTACTTGGCGATTAATAGATGAAGACAAAAAACTCACACTTATTGATATATGATGCGTACTAGCATCTACAAGAAGCTAAAGTAGCTAGCATATTGCATGGATAAGGCACCGGCACCACCTCCAAAGCCTCCTCCGGCACCACCTCCTGCACCACCACCACCACCAAGTCCTCCTCCTACTCCTCCACCTTTACCACCTCCAAAGCCCCCACCTGCACCACCACCTCCACCAACTCCTCCTCCTATGCCACCTCCTGTGCCACCACCACCACCAATTCCTCCTCCTACTCCACCACCATGTCCACCTCCTGCTCCACCCCCAAATCCGCCACCAAAGCCCCCTCCAGCACCCCCACCGCTACCCCCTCCAAAGCCACCTCCAAATCCTCCTCCCTTTCCAATGCCTCCACCTTTTCCAAAGCCGCCACCACCTCCAACGCCACCACCATTCCCGACACCTCCGCCCCCACCTGCTCCACCCCCTACACCACCACCTTTTCCAAACCCTCCACCACCTCCAATGCCGCCTCCTTTTCCAATACCCCCTCCCAAGCCGCTGCCTCCACCTACCCCACCACCTACTCCTCCACCATGTCCTCCTCCAAGACCACCACCATGCCCGCCTCCTAATCCTCCACCTCCCCCAATGCCGCCACCATGCCCGCCTCCTAGTCCTCCCCCTCCGCCTATTCCGCCACCATTACCACCTCCTAGTCCTCCCCCTCCCCCTATGCTGCCACCATGACCACCTCCTAAACCTCCTCCTTTGCCAATCCCGCCACCATGCCCACCTCCTACTCCTCCTCCACCACCTACGCCGCCACCATGACCACCTCCTAGTCCTCCCCCTCCACCTATTCCGCCACCATGACCACCTCCCAAACCTCCTCCTTTGCCTATTCCGCCACCATGCCCACCTCCTAGTCCTCCTCCACCACCTACGCCGCCACCATGACCACCTCCTAAACCTCCCCCTCCACCTATTCCGCCACCATGACCACCTCCTAAACCCCCTCCTTTGCCTATTCCGCCACCATGCCCACCTCCTAGTCCTCCCCCTCCACCTACGCCGCCACCATGACCACCTCCTAAACCTACCACCTCCGAATCCACCACCCCTCTGACAAACAAAGGACTTTAGTGGTATTTTCATCCAACACTTGGCTAAAAAATTCAAACTTCTTCAGAAGACATTTATATATTGGCCGGTGAATTCATAATTGCTCTGTCTCAACTCTCAACTACCATAAGTACTACTAAGCTGTAGCGCTAAATCTAATACTCATTCATTCCTTTTTATAAAAGACGAATTGGTTTAGTCCTTTTTACAAAAGAGGCTGGTAAGAAGTGTATGAGTATTTAATGATTTTTTCCTACTTTTACTCTTTATTGATTTTATGTATTGTATTAATTAAAAGATGGGTGATACTCATATTTATTTTATTTCTCTCTTTTAGTTGTCATGAATAAGGGCATATTTGGAAAACAAAATTTATTTCAAACATACTTATTACTTTTAACTAACTTTAACCATTTTCCTAAATCGTATAATTCAGTTATTGAGCTCTTTTATGTAATTTGTATTGATCAATACAAAATAGGAATTTAACGTCCCCCAATTAACGTCTGTTTTAAATTCAACGACTATTTTTTTAAAAACAGTAGTATGTCATAAACTTTCAACGACTCTTTTTTTTTACGACTCTTGAAAACAGTCATCTAATGACTTTAAAACGGACGTTAATTAAAAGTTCTTTTTTAGTAGTGTGATATCATTCTCTCTAATTTCTTGTATCAATATACTTTGAAAATTTATAGTAACCCTTGATAACGACAAAGTTTTTTGTCATAAGAGTTTAGCACAATTAAGTTTTGAAGGATACCAAAGTAAATACAATCTTTTACAAATGGTGCGGTTTTAGCGATTCTATTGAATTGGCCTAAACTTCCGTTGCTTTCTTTTATCTGCCTCCCCAAAATTTAATTGTGCTAGGCATTCATGACGAAAAAACTTTGCTCCTGAAATTGCACCTTAACCCATATCTTTAATAGTCAAAGTCATGAGCAAATAGGTTATTTTATTAGGCCAGAGTCGGAAAGGGATATGAGTTACGTCTAATTAATTTATAAATAGCTAGAGGAGTTGTTTGCAAAGCTATCACTCATTAAATATATATTAAATTTTAAATATAGAAATGACAATAATTTTATTTAAATATTTTTAAATCCAAATCTTGACATAACAACATTCATTTAATTATTCTTTTAATAACTTTTATATTTTGATAATAAAATTTTTGAGGAAAGGGGTCGGGTTACATGACAATTCCAGCGGACTTAGGAGTTTAGAGATGTTAACCCGAGTGCTTGGATTAACTCCGTGATCGAACCCCCTATATAAATAGCTAGAGGAGTTGTCCAAAGCTATCACTCATTTGTTTTGAATTTTGAGTTAATCGAGAGTTGAGGAAGGACGTCATTTAATTCTTTTACCAACTTAGTTATACGTTGGAGAACAGATCACGATGAGCAAATTTCAGGCACATGCAATTTTGCGTGTTGGTTTCTATTTTATTCTTTTTGACATCAATCTGGAATATCTGTTTTTTCCCCCTCCAAATTTTTTTTCTGAAATAAATTTTAGCAATAATGATCAAAAACATTACACATAATTTGTCTTATACTCTTATAAATAAAAATAAAAAAATTATTTGAAAGCATTGGTCAGAATACACACAATATGAAAATAAAAATTTTGCTTGAATAACTTGTTTTATGTTACTAATAATGGCGTACTTTTTTTTATATAACATTCGCATTAAATTAAAAAAGTTAATTAAGACAATAGTAAGTTTCTTAAATTAAAAAAATTTGGTATAATTTAATCTCTTAAATACCACCTCTTATCCTAATTTTATGAGTTAGTTAAAGGATTTTCTTTGGTTCTAAAAATAAGACTTCAATCTATTTTGTTTATCAAATTTATAATTCTTTTCCCAAACTCTTCTAATTACACACATTAATGAGTATTCACCAAGAGTTAGTTTCCAATGCATATAACTAAACTAAGGGCCCGTTTAGTACAAGGAAAATTTGAGGAGGGAAAGGAAGATTTGAAAGATGATGAGGGAAGATGACTTGAGTTGTTTGGTAGGAAGAAAATGAAGGGATAGTAGTTGGTAAAAAAATTAGAAAATGTCTATTTTACCCTCAAAAGAAATTAATTCAAAATAAAAAAATTGCTAAAATATATTTTAAAAAAAATGTTCTTGTTAAGTTCGAACTCATGTAAAAAAAAAATTTGCTAAGTTCGAACTTTCCTGCCGAGTTCATACTTTCCCGCCAAGTTTGAATTTCAGAGGTAAATCTATCCAAAAAAGTGAATAGTGACGTGGGAACTTGAGATCCCACAAATTTTGGTGGGATCTCAAGTTCTCACATATGAGGGAAGAGTGGTGGGCCCAGGAACTTGGGTTCCCAGAAAGATTGGTGCAAAATGTGTACTAAACGGAGGAACTTGCCAAAGTTTATTTCCCACCCCACCAATTCTTTGTACCAAACAGGCCCATGGGTACTTTGAGAAAATAATACATGATTTCTAATAATTAATTTAACTAAATTTCTTAATTTTTGTAAATTAGTTATTAAACTCTTATATTTATAATCAGAGATTGTACAAATTTGGTGGATGTTTGACCAAAAAATGCCAAGTTAATTAATTATATTTTTTTTTTATTTTTAAATACTGTTTTGATGCCCTCACCTCACTAATCTTCAAAGGATTTTGAATCAAATGATTAGTGCATGGATTGTTTTAAGCTTTCAATTGCCCTTCAGAGTTGTTCAACTTAAGCACTGAAATTGAAAAAAATCTAATAATTGCGAAATTCACCAATAAATGAAGTCTATATATATGTTTGACACTCATGACATTTCATAACATGGCAACGTTAGTTGTCGTTCCCACCATGTGCATCATTTATTAGATAGGCTAACCCCACCCCACACACACACCTCCATTTGATATCATTTATACTAATCTTAGAAACTTTTCATTATTATTATGAATAGGCCCAACGCAGCTTTGAAGAGTATTTAATTTTTTTTGGGTGTGTTCTAATAAGAATAGAGAAAATTGAAATAAAGGACCCTAAAATTGTAGTTACTAGAAGGATTAGACCTTAATTATAATATAAATTTAAAATAACTAAATTGCTTCTAACCAAACCTCCTATGTTATCTCTTGTATTAATAATTAAAAAATTACTAAAATTAAAAATAAATTAAAACTGTCCATCATGATGTGATTGTATCTTTTTTTTCGTAATTTTCAACATATTATTTAATTAACAACCGTTAAACTTTTTTTTTTCTTTTCTGACAATTTTTTTTTCTAATTACAAATTTTTCATCAATTTATATCATCAAGTTGCCCGATTTATACCATCAACGTTTATATTAATTAAGATCTGTTGATAAAAATCAAAACTAAACTCATTTCATATTTTTTAGGATATAATATATTACTTAGATTTTTCTTACTTTCATTAACATTAAATGAATTTTTTAACCTACTAAAACAAACATAAATCATATAAAATTTCTTGGTTTAACAAACATCCAATCAATTATAAAAGACGTTGAGTTTTATTAAATTTGTATAATTTTATTTTTAATTATTTTCTTACTTTAAAAAATTATAATTTTTACAAAATTGAAGAATGTGTAACCTTTTTCAATAGATATATGCAAGTTGTGAAAAATAAAAATTGAGAAAACTTTTTAATTTAGTAAAACTTATAATTTTGTATTAATTTGAAAAATAGAATGCGGAAGAGAATGTAGGTGGGAGAGAAGGAGATTTTGTTAGAGGCATTTTAATTTTATATTTTTGTATTTGGTCCTTATAAATAATTACAAATATTATGATTCTTCTCCATAAATATCTTTTCCCTCCTTCATTCTAATTTTCCCATAAGAATATTTACTATAATGCTTTTAGTTGGATTATTTTATTAATTAAAAGGTACTCATTTGCAATATTAATATCATCTACCGATCTACCGACAGTAGAGACTAGCCTCTTTAAATGGAAGGCAGAGGACAGCCCCTTTCAATTAAGTTTAATTTTCTAGATTTTTCTTTTTATTATTATTGACATTCAGAAAGTACTATTTACTTTAAACAATTGACCTATATATATATATGTATGGGTTAAATACCTAATTTGTCACGGAAGTATTGCTAAGAGAGCGCCCAGCACCTGGAAGTATTTTGAGTATCACTTTTACCCAGGAAGTTTACAAAATAAAGCAAATATGCCCCTGAAGTTTTTTTTCGGAGCAAATTTACCCCGGAAGTTTTGTTTAGGAGCCAATTTTTTTAAACTTCCGGGGCAAAAATGATACCCAAAATACTTCCGGGTGCTGGACGCTCCCTTAGCAAAACTTCCATATATATTATATCTTTATATATATATATATATATATATATATATATATATATATATATATATATATATATATATATAGACACACACATATAATATCTTATATTCATAATGTTTTACATTTAAATTTATATGTAAATTACACGTGTTTTCTTACATATTATGTTGAGTTTAAAAAACAAATGCAAATATACAAATATATTCATCATGATAATTCAATTAAATTTTAATTAACGCTTATATTAATTGATATAAATTGGTTACGTCATAACGACATTAAATTTTCAAAATCTCGATTAACAAAAATACACAACAAACAAGTTTGGGTATTTAATTTATGCAAAAAGGACCCATACAAATTTCTAAAATATGCAACGAGTGCCTTACTAATTTGGATAGTTTGAAAAATGAGATTTGGAGGATGGAAAAAATATTTCAATTTGAGTAAACAATATAAATGTAATCGATACGTATTAGGTCAAATTGGACACAGCTAGCTGAAGAAGATGATGAAAATAAATTAAATAATTAATAATAATGTATTGATGCAGATAGATAGGTATCCTTCATTTTCAACGTGATAGAAAATTTTGACGGTGGTGGACAATAGCTGGAGGTACCCATGTGACGATCTTGGATCATTTTTGTCACCGTCAATACTCAATAATGCTGCCTCCGGAGAGAATTTTTTGAAGGATACACGTTTGTTTGTTTTTTTTCATAAGAGATATTATAAAATTTTTACTATTATTTTTTACTTTTATCTCTATTAATTATTGGTTATTCTTACTATATTAATTAAAGTTTGGCAAAATATGTTTGAAATTTAATTGTGTAATATAATATATTTTATATATTGTAAAAGCCGAGTTGGTGATTACATTGATTGTTGAAACTTGGAAGTTCATTAGACTTCATTTTAAATAATTTTTTATTAGTTTATAAATTTTAAATTAAAAATTAATATGTTAGCATTTAATTGTAGAGTCCTTCGAATAAACACTTTTCTTAATGAAACTAATGTTGTGAATATTAAGATTAATAAAATTTAATTCTTTAATATATTTTATTTCTCTATTTTTTTTTAAAAATGAGTTGTTGATTATATTGAAAGTGTAAATCAGACGGCATCTTCATTATATGTTATTTTAAATGTTTTTTAATTTATAAATTTTAAATTAAAGATCAATGCCTTAGCATTTAATTGCAGTGCTGTCTGCACCAACACTTTCATTTAGGAAATGGTTGAAATATACTTTTAATTTTTAAGTTTTATATGAGGTATACTTTTAGTCCTTTAACTTCATAAGGTATACTAAACTTTTTTAATATAATTGAGGTTTTGATATTGACTAGTTCGTTAAGGTTTTAAATATTTTTCAATCTACATATATTTTCAATTTAAGAGTAAAATTATTTAATTACATAGTCATTACTTAAGCTTATACAATCATTATTTGAGTTTGTTGTGTCCGTTAGCAACATTAAGAGGGGTAGAATGTAACATCCCATTTTCAAAAGCAGTATTTTTTTTTTCATCAAAACATCAAAGTAGAGCATCGGAGCATAAGAGTAACTGATATATATTCAAAGTACCCACGGTAGCATGTCTTGCTGGTTAAACAGTGGTACAAGAGTATTTCAAAGAAAACGTATATACATCAGAAGTGTCTCCCTGGCGATTCCTACGTCGTGGCAACAAAAGATGGTCTGCAGCCGAGTCCCTATGCATGCTGCTTACTCTTCTCATCGGTCATCGGTCCACCTGACCCTGAAGCTATATTAAGGGCTGAGATCCAATGCATCCAGACCTCAGGTAACGGTTAACCTCATGCTTATATACACTATATATGTACGACAGATATTCATAGACTTTTGGCAACATTTACTACGGTCAGACATAGGGTATACATATCAGATATGTATGGCAATAAAAATACAGTCGGATGCAAGGTTAAGGCACAATGAGAAATGTACATGATCAGATATGCACGCAATAACAATACTGGATATAGAGTTAAGGCATAATGGACAATAATACAGTCAGATGTATGGTTAAGGTACGATGGACATTGGACATAATCGGATATGGATGGCAACAACAATACAATCACATGTAAAATACAGCATGATGGAGGAAATACATATATGCATACAATAACCATCAAAGTTAGTGTTACTAGTACGCGAACGTACCTTCGTTGACGGTATTTGGTACGACGGTTGGTCAGAACGTAAGTAGGGATATCCTATAAGGATTATAGCGCATTTATTAATGATCAAACATTATGATGGACATTTTAGTCATAAATGACCATTTTACCCCTGACCCCCTAATCGGCGGAATTTCGCCAGAGCTTCGCTACTTTGACTTTAATCTTCCAAAATTTCAACATATCTCTTACTCCAACATATTTTCCAAAATAAATATCATATTTAATCCTAAAACATAATATCTAAAATATACTGAAAGATTAAAGATCAAAACAACCTCTACCCTAGAACTTCAAGAACTACCAAACTAAAGACTAGAACCGAAGAACTTACCCTTGCAGAACCTCTTCTTCCTTCTTGCTCTCACTTCTCCAGAGCTCCTCTCTCTAACTTCTCTCTAGAATGGTTTGTGAATTGGTGAGGAATGAAGAAGCATGAAGGGGTCTATTTATAGAGTTTGCTAAGGGCAAATTTGCACCTTTCCTCCTTTAATCTAAACCATCCATTTTGAAAACTTAGCAAACAAGTTTGCTCCTCCATTTTCATCCACAAAAACCGCCCCCTATGTCATCCTTCCAAGCAATGAAGTCATCCTGATGATGTCATACTTTGCTTTATGGAGGTTCTACCGATAAAGTCCCCTGTTCGGTGTTCTAATCGCGTAATCTTAACAAATCTCAAAAATCCAAGAACATAGCCTCGAAGGTATTTTCTTCCTCTTTAGAAATGTCTGGGTTAACTAAATTTTTGATCCCATTCAGAACATTTCGTTGCCTGCCGAACATTTTCGGATAAACGCCGTCGGTTACGGAAATTACTTTGGGTAACAACAACTTCGGGACAAAAATTCACTGATTCATAATATGTCTAGTTGTTTACCACTTAATCCAAGGATTTCAAGTTATGGCTTAGTTTCTATAGATTTTCATTTATCTGATTTGCTTTATGAGCATCTGATAGCTTCTTAGCCAGTTTAGTATAACCCTTTTCGGTTACGGAAATAACTTCGGAGGTAACCTACTCCGAGCTAAAAATTCACTTGTTTATAATAAGTCCTGATGTTAGCTACCTAATCCAAGGATTTTGAGATAGGATTTAATTTCTATCGGTTCTCATTTATCCTATTTGCTTTTTCACAAAAATCTCATTTTATATTATTATTATATTACAACTTGCATAAAAATCATAATTCTTATCCCAAATAGTCCATAATTTCGGCTAGCCTCTTAGTTTTCATTTATATTTATTCTTTAATTAATTAATATTATATTTAAATCATCCTATAATTATTTTACAAAATTCCCCATTGGTCCATACATAACTACTTGAATATCTCACTAACTAATGCTTAAATAATTAGCCAATAATTATTTATTTAATCACTTACCAATTGTTGATAATTTTCTTAATTAGAATCAATCATTATCTCACAACTATTTTACTGACATTAATATTTTATGTCCCATGTAAAATATTAAAAATCATGGGGCAACTTATGCTCCCCAAAATTATATTTAATTTTGCCTTATTATTTTCCAAGGGAAGTAATCCCAAAAATTCCCTAAATTAGAGACAATATACTCTCTAATTTTTAACAAATATTTTATTACCATTTAGGATTTATCATAATATTTTCAGGGCATTTCATGGCCCATAATTGCATTTTAGGGATTTTGGCACTTTATTCCTTCTAATTTTCTAGGGAAAATTGCCTAGAGATTCCCTATAAATCTGACACTACATATTCACCTATTTCCAATAGGTATTATTTTCTAAAATGTGATACCTATCATAGGTGCGATTTTTAGGGTATTACATAGAATTATAAGATCAAAAATATACTTTATAAAGTTAGGGAGTAAAAGTATACTTCATGTAAGCTTAAATGACTAAAAGTATACTTTATTCTTTAGGAAGCTAATGTTGTTAATATCAAGGGACTTAAAATATACTCCCTCCGGTCCTAATTACAGAACATATTTAACCGATTTTGGAGGGATTAAGGATAGAGGTTAAATTATTTAATTTTACTCATTTTCCTAAAATGTACTTATATAAATTTTACACTTCAATTACCTTATTGATTTCACATAATTCCTCACTCATATCAATAGGGATGTTTTAGGGAGAAATTGACAAATATTAAAATGTTGTCCTATAATTAGGACTACAACAAACACCCAAATGTTGTCCTATAATTAGGACCGGAGAGAGTATTTTAAAAAGGACTAAACTGATATTTTTGATGAAAACTTAAAAGAGAATATAAAAATATGACTATATACTATTTTTTTAGGGAGATAAATGAAGTTAAATAAATTACTTTAAATTATTCATTTTTATCTTTTTTTCTCTAAATTGATTTGTCAAACTTATAAACTAACATATAATTTAATGATACACAAATATACTATGGTTAAGCTTCATCTCTAAAAAAAACATAAGTGGTTTGCTTGCAATGTACATATTATTAGTCCGTTCGTTTGCTGTCTCATACATATTAACTGAGTCACTGAGTATACATTAGTCCGTTCGTTTGCTTTCTTATACATATTAAAAAAACATTAAAGAGGTGGAGCCCACACCTTGAATATATCCCACTTGTTTTGCACTTTTCAGTTCTTCCTCTGCATTTTTTTTTCAACGGCTTACATCAAATTTTGAGAATCAATAATGTACTTAAAATCACTTGTTTTCTTTAAATTTCCTTCATAAAATTTATTATACATAATTTTATCTTTCTAATAATACTACTTTTATACTGATTAGAAAATATTTTAGGGTTAGTATTTTAGACAAGTTTTGAGTTTTGTTAAAAGATAGCTATAAGAATATAGATGATGACTAATAGTTAATTTTAATCAGTTTACTTTTGTTATTAATAATATTTTTAAAATCATATCGGTCATGAAATAATTTATACTTTCTGTACGTAATTATTATAGAAAAGAGTACTACCATTGATGTAACATTTTTTATTTTCGCCCCCCGTCGATAAAATTCCTGGGTCCGTCCCTGCTAAGGATCTCCTGTCTCTTATAACTTTATGATTTATCAAAGAGGCTTAAGGTGATGTTTAGCAGCAAATTAACTGGCTGCAACATATCTGCTTGCTCAAATACAAGCTGCTTTATGAATAGGGTTAGGTTTCGCGGAATGGGTTAGTTTCTCACGACGTGGCAAATCAAAGTTTTAATCCTCATTGGAAGAGGTGTCCATATTTAGTGTCTGATTGTGTCTTAAATAGAATTGTCCTCCAATAGAAGAATACCTATACTTAACAAATAAAAAAAAAAAATCCTACTTTCCTTATTAGGTAGCGAGTATTTAGAGTAATTGTTTTGAAAATCAAGTTGGAACGAAGGATTTGGCTGATTAGACCATGAAATAGATAGAGCTGGTTTCTCGACTAAGCAAAAAGCTTAGTAGTGAGAACTAAGCAGATGTTGACCATCAGATATCTGAACGAGTTAGATTTGTGTTTATAAAAGTCTATTTTAAAAAAAAAAAAAATTATTATTTTAATGGGCATAGAATCTAAAACAAGGATAATCTTTCAACTATTATTATTTCAAAAAATGATTTTTAATATAAAGAGTCATCGATCATTTTAAGAAAACTAAGATTTGGACCATGCAAAATCAGGTCTGAAACCAGTTCCATAGGCTTGTTATTAGCTAGATTTGAATTATAAAACTGTTTTCATAGTTGGGTTAGGTAAAAATGATTTTTAATATAAAAAGTCATCGATCATTTTAAGAAAACTAAGATTTGGACCATGCAAAATCAGGTCTGAAACCAGTTCCATAGGCTTGTTATTAGCTAGATTTGAATTATAAAACTGTTTTCATAGTTGGGTTAGGTTGGATTAGATTGAGCCAGAACCCAAAACAACTTCTTATTTAGAGAACTAAACGAGTTTTGGGTTGAAAAAGAAAAGACTGAAAAAAAACTGTAAAAAAAAAAAAAATGACCGTCTCAAAACATCCAACATATAGATTTTCAAAACATTTGTAACCATATAGTACTATTTTTTATTGAAAAACTTCCTACTATGCTATTATGTTGTCAATTAGACTTATTATGAATTTATTTCTTCTATATAACTGTTTTTATTTTTCTTTGTTCTTTCTGATTCCTTTTTTGGACTCAGAGTCGTGGGAAGATTTTGATGAACAAAAAAACCCGCACCTACGCTTTTCAACTTCTCATTGTGTTGGAGTGTGCAGATCGAACAGTTAAGATGTTCCACTACTTAAAATGAGAGATGAGCAAAGAACCCAGTAGTACAAGTAGTTTGGTCCAACCCGATCTGGTCTGATGAAGAAAAATTGGCTCCAAGCAATATTGAGCATACTGGACTAGACTGGCCTTCTCAGGCTAGACTGGACTTCAGACTAAGGCCTGAGACCCCTTGGTCTGGTCCAGTCAGACCCGAATATTTTTTTAATCCACACAACATAGTACACACGCCATAGCCACAGTCACATATACTAACACGCCCACTCCGCCACTCGTGTCTCATTTACATCAGGCACAGGCACCAAACCAATTTTGTTCAGCAACACCCAAAAGCCAGAAGGGAACCCTCAAGGCCAACCCGCATAGCCATGTTGTGGGGAAAGTTCCTGTCGGCGCTATCTCCGACGAAGTACATCTGTCTAAAATCCACGTGGTCAACAAGCCATGGCTTCGTCCCACCTCCTTCCTAGTGGGCCGCAACCCATTTGATCGTCTCCCTCGTGTTGTGCTGATAGTGAAATCCTCAATGGCTTGACCTTGTCATCCTTTTCAGCTCTTCCAGACTCCTCTCACTACAAAAAAAAAACCATCTTTTGTCACGGTTTATTTGTCGTAGTTAATAATAACCGTTACAAAATACCATTTTGTAGCGGTTTTATCCCTAATCCGCCACTAAATAGTAACGGAAGCCATGACGACATGACTTCGGCTATATTTGTAGCGGTTGACTAAAAAAAAACCGCAACAAATTTGGCGCCACCTTGGCGCGCAATGGCGGGAATGTTTGTGGCGGTAGTTTTGTAGCGGTTATTTGACTATAACCGTTACAAAAGTGGCGTCAACTTTGTTGCGGTGATTTTATAGCGGTTATATCACCACAACCGCTACAAATAAACGAAACGACACATTTTTGTCGCGGTCACCAGGAAGAGCGACGTTGACCGCGTCAAAAGCTACATTTTTATAGCGGTTTCTTGGAAAACCGCTACAAATATTCACGATATAAATAAGGTTTAGGGTTCGTACATCAATTATAACCATTAAAGGAATTACTAAATCTTCGACTTGTAACTGAATGAACTATCTCGCTTGGTCGTCGAAGAAATGCAGATATCAGTAGCTCTGATCTCCTATCTCGGGTGATAAGAGCTGCGGATATTTGCTTCTCTCATCCTTGCGAGGCAATTCGTTCAGTCACAAGTCAAGGTTTGCTCATTTCTTTGGCGTGAATACTTCTACTGAGTCCATCGGCGGTCACCACGAGTTTCAGTGTTGAGGTAAGTCTTCTCTTTTTCCTGTTTGAGTTTTAGTGTCAAATCTCTTGCTCTGCATTTGCGTATGAATAATTTTTTAGGAAATTTGTCTTCCTGCTCTACGTGCATATGAATCCCTTGTTCTGTGTCTATGAGTTTCAGTGTTGGATTTCCTGGACCATTCCACTAGAGCAGGTTTGGTCTAGCCCGAGCTCAGGCTGTCTTTGGACCAGAACGAACCTCGGGCGGTCTTTTACAGCCAAAGGTACTATATTATTTTAAATGTTTTTTTAATTTATAAATTTTAAGTTAAAGATTAATGTCTTAGCATTTAAATTAATTGAAGTATTGTCTGAATCAACCCTTTCATTTAGGAAGTTGCTAAAATATACTTTTTAGTCTTTTAAGTTTTATATGAAGTATACTTTTGATCCCTTAACTTTATAAAGTATACTTTTGGTCCTATAATTCTAATACCATTAATGTTACTAATAGAAAATGTTGACATAACAAACTCAAGTGGTAACTGTACAACTAACAAAGCATATTTAAAATTTGATTTTTAATATAATATATTTAGATTATTAAACTAAAATAAACTGACAAATCTTTGCAAATGAAATTGAAGTTTTGATATTTAGATTATAAAACTATTTTTTTAATACAATTGAGGTTTTGATATTGACTGGTTCATTAAGTTTTTAAATATTTTCCAATTTATACGTATTTTAAATTTAAGATTAAAATCATTTAATTATATAGTCATCAGTTAAGCTTAAATAATCATTATTTGAGTTTCTTGTGTCACCGTTTTCCATTATCAACATCAACGGTATTAGACTTATAAGATCAAAAGTATACATTATAAAATTAGGGAGCAAAAGTATATATATCTCATGTAAATTTAAATGACTGACAATATACTTTAACCTTTAGCAAACTAATGTTGTTAATATCAAGGAACTTAAAATATATTTGAATTAAAAAGGACTAGCTAAACTGATATTTTAATTTTTATCTAAACTTAAAAGATTATATGTATACTTTAACCGATTAAAAATATGACTATATACTATTTTTTAGAGAGATAAAAGAAGTTAAATAAATTACTTTAAATTATTAATATTTATCATTTTTTCTCTAAACTATTTTTTCAAACTTATAAACTAATATATAATTGGGTTATGTAGTAAATCCACCCTGAAAGTATAGGCCCAGGAGCAATGTTACTCTGAAAGTTTTTATTGTCTCAATGTTGCCCGGAAGTTTCAAAACATAGCGATGTTGTCTTACTTCGTTAAAAAATTAATGTTGACTGTTAACTTTTTACTGAAATAGGCAATATTACTATGTTTTGAAACTTTCGAGACAACATTGAGACAAGAAAAACTTTCAAGATAACATTACTCTCCAACGAAAACTTTCAAGGTAAATTTGCTATATAACCCTATATAATTTAATGATGCACAAATTAAGTTTCATCCCTAAAAATATTAACTAGTTCTTATATTTAAAATTGAAGGGAATACTAAATTCGCTTATGATATATAACTCCTTTTATACTTTTTATTTTATTTTTTAATTTTAATTCCCATCTATCTAAATGTACCACGTGTGTAGTTAGAAGATAAGAATCAAGAACATACGGATCCATAACACATGGCACTATAAGCATAAAAGCATGTGAAGTACATTTTTCCATGTGACCTACTTTTGACATAAATTAAACATATACCTATTGATAATTTATTTGACCTACTTAGCCTATATTATTGAATTCACTAGTCTACCTAAGCATCTCCTGTCTCCTATAACTTTAGGATTTATCAAAGAGGCTTAAGGTGATGTTTAGCAGCAAATTAACTGGCTGCAACATATCTGCTTGCTCAAATACATGCTGCTTTATGAATGGGTTAGGTATAGCAGAATGAGTTAATTAGTCTCTCATAAAGTGACGAACCAAAGTTTGAATTCTCATTAGGAGAAGTGTCTGCATTTAGTGTCTGACAGAGCCTTGAATAAAATTTCCCTCCAATAGAAAGATACCTATACTTAATTAGCAGGAGTAGCAGCAACCAAAAAAAAAAAAAAAAAAAGAACATGCTGCTTTCTTTATTAGGTAGTGAGTATATTTAGGGTCATTGTTTTTAAAATAAAGATTGAACGAAGGATTTGGCTGATTAAACCATGGAGAGCTAAGCAGATCTTGACTATCAGATTAGATCTGGACGATCCATATTTAAGTTCTTAAAAGTCTAACATTTTTAAAAAAATTATTTTATGAGGATAGATCCTAAAATAAAGATAATCTTTTAACTATTATTCTTTAAAAAATAATTTTTCAAAAGGCATCATTTTAAGAAAACTAAGATCTGAACCATCTAAAATCAGATCTGAAACCTGTTCCATAGGCTTGTTAATTATTAGCTCGATTTGAATTATAAAACTGTTTTCATAGTTGGGTTAGGTTGGATTAGATATTGAGCTAGAACCCAAAACAACTTTTAATTTAGAGAACCAAACGGCCGTTTTGGGTTGAAAAAGAAAAGATTAAAAAAAAAAAAGACCATCTCAAAACATCCAACATATAGATTTTCAAAATATTTGTAACCATATTGTACTATTTTTTTATAGCAAAATAAAAAATATTGTAGTATTTTTTTGAAAAAATTTCCTACAATGTTAATGTTATTATGTTGTCAATTAGATTTATTATGAATTTATTTCTTCTATATAACTGTTTTTATTGTTCTTTCTGATTCCTTTTGTGGACTCAGAGTCGTGGGAAGATTTTGACGAACAAAAAACCCATACCTCCGCTTTTCAACTTCTTAGGGTGTGCATGGGAACCATTCTGTTCCCCAACACTGATTTTGAGATAAGACAGTTTTTTCTGATTTTGTGCCTGAGAAAAGTTTTGAGAATAAGAATTACGTTTGTTAACTCATTTTATTTTTACTCCGAGAATCAGAATTACGTTTGTTAACACATTTTATTTTTATTTATGTAATTTTTATATTCAAAAAATTATTTATGCGGTGGTGGCGGTGGCGGTGGTGGCGGCGGCGGCGATGGCGGTGGTGGTGGTGGCGGCAGGGGTGGCGGCGGCGGCGGCGGTGGTGTGGTGGTGGTGGTGGCGGTGGCGGCAGTGGGGGTGGTGGTGTTGGTGGTGGCAGTGGCAATGGCGATGCAGTGGTGGTGGCGGTGGTCGCAGCGGTGGTGGTGGGGGTGGCGGTGGGGAGGGTATCCGTCGCTTAGGGTGATTGGAATTTCTTCGCTTCGTCAATGTCACGATCGAGAGAGTCACGATCGAGAGAAGGGGAAAAATAGATTCTGGCTTTGTGCCCTAGAATAGAGAAGCAGAAATTTTCTGCTTCATTTTTTTATTCCCCAACACAAAAAAGAAATCGGTTCATCCCAGGAACAAAAAAAAAATCGGATTTACCAAACACAATTCCTATCCAATTTTGTTCCTGGGATCAGAAATTAAGAAAAAAACACATTCTGGGAGCGTTACCATGTACACCCTCATTGTGTTGGAGTGTGCAGATCGAACAATTAAGATGTTTCACTAATCCGAACAGTTCGTGTTAGGGGATGAGCATGGGATGCTCTTAGATTCGATGAGCAGGTCCAAATGTGAGAAATTCTTATGTGAACCTGGTTTACAACGTAATTTGTGGTTCGGCTAGTTAAAATACAACAACTCAGCTAACATTAATCATATATATTTTTTTTTCCTTAAAAAATGAATCTCTTAATTAAAACTTCATCAGTAATGAAAAAGTAAACTTGTGAAATCTTTTAATTTTATTAATATGCCAACTATTATTTAAGAGGTTCCAAATCAGCTCATGAGTTATTATATCTTAATTGGTGAGACCGCAAATGACATCAGTGACGAACCAGTTTCATATAAAAATTTCTGCTCAAAAGGCAAACACAATTCTTCTTTGAGGGTCGTTGGGTCCACCGGAGTTATATATGCTGGCTCCCCACAGTATAAATCTCTCTTTCTCATTCCTCTACTACTCTACTCGCCTTAAAACATCGATAGAGATGGATTTGATTAACAAAATAATTACTCAAATTATGACAAATCTATATATATATATATATATATATATATATATATATATATATAGATTTGTCATAATTTGAGTAATTATTTTGTTAATCAAATCCATATATATATATATATATATATTATTGACATGGCGAGTACAATAATAACTTTGGACCTGGATAGGTAATACAACTAAACGAGCTAGTTGCCCAACAGCAGGATTTCATTGATGGCAAGGATTGGCTTCCTGCTGGGCTATAAACTAGACCCTCCATTCTAGAAGAATTTGGTTGTTCTTTTATACTCCTCCGTGCTAAATATAAGATTTAGTTGACTTTTTTTAAGATATTAAGAAAATTAAATAAATTACTAATCATATTATATGTTATGTATTATTGGATTATATAGTAGTTTAAGTAATGCAAATTAGTTTGAAGAAAAAACGATAAATATAAATACTCTAAACCAATTATTTATCTTACTTATTATTATTTTTTTAAAAAAAGAGTCAGCTATGTTGTATATTTAGGACCGGAGGTAGTATAATATTTTGTCATACATTAATGATTTTTGTGCCCAACTAGCTCTGATGAAGGATTAATTTGCATTATTAATTCTTATTAATTTGCTTGAATGAATCAAAATTAAATTAGTCTACTTGGTGCTTTAATTATTGGATTTACACACACATGATAGCAAAGAGAAGAGACAGTATTATAGAAAACACTTTTAACGTCTGTTTTTTTAACTTTTTATTACCATTTTTAGAGGGACGTCTATGTGAGTGTCGTTGTGAGTTTTTTTTTTTTTTTTTTTTTACGTATGTTTTAAAAAAAAAATAAACATGGATAATATGACTTTCAATGTCTATTTCTTCCAAAACAGATGTTGAAAATATTTTAACTTTAAAAAAAAACATCGTTTTTCTCTCTCACATATGTTGAAAACAAACTGCTGGTGAAGATGGCAGAGGAGTAGTGATCGGCTTCACCTTCAACGGCTCCACCATTGGAGCCTGAATTGCTGGCTTTATTGTTATCAGAGACTGCCTTTTACCCATGAAGTCAAACGAAGCCAATGGGGGCGCTGAGAATGTCTCCTTCTGTACCAAAGAAGGAACCTTTCGAACAAGGGAAGGAGCTTTTTGGACCAGAGAAGGAGCTTTCTAAACTGGTGCTCAAGTTAGTGGTGATGACGGTGCATAACTTGTCCTAAATGTGGGTATAACCGCCACAGGCCGTGTCTATGGCTGTGCTTGTTCAAGCACGAGTGCAGGTGTATGTGCGAGAGGGCGTGTTTTAAGCGTCGTAGTTGTAGCCAATTGTACAGGTCGAGTCGCATGTGATGATGGAGTTAAACTTGTCCTAAAGGTAAGTCTCACTACTATAGGCCACGTCTCTAGCTGTGCTGGTGCTAGTGCTAGTGCAGATGCAGGGGTAGGTGCAGGTGCTAGAGCTGGAGTCGGTGTCGATGCCAGAGCCGAAGTAGGTGGAATGGCTAGGAGAGAAGCTAAGTGAAACCATGAATGAGTAGGAGGTTGGTTAGCCATGAGAAGGAATAGAGGAGGGTTTGTTTGGGAAGAGGAATAAGGAAGAAGAAGAAGACCACAAAAATCCAAAACTAGGGTGATGTTATTTATAGAAGGGAGAATCCTTGACAAGGCCCAAATAAGGCCCAAAAATGCAAAAAGGGCCCCAACAACTTTCCTCTACCACAAATGGCCCTAGGGCCCTAATGGGTATTTGATGAAACAATACAATGACATTAATATCCCTAGAGTAATAAACAAAAAAGCAGACTGTACAATAGGAGCAGATGGTTTTGGCGCCTGATGGAAAAAAGGAAAAAGCTGAAACTGAAACATAAGCAGAACGCAGGAGAGACGCACGCACGGCAAGCAGGGTTCTGATCCTTTATATCTGCTCAACTCAGCGACGAAGAGAACATTTATATTCCCACGTGTGTTTTGATCATCTACTGCATAAGCTTTGAACTCGGGGTTTTTATTTTGTTCTTGAACATATTTTTCCACTTAGAAGGTCACCGGTTGAAAGGTTGGAGCTTTGCCAAGTTTATGTTATTATCGGCTTGGAAATAGGTATGAAATACTAAGTTTTTCATCAAGATATCATCATCACCATTCTAGTTGGACTTTAATCATTTTAGGGTATTGTGGAAAATGTTGCTCTGTTTTTTGGGTTGAAAACAGAGGAAAGTGTGTTAATTGGAATGAGATGAAGCCGGTTTGGTGTAAAAACGCTGAAAAGGGATAGTTGTTAATATGACTGTTATAGTTGTTAATATGACTGTTATAGTTGTTAATACAAGGTGAATGTTAAAACGTTGTAGGTTCTGCTTGTTTTTGGGCATGGAAACAAAGGGAGGTCTGTTTGTTAGGGGGAATGACTGAATGTGAAAAGGCTGAAATGAGATTGTTGTAAATAGCTACAGCTTTAGTTGCTAATGTGACTGTTAAAGTTGTTAATACTAACTTTATGTTTCAGATCATAATTAAAGATGGCTAGTACTTCCGGGAAGAATCTATTATGTTTCTTCCATGTGGGGGGTAACATTGTTTGTGGGGAAGGACAAGAAAGTGACTATGTTGGTGGAAGGGTAAGAACAAAATGCATTAAGGAAGGAACAACATATCAGGAGTTGATCAGAATCATAGCGTCTTTAAATGGGAATGAAAGTACTGACATTTGCGTGAAGTTCAAACTAAGCATGGATGCATCTACGTTTGTTGATCTTGTAGATGATGAAGGGGTAGAACATTTAATAATGTATAATGAAGAATATTGTCATGTGTACATTGAAGAAAATGGGAATAATGACAATAGACCACAACGAAGGAATGTTCAAATGGAAGAGCAAGAAGTGTAAGTCTTGTTGTGTTAATAAATGTAATTTGTTCCTATATTAATTGTCATTACTTGGTTCTCATTACTTGCATTTATACTTGTTGGTTGTACCTAGGTTGTCTATGTCTCCCCCACAAATGTTCAATGAGAGTCAAGAGTTGCTATCCTTGCCTTGTGCTTCGCAAAGTGTGCCATTAAACAGGCCAGAAATGAATCATTGTAAATGGACGAATTTGATAATGGGAGAAGGACAGATTTTTGCGAATGCTGTCACCCTCCGTGAAACGTTGTACAAATTCAGTATTGCTCACAAGTTTTCCTACATTTTTGTGAAGAACAAGCCAAAGAAGATAATAGTGAAGTGCAAGGTTGATGGTTGTCCTTGGTACATGGGTGCGTATTCAGCGGGAGAACATCAAGATACCGCTTTCCTAATCATCAGAACATATAGAAGTGAACACATACACCATGCACAGGATAGCCTTATTGTATCTCATCCACCCAAGTCTAACTTGACATCAACGCTTGTAATCGATGGTGTGAGATGTAATATTGACAAGACGGCAAATGAAATTCGAACGGACTTGTATAGTGAGTATGGGGTACGGCTGAACTATCGTCAAGCATATAGGGCGAAACAAAGAGCCGTGAGGCAATTGCACGGACGAGTTGAGGACTCTTACAAGGTCATTCCTTGGTTGTGTGACAGACTCATAGAGAGTGACCCCGACACAGTTGCAAAATGGGAAGGGTCACCTGATAACAGATTTGATAGGCTATTTATTGCATATGGTTGCTCTATTAAAGGTTTCCTAAATGGTTGTCGCCAATCCTATATATAGATGGATGTCATCTCGGTGGCCCTTATAGGGGAACAATGTTGTCACTTGTGCGTATGATGCAGACAACCAAATGTTTCCGTTAGCATATGGCATTGTTAGTGGTGAGACCTATGATGATTGGGCTTGGTTTCTAAATAGTGTAAAACAGATTACAGGATCAATGGTCATAACAATTGTGTCTGATCGGAATAACTCCATTATTGGTGCTGTAAAAGATATATTTGGCACCGAAAGACATGCATTTTGTTATAGGCATGTCAAGGAAAACTATAGTTCAGCATTTTTGAAAATCAATAAAGGGGTGACACGTACCTCTGGGAATAGCAAGGAGTTAGCATTGCAGCTCCTCGATACAATTGCGTATGCAAGGCCGGTTGAAGACTTCACTGTTGCGATGGGAAATTTGAAATGTTCAATCCAAAATTGGCACAATGGGTTGAGACTCAGGGGGACGTTGATCGATGGGCTCTAAGCAAGTTTCCGTTTAAAAGGTGGGATAACATAACCACTAACATTGCTGAATCATTCAATGCATGGATGGTGAAAGAGCGGAGGCACAACATTGGAGTGTTAATATATGAGCATAGGGAGAAGTTGGATGCGAAGTTGCTTGCAAGCAAGATGGCTTTGGTTAATTGGGAAAATGGTGTAGGGCCTAACATAGAAAAAAAATTGCAGCAACATGTGAACTTTGCAGAAAATATACAGACAACATATTATGGGGAGAACCAGTTTTTGATTGAAATTAGACGCGGTGATGCATATGGTCATGTTGTCGTTGACTTAGTTGCAAAAGAATGTTCTTGTTTAGCATGACAAATGAGTGGACTACCTTGCCCACATGCATGTGCAGCAATTAAGAAACTTAACGGTAGTGTGTACGCATTTGTGGATGATTGCTTTACAATTGCAGCCCAAGACAAAATTTATGCACATACCATGCGGCCAATTGCAACACATGATTCTCCATGTGTTGAGAAGCCAACGGTCACAGAAATGCTAACTGAGACTTTCTTGGAGCCTCCAACTACTTTTAGGCCGCCAGGTAGACCGCCTAAAAAAAGGCGAGAATCTCAGTTCAAGACAAGAAGGTTTATCATTGTGGTAGATGCCATGAGGAGGGACACTCCGTCAAGACTTGCAAGAATCCAAATCCAAGTTGATAATTAATGGTGCCTTGGGTTTTTATTTTTTGGGCAATGCGCATCACACTTTTTTGTTGTATATGTCTTTAGATAGAAATGCACACCGTATTATTTTTGGAGATGGTGTGTGATGTTGTCATTATGATTTTGTAGATGCATTTGGTGTTGTTGTAAATGAAGGTTGGATATTATTGTCACAATTGTATCCAAGTCTCATTTATGTACACAGTGATCATATTGTCTTGCAAATGTAAAGGACATGGAAATATATATGTAGTTGGATATTGTCGTAAATTACCCCTGTTGTTGTTGTAAATGACCCCTGATATTGTCGTAAATGACCCATGTTGTTGTCGTAAATGACCCCTGATATTGTCGTAAATGACCCTGTTATTGTCGTAAATGACCCAATGACCCATGTTATTGTCGTAAATGACCCCTGATATTGTCGTAAATGACCCAATGACCCCTGATATTGTCGTAAATGACCCAATGACCCCTGTTATTGTCGTAAATGACCCCTGTTGTTGTTGTAAATGACCACTGTTATTGTCGTAAATGACCCAATGACCCCTGATATTGTCGTAAATGACCCCTGATATTGTCGTAAATGACCCCTGTTGTTGTCGTAAATGACCCCTGATATTGTCTTAAATGACCCCTGATATTGTCGTAAATGACCCAATGACTCCTGTTATTGTCGTAAATGACCCCTGTTGTTGTCGTAAATAACCACTGTTATTGTCGTAAATGACCCAATGACCCCTGATATTGTCGTAAATGACCCCTGTTATTGTCGTAAATGACCCCTGATATTGTCGTAAATGACTCCTGTTATTGTCGTAAATGACCCCTGTTATTGTCGTAAATGACCCCTGATATTGTTGTAAATGACCCCTGTTATTGTTGTAAATTACCCCTGTTATTGTTGTAAATTACCCCTGTTATTTTTGTTAATGACCCCTCTTTTTGTTGTTAACCGGCCCTGAAAAGAATAGCAATCTGATAGTGTTGGCAACTATGACATACACTGACAGAGTTTCCAGTAACAAATATGTAGGAAAAAAAACTCAGGACAATCAGATATAGTAAACAAGTAACATTTGACACATTGAAGCTTAAGACACTTTTGCCTCAACTTTTCACTATTATAGACAACATTGTCAAACTGTTTTGTAAAGTTAACATCAGTAGGCTATTTGCAAAACAACAAATGAAGGTCATCCTAATGAAATACAAAAGGAGTCATAAATATACATGTGTCCTAACAACTATGCATCCTAATTTCTTTTCTTTTGCTTCTGGAAGTTCTCCATCAACGACAACACTTTTGCCTGATGCTTGTTGCTAGGATGGGTGACTAGCCACCACAACAACCCGACCTTCAATTCATGAAGTTCTTCGTCTGTGTATAATGGCATTGTGTGCCCATCCTCTCCTTGCTATGAGCCATCCCACATTTGTAACCATGTAAGCACATGAACCCCACAAGAATGCCTGAAATAAATTAGACAAATGCGTTCTAGTTAGATCAGCTGTCAAACTTCTAATAATGGGTTGAAAAAAATCGATAATAAGTAACATACGTGTCCGTTTGAACGTGGACTTTAGGCCATGTAACATCTTTGGGGATTTTGTGGTCATCTTGTAACAACTCCGGCTTGAGCGTTCGGAGTATAGCCAATAAATTATTGCGCTGAAAAGGGAGTTCAAAGAAGTAGTAATATGTAAAGCAAAAAACTTGTCTAAATACAGAAGTAAGAAGATTTAAGAAAGATATTTCAACACGCACTAGTCAGGCTCAAATCAAAGAAGACAATAAAATGCAGAGACATCTCAATTGAACTTACCACTTTATTTGCCATAAGGTCCTTAGACTTCTCCAGCTCTGTTTTCTTCTTTTTCTTGGTTGTCTTAAGCGTTGGATTCTCCTTTTCATGTTGCATCCGATAATAAGTTCTGTGCTCAACCAAGGAGTCCAGCGCATAGAAAACCATTGTTCTTGTATCCAGCACATAACAAAACCAGTGATTAATGAAGAGTGTGGGGCCAAATATGAAATCACAGTCACCAATGTTGTATCCAACATTTTCGGGAAGAATTTCGCCAACATTGGCTTCGATCGTCCATTTCAGTTTAGGATTAATCATTTTTTCCATAAATGAGGTGTGAAAATATGTCTTTGGACAACACCACCATTCTCTAATTGGTCACCACGCTTCATATGGGAGAAATAAACCAACAAAAACATATGGTCATGATCATGGAGATGTTTTTATAAACATGACTTTTTATACTATAGAGAGTATAGGAAAAGTTTAGAAATCCAAAACACTACTTTTGTTGTTTAGTCTTTTATTTTCCCTGTTATGAATGCTAATAATTACATTTCTATAAATAAAAAAAATTAAAGATATCATTTCGCTTTCACCTGATCTATTTTAAAGATAAGGTGGATCGGAGGGAGATAAGGATAAGGATATAGTTTGATAACTTAAGGGGCCGTACCTTGTTGTTAATCCAACTTCGTGGAGTCAGACATTGTAGCTCTTCCCTTGTGAGGAAATAGTGATGCATATCGTCAACAATGTTAATCCTAATGAAGATTTTGAGAAATGACAAGTTAGATTTATGAAACGGTTATTGAAACTTACTCCACAGCCTCATCTCTCGTAACGGACTTTGTGCACATCTGAAATAGGGTGTCTTTCTCATCGTATGTCCTCTTCCCCTTGGACTTCCGCTTTTGGTCGATCCACGAGGATTTCAAGACGCTACTAGGAATTACTACCCTCTGAGACCGCCTCAATTCCAATCCAGGTTCTTTCACCTCCTGTTCCCCACCAAGACCACCATCCACATGAGTAGGTGTCTCCTCTCCGTGTTGAGTGTCTTCTTCAATGTCAATAATGTCATCTCCCTCAACTATGTGTTCTCCCTCCTCTGTGTCATGTCCATCCCCATCGTCATCGTCAGACTCGTCGGAGGTAGTTGGCTGATTGTAGGCTGCATCACCTTCATGCTGGCCTTCTTCAGACAATGTATGCTGAAGCGCCAGCATTTCTTGTTGCAAGTTGTATAGCATACCAGGTGTGTAAGCATGGTGTCGGGGTCAAACGATGTTGATGGAGGGACTGATGCCTGAGGAAGTTGCTGACGAGGCTTGCTGCGAAGGAGACCTTTATTACTTTTTTTCTCCACCAACACTCTCCTCTTCACATTTTTGTCGGTCCAAAAGGCCATAGGCGACTGATGTGGAGAGGGTATAACATCACCCAATGGGAAATGTTGGAAACAGAAGAGCTGCAGGAAAAACGCAATCAAACAATTAGTAACAACAGTTATACATTAATGAGTCTGCTGAACTTGCAAACATAGTAAAACACAACTTACCATAAGGAAGTATAGGCAACCGCCCACACCAATAAGGTACCCAAGGCAAACAAGACAAATAGAAACTCAAAATTTTCATCCAATTTGTCTTCCAACCAGCCTCCAATTTTTTTGTAAGCAATACTTTTGTATACACTCCTAAGGTCCTTGAAAATGGAGTGCTAGTCGTTTATGTTTATTTTTATGGGCTCCCCACGACAAGGAAGACCCATCAATTGATGGACATCTTCTGCCCCTATCACTCGAGTGTCCCCCCTAATGCACACTTCATTTGTAGGGGGATCAAAGCAGTTCATATATTGGGCACATAAGGACCGGTTAATCTTTCGGCAGCTAATATCAACCAACCCATCAAACCCGATCACCTTTAGCCTTCTCATTGCCTCGAGTCTTCCCTTCAAGTTGTTGCAAACTTGGAAGAATGTGTTTGGGACACATCTAGTCTGGAAGGGCACCAAATACTTCTTCTTCTCATTCACCGGGGCTCTCAGTTGTTTAGCCCTCTTTGTGTATTCAGCCTTTTCTTTACCACTTAGCCTCTTCCAGGCTTCTGTCACTTGTACACTCAATTCGCCTCTTAACTTAGCCTTGGCCTTGCCCTTGCCCTTGCCCTTACGTGAGGCCGCATTTTTTTTGAAGAATTCTTCTGTGAAAAGGTTGTACCCAAAGAACCTTCGATCCCTTTGTTCTGATTTGGACATTTCGATCTTAGTGAAAAGGAACAATGGCAGATTGAGACAAATCTGGAATGAAAACAATCAACAATCAATTCTGGTAAACATCTGTCACATTGATTATGCATACATGACCCAATACATTAATTTGAAAAGAAAACCTCTTTCATCTTAAGCAGAAATTTTTACCATTGAACAAACTTAGTAAATTTATACTACCTTTGATCCTTAGTATAAGATCCAATCTGTAGTTTAATTTTTTCCATTATAATGGTCTTATATTAAAGATAATAGGGAGTATTATAAAGGAATATGAGGCAAGTTAAAGACAATACAGATCAAAAGTCAAAACTACCATATCATGATCCCAACCTAAAGCGAATTACAAACCCGTTTGGTACAAAATGGGGATGATGAGAGGAGGGATAAAAATGAAAAGCTCCTTTGCAAACGCAAAAATAAAAGAAAAAGTCGTCTAACAAACATAATTAAAATACTTCCCTCAATGTTTTCTTCCACAATAAAAACGGCTTATAAAGATTGGATTTTTCTTGAACCCAATTCAAACCTCAGTGATACACATTGTTGCCCAATCCAAATAGAACAGGATATGTTGGTTAGCTATTGATAATGTCTAAATTGCCATCCCTACCAAGTTCAAGTGAGCTATAAATTTATCAGGGAAAAGTCACACAAGCACGTTGGTCCTCTCCCAACCAACTCAGAACACAGAAATGAAGAAAACAGAGTCCGAACAAAATTTGAGAAGTGAAGTAAGAAAAATCAAACAACCAATGTAACAAAACCATAAAGCTGTGAAGCTAATAAAAACAGAACATAATTTGACATGTTTATTTGAACATATTTTGAACTGCTCGGGTTACATGTTAGTCTAAAGCTCATGTTCCAAACGTCTCAATCATCCAAGAACAAAGGGTAATGGGTGCAAATCACTCCAGCAAAAACACCACCGACCTTAGTGACACATACAAATTCACTAGCATAAACAGCAAGCAGTGTTGCTACAATTTACATTTGAATCAAGAATGTAAAATAAAACATTAGCACAAACAAATCAATCTATTTAAAGTTCAGTAGATTGCTATAATTCTATAATCATGCATCTATATCTAACTCATATCATTTCAACCTACTTGCTAAAACAGCCACAGATGGAAAAAGCATACTTGTTTTTAAGATCATTCTAGCAACTGAATTGCAAGTCCAAGGATAAACAATGACGAGTCACAGTTTTAGTGCTTTCCATTTATGATGGAAAAATCACAACACCCAGCAACTACAACTCGCAGGATCGATGCTTGGCTTTGATATAGTGAAAGATTGTGGGAGACACATGAATGCACACACAAATTAAACAAAGTTCATAAATATACCAGCATTATACTTCTCTTAAACAAAATGGGCGAAAAAACCTAATCCCCAAAATGTTACCTACAAGCGAACCACGACGGCAACGGCGACACACACGAAGACGGCGACGGCGACGGCGATGGCGACACACACGAGCTTCAGAAGGTCGATGGAACACAGTGAAGATGGCGAGTCAGCGTCGAGCACAGAGAAGAGAGTCGGGCGAGCGTGGGGGATGGAGTGATTTTGAACTGGGGTTCCCTTTTTTTTCAGATTCAGATACGGGTTTTTTGGTCATTTCCCTTTATAATTGAATGTCAGAAAGGGCCCTAGGGCCATTTGTGGTAGAGGAAAGTTGTTGGGGCCCTTTTTGCAATTTTGGGCCTTAATTGGGCCTTGTCAAGGATTCTCCCTTTATAGAATGATCCTAAAGTGCAAAATGTTGATATACGTAACATCAAAACAACATGAAACATGGAAAGAAGACAGAGTTTGATGTTGTATTGTCTGTCACAAATGAAGTGATGATGCAGATATTTATATGCCATGGTCTTGAAGTGATGCCTCTTGAAGCTACACTTTTTCAATTAAAAGTCATAACTACATGTTAGATTCATGAACCTCATGAACTAACATAACTTCAATAACCAATTGTTATTTAAAATAACTCTTTCATGAAGTATCACACCTTTATAGTATTTAGGATTTTCTTAAAAAAACCAACACAACCTTCTACCAATGTAGTAGATACACACCTTCTTCATAGGTGTCTTTAGAAATTAAAAGGACATAAACTTGGTGACATTTAGTGTTATAACTCCCTAAACAACCCTTCACACAAGTTCCTTAATTTAATGAACATGACTTTACAAAAAAAAAACATCATTTTAAAATATTTCAACAATCCCCCGCCATTTTAAAATGATTACAAACTCTTATCACTTAGGAAATCTCATGTTGTCAATAAAGGTATCTCGATGATTTGAACCTTTACATAAGTAAGACATGGTTTCACTCATCCGAAATAATATGGTAGACTAAGCTTTGAACTAATTATCTCATATTAATAGGTGTGCATGAATTACGCATGGGATCTCAGGTCATATTATGCCGCTTTAAATGACACGTTTACTTGTGGCCTTGTGTCCATATCCTATACATGAGAGCTTTTCAAAGTCAAGCCCTTAGACTCTTAGAAGCGGCCTCACTTCACTCTTATATAAGTAGACTTTATCAAGAGCACCACCATGATAAGTGCTCTATCAAATATATGCTTACAAGTCCATTAAGAGCCAATTTGAGGCTTAACCTACCCCCTTCTAGTCTCATGGTTACCAAGTACATGTCTAACCTCGGATGCATTAAAAAGTCAAGTATTTGCAATCACTCTGATAGCATACTTTCACCATTGAATTCAAGACTTGATATGATGGTTAAGTGTGAGTTGGGTTTCTACTATCGGTGATCAAAGTTTATAGGGCTTCAATCCCATCCATTTTGATGTTTTTAACACCAAATCCTTTGTTAGACCTTTCGTCAAAAGATTTGCAAGATTTAATTTTGATCTTATATAACTAATGGAAATTACTCCATTCAAAATCAAATCTTTCACATAGCTATATTTTACGCCAATATGTCGTGACTTTCCATTATAAACTTAGCTATAAGCCCTTGCAAGAATAAATTGATGATTACAATGAATAGATATTAGTGCCAATTTCATACTAGAATCAAACAATGAAGAACCGCAATAACAATCAAAGTTATTAACATATCATCACTAAAGAGCACCACCATGATAAGTGCTCTATCAAATATATGCTTACAAGTCCATTAAGAGCCAATTTGAGGCTCAACCTACCCCCTTCTAGTCTCATGGTTACCAAGTACATGTCTAACCTCAGATGCATTAAAAAGTCAAGTATTTGCAATCACTCTGATAGCATACTTTCACCATTGAATTCAAGACTTGATATGATGGTTAAGTGTGAGTTGGGTTTCTACCATTGGTGATCAAAGTTTATAGGGCTTCAATCCCATCCATTTTGATGTTTTTAACACCAAATCCTTTGTTAGACCTTTCGTCAAAAGATTTGCAAGATTTAATTTTGATCTTATATAACTAATGGAAATTACTCCATTCAAAATCAAATCTTTCATATAGCTATATTTTACGCCAATATGTCGTGACTTTCCATTATAAACTTAGCTATAAGCCCTTGCAAGAATAAATTGACTATTACAATGAATAGATATTAGTGCCAATTTCATACTAGAATCAAACAATGAAGAACCGCAATAACAATCGAAGTTATTAACATATCATCACTAACTAATTATGACTCATTTTCTATTATTATAATTACCATAGCCAACACACATGTAAATAGAATTTATAATTCTATCCTTCCCTCTTTCCTTTGAGGTCTTATAAGTTTGTCCTTCCTCCACTACATATACCTTCTCATGAGCATTGGTACCTTTTATATCATAGATCATTAACCATAATCTAATCCTCTTGTAAGTGAAGATAGTCCCCCAATTGCTCAAAAGTTTAAGACTCTTGCTAAGTCTATCCCGTGAAGAGGAAGTTTATCTATGATTGATGCGATGATGATAAATCCATCCACATGCATTGAAATTATAAAAACCATGCTCAATTCATGCATTAATCCGTAATAAGTTTTCCATCAATTATTCTATAACTAAAATGAGAACACAACATGCATCAACTTATCTAACTAATCATATAATTTCTTATGACAATTATCAATTTACCAAATTCAAAATCAATTATGCTTATTATCACATTCTTATCATGATTAAGAAATTCATGATTCCACAGGAAAATGAACCATAATTTTAGGCTAAATAATTACATCAAACCAGATCATGAATAAATCTCAAGAATCTATAAACCATATTCAATAAAAGAGGTAAATAGATTATCCTTTGCCATTGATCAAATGAATTCAAGATGATTCCTTTCCAAAGTCCTTGGGTCAAACCATCCATTTCTTCTCTTCTATTTCAAGGACAATCCTTTGAGTGGCGAAAGGTGTTGATGATGCAATCGGCCCAAGATTGCACTTTGTTGTAGAAAAAATAATGCCACCGGCACGATCATACTCTTTTGCTTCTTTCAAATAAACGCTTCCATCTTCAAAATTGTCCATGTATGTAGTCACTTGTGAATCGCTTTAGATTAACTTAGATCGGTGAAGCCATCCAATAAGAAAGCCACGTAACTTGCAGATCAAGGATCAAATCTTTATTACTACTTCACAAATGTTTCTATTGTCCACTCCTTTAAATATGCCATTTGCATTCATGAAATTAAGCCTAAAGATCATTGGATTGGCTGGATCTCTGTGGAGTATAAGAATAAGAAAGTAGTGCATGAAGTCTTCAAGGCGTGAATTGATGGGTGGAAGTTGGATTGACGGTTCCTACATAATACAATGAAGACCCTTGAAAATAGATTGTACTCCCAATACTCAAGCAGGACAACAATGGCTTGTACAAAATCATAATTTGACTTTATCTTTATGCGCACTCAAGGACAAAGGCAATGAGTTTGATCTCTTATTTTTTGATTTCTGATATTGTATTGTCTGTCACAAATGAAGTGATGGTGCAAGGTATTTATAAACAATGAAGTGATGTTTTGAAGTTGTGCCTCTTGAAGCAATACCTTTTCAATTAAAAGTCATAACCACATGTTAAATTTATGAACCTCATGAGCCAACATAACTTTAATAATCAATGGTTATTTAAAATAAATCTTCTATGAAGGGTTGCACCTTTATAGTATGTAGGGATTTTTTTTAAAAATCAACAGAACCTACTACTAAGTAGTAGATACCACACCCTTTTCATAGGTGTCTTTAGAAACTAAGAAGACATGACTTTGATGACTTTTAGTGTTATAACTTCCTACACAACCCTTTACATAAGTTCCATAATTTATGAACATGACTTTACAAAATAAACTCTCTTCATTTTAAAATATTTCAACAGCTTCTGCTACTGCCGATGCATATATAATTTGTAATAATGTCTTGTTTGATACCTTGGGCACTCAAACCGACGTTATCGCATGTTGCTGATTTAGCTGCTGCTTCTATTGCTGCTGCTATTGTTTTTTCTTCTGCTATTGTTGCTGCTCCTGGTTGGCATTCAGCTATTCCTATAATAACCAATGCCACCACTAAAGCAAGCAGCACTCCGGCATGGTATTTTTGAAATCTCCCCGTTTTCTATTCGACGTACACAAACAAATCCTACTCAAACCCCAAAACCTCTTGCTTTGCTTTTGTACAGTGGGAAGCCAAAGCAATACCATGAAGTATTTATAGAGCAAAGGAAGGTGACTGCATTAAATAAACGGTGAAGGGGGGATTTTGCCCTGGAAATAACTACTTAAGAGCGCTGAGTATTCAGGAGTTTTTCAATAAGTAATATTTCTCTGAAAGTAACCAACGTAGCAATTTTACCCATTACCATTAAAAATGTTAACAGCATCAATTTTGTAATGATCAACGTTAGTTTTCTAAGGCGGATTTGCTCCATCTTTAACATTTTATGACAAAATTGATCTTCCAAAACTTCAGGACTCCCAATACTTTTGAGTGGTTACTTCCAATATAAAATTGCACCTTAATCCTTTGATAAATGTGCATGCACGGTTGGCCATCTCTAGCTTCTTCACTCTCAAACTTGGACTTTCATGGTATTTTCGTCCAATAACTCGTCAATTAATATACAGCCAGAAGAGTTGTTTGATAAATGTGCATGCATGGTTGGCCATCTCTTCTTCACTCTCAAACTTGGACTTTCATGGTATTTTCGTCCAATAACTCATCAATCAATATATAATAGCTAGAAGAGTTGTTTGATAAATGTGCATGCATGGTTGGCCATCTCTTCTTCACTCTCAAATTTGAGTATAAGATCGTAAGATTTGAGGAAATCTCTTGGCAACCTTGAGCAATATTATTTAATTCTTTTCACCAACTTAGTTATCCCGTTGGATAAGGGGAACACATCATGATGAGCAAATTTCATGTTTATAACAATATTGGCGAACAATATTGGCTTTCGCTTGTTGGTCATATCTTATCTTTTTCTCGAGGCAAAATATATGTACTCTGTGTTCCTTACCTTTATTTAATTAAAGTTTAATAAAGGACTTTAATTAATGGTATTTTCATGGAACACTTGGCAAGGAAATTCAAATAAGTTTTTTTTTTATATATATAATAAAATGGTGGCAAAATGTGCAATCACTCCGAGATTTTGTTTGGCGCCAAAGCGGAGACCTCTCCTAGGGAAGTCTTTTGCATTTACAAGGGCTCGAAACCGAGACCTCTTACTTAAACGACTAGTAGAGCCCCTTCCACTTAAGCCAACTTCTGCTAGTAAAATTCTGGGTTGGACCCGTTGGCCCAAACCTGCCTCATATTCGCGTGAAAATTTGGATGCATGAAAATCCCGCCCCTCCACTTGTCAGCTTCTCATTGTGTTGGAGTTTGCAGATCGAAGGATGTTCCATCCACTAGTCAAAACGGTGCGTTTTAGTGGCTGAGCCCTGCATAGATGCTGATAGATTCGATTACCAGGGAATAATTTGGGCTATCCTCTGATATCTTTTGGCTTGGACCCAATGCAAATTATATGAGAAAATTGCACTTAGGTCCCGAATAAGGGAAAATATGACAAAATGATCATTAAAATCTTAAAATTATGGTAAAGTCACGTGAGAGTTTTTTGCAATATTTTCCATATATGAACACAAATACCCCTATGTGCCTGTGTTGATTAGTTCATAAGCCACTATGGAGTCATTTGTGTCTTTTCCCATATGTAAAATATTATAAAAAAGTCCCATGAGACTTCACCACAATTTTGATATTTTAAGGGACCATTTATCGTATTTTCTCTTCCTTGAGACCTAGGTGCAATTTTCCAAAATTTTAGATCCAGCCCCACAATATACACACACACACACATACATATATCCCTTTCTTGTTCCTTTACTACTCTCTACTCTAAAAATCCTAGAGAGGGACTAAATCAATTAACAAAATAATTACTAAAATTATGACTGATATGAATATGAATATATTATTCATATGTGGCAAGTAATAACATAGACTTTTGCCCTGGAGCTAGGCTGGAGCTAATACAACTAAACGAGTTAGTGGGCCAAGCAGCTTAATGAAAAAGAAGCCGAACTAGCCCTTCAATTCTGTTGATTTCGTTCAGGGCAAGGATTGACTTCCTTTACGATGATCTGTTTTAACTATCTCAAACTATATGTACTTAGATAACTCCCAGCTAGCAACTCCAAATAATATACTGCTCTTCCCTTGAAATAAAACATATTCATCAAATTTGATTAGATTAAGAAAGTTAGTTAATATGACAGGTATTTTCTAAAGCACCCTAGTCATATCTCTTAATTTCTTCATTCCTACTCCTCTTTTTGATTATTGTTAAGTGGGTATCGATAAAGATAAATTAAGAAAATATTGACAAATATGAAAAATATATCTTAGATTTTGGATCAAGATCAATTCTTTAAATATGTCATACAATAAGGACCAGAGTATGAAGGCACTATTTGACTATATAAACCAGAAACTTGCCTCTGTGTGTGTGTGTGTGTGTGTGTGTGTGTGTGTGTGTGTGTGTGTGCGTGCGTGCGTGCGTGCGTGCGTGCGTGCGTGCGTGCGTGCGTGCGTGCGTGCGTGCGTGCGTGCGTGCGTGCGTGCGTGCGTGCGTAAGGCGTGCGTGCGTGCGTGCGTACGCATGCGTG
>JAMWYP010000671.1:0-35000 GCA_025563575.1 Acacia pycnantha | reverse complement strand
TCTCACTCTCCTCTCGTCTCTGATTTCTCCGTTCCGGGCCGGCGTAATGTGGTCTCTCTCCTCCATGTCGGCGACGCTCTCAATCTCAAATGGCGTCGCTCTCAATCTCGTCGATCTGCCTCTCGGTCGCTCTTGCTCGTCGATCTCACTCTCAATTTAGGCCTCTATGATTTCGTCGATTCTCTGGTGTTAGGTTTGGCATTAATCTCTATTGTCTTCCCATTTTTTTATTTTCCAGTATTCAAGACGGATCCATCTCGATGGAAAATGGTGTTCCTTTTGAAATTTTGTTGTGATGATGCAGAACGAGGTATTTTTTTAATCATTCGAATATTGCAATCTAATCGAGTTACTCGATTGTTCCTTCTTTTTCCTCTTTGCATCGCTTGCCTTTAATTTCTTTAATTAGTAGTGAAATGTAAATGCTATTTTGAGATAATATTTTGATTCATAGACATTTTATTGATGGAAAACGTGTTACATCACCCGTTATCTCTCCTTCATCAACTCCTTCGAGGAATCATCAATTGGAAAAGGGTGGAGCACCGTTCATTTGATTCTGGTTTAAGCGCATTCAGGCAATACAGCGATTGAAGTTTCTTTGCAGAGCAATTTGTTCAACGAACTAAGGATCATTCATCAAATTTCTAATTTAAACTATTAAGTGATGATTCCATTTGGAAGAGCTTGTGCTAAAATGATTACAGATAAAAAGTGGAATTGTATAATTTGTATGTAATCACTGCCATTTTAGTCTTAGTATAGTTGACATTTGAATGAAAAATAAATTTTCAGCTTCTAAACGTGTCACTGAATACCGGTTCGAAGTCGGGTTACGGACTCATATGTATGATGTTAAATTGAAGAACAAATATCCATTCTCTCATGTAGTTCTTTGATTTAATGAGTCATATATTATGTGGCTTAGTGAGACCTAAGATTGCGACTTCTTGCTCATTTAGCTATGAAGGTGTTTCTTAATTCTCATTTATAGAACATAGATCCTTCATTCTTATATCCTTGGTGGGAGGGCGACTTGGGCCTGTAACTTGGATATAAAACAAGATAGAAATAGGTGCTATATGAATAAATGGTATATTGCAAATGTAATTGTAGGAGAGTATCATGGTTATTAGTGTCCACGATTTATTGTGATCATATTATGATCGTACCTTGATTATAGGAGATGATATGGGGATGTGATTAAATCGAAATAACTAAAACTTTCCTTTTAAAAAAATCTTCGGGGGCGCTGCCCCCAGAACCCTAATCCCTACTAATTGAGCATCCCACGCAACATGAGTAGAAGGTCATAAGTTTATACCTAAGGATTTGTAAAGGGATCAAATCACTGTAAGATCCTAAAGAAATAATGTAATCACTAAAAAGTTCTACAACAAGTGAATAATTATGAGCATGCTAATATATACTGCTAACTTTTTGTAAGATTTTCTTGTGATTACTACGTTTCTTTATTGAGAGCTCATAGTGATTTTTCCTTTGTAGAATTAGAAGCCACCACCATATCTTTTGCCGCCACTACCACCGCTGTAGCTAGCACTGGTGCCCATACCAGCACATTGAGCACAAACATTGGCGCCGGAGCCAGCACCTTGTGCCGACCCAGCAACGCCACCACCAGCACCTTCTCCGGCACCTTTGGCGGCATTACCGAATTGTGATCCTGTACCTTGGCATTCAGCTATTCCTATAATAGCAGCCAATGCCATTAGCACTAAAGCAATGACCACTCCCACATTTTTATGAAATCTCCCCATTTTCACTTACTCAATCACATAAACAATGCCTTTTGCTTTCCTGCTTGTTGTGGGAAGCCGATTAGCAATATATGAAGTATTTATAGAGCGACGGAAGCTGATTTCATCTAGTAAACTAGGTAGGCATCTCTTTTTCACTTGCCAAACAAGGACTTTAATTATTAAATGGAACTCCTTTGGTTCTATTTATAATTAAGTTACTTCCAATATGTTTTATCGAAACGAAGAAAAACCTTAAATATTACTCTTTTTAATTGCAAATATAAGTCACTTCTAACTTATTTACAAGTATCAATAAAAATAGTTAAAATTAAATAATTCAATTTGTCTTAAAATTTAAGTAATTTTCAATTATATATACACTTGTTTTTTCCAAACACAATTATATACTTTTTAATTACACTAAATTTTAACACCATATAAATTTCTACTCTTTTTCACTACCTTTATTACATATAGGCATATTTGAAAAAAAAAAATTAATACTTCTGGAAAATAAAGAAGTAAGCGTTTTATAAAAATGATCAAGAAAACTTTCTAGAAGATGGCCTATGATAGGAACAAGAGGGAATGTTAACTTTTTCTTAAAATTTAATAATTTCAATTTTATCCCTGTTTGATATACACTCTAACTTAAAAATATAAAGTCTACAAAATAATAAATGAAGGAAAAAATCATTCCAATTAAATAAAAGGGAGAATTACACACAGGTCCCAAGGAGTAGAGATAATTACAATTAGGTCCCTTGAAATCATGAAATTACACTGAAGTCCCAAGGGACCTAGTTGTAATTATTTGAAATGTAAATGACTGGTTGACCTTCCCTCTCCTCTCTCCTCTCCCCTTTTTCTTCTTCTCTCTCCTGGAGAAAAAGCTGAGCGGACGAACGAACGAGGCCTTGGAGACTCTCGATCGGGACCTTCTTCTTCCTCTCTCTGGACCGGCCATCTCGCCGGGGCTTCCTCATCCACCACCGTCGCCGGGGAGACGCTTCCACCGTGAGTGAGAGAGAGAGGGAGAGTTTGAGAAATATTTTATCTTTGCGTTGTGCTTCCAAGAACAGAGGGTGCTCGGTTTCGGCGGAGGCAAACAAACTGAGGAGACTTGCATAACGTGTTTTGGCTGCAAATTCTCAGTCCGCGAGTAACTGGATTGTCATGTGTAAGCTGATCTGTGTCTCTGGAGATGGAAAGTGGTTAATTTTCTCGGTAAAGCCATCCGAAGAACCGGAATAAAGCTTGAGTGCTTGCGATTTCTGAGAGATCAAACAATGGCAACGATCAAGATTGTTCGTACTTTCACTTTCTCTCCAACCATCTCGAGTTTCACTTTCTCTCCCAACCATCCGAGTTTGACTTCCGGAGGCGATTAACAACACAAAGTATAAATTAACAACCGAAAAGTAAATATTTACAACAAAGTTTAAAAATCGAGAGTTTTTCAATTTTTGACTTCCGTGAGGCGATTAACAACACACAAAGTATAAATTAACAACGAAAAAGTAAATATTTACAACAAAGTTTAAAAATCAGAATTTTTCCATTTTTGACTTCGAGAGCGATTAACAACAAATAAAGTATAAATTAACAACTGAAAAAGTATAGATTTACAATAAAGTTTAAATATCATAGTTTTCCATTTTTTTGACTTCCGGAGCGATTAACAACACACAAAGTATAAATTAACAAGCGAAAAAGCATAAATTCACAACAACTTTTGAGAATTTTGACTGACAATATAATTTCATATATAATTTCAAAGTATTAAGTTGTATGAGTAAGTGGCTATTTGCACCTACTCATTGAACTTAATATCATATAATTTGACTTCCTTGTGTATGCTATAATTACAACTTCTTTCCCACCCATCAAAATACAAAAAAGGGTTACATGAAGTCACTTGCCCTAGGTGTATGCTATAATTACAACTTCTTCCCCACCCATCAAAATACGAAAAGGGATTAACAAAGTCATTCGTATCAAAATACGAAAAGGGATTAACAACTTTTTAAAAAGTATATTTCTTTCATTAATTTATACTTTGTGTGTTGTTAATCGCCTCTGAGATCAAAAAATGGAAAAAGTATGATTTTTAAACTTTGTTGTAAATCTATACTTTTTGAGTGGAAGTCAAAATGGAAAAAAAACGATGGTTTTAAAATTTGTTGTAAATCTATACTTTTTCAGTTGTAAATTTATACTTTGTGTGTTGTAAATAGCCTCTAGAAGTCAAAATGGAAAAAAACGATGGTTTTAAAATTTGTTGTAAATCTATACTTTTCGGTTGTAAATTTATACTTTGTACATTTGTAAATTTCCTTTGTCCATAATGGTCATTTACATTCACATATAATTACACGAAGTCCCTAGGGACTTTTGTGTAATGTGAATTCTTGTTGGGACCTCATTGTATTTTTTTGTCATCCTTGGGACCTGTGTGTGATTCTCCCTAAATAAAAAGCCATGAGTCAACTTGAGTTAAAGGAAAAAAATAGGGAGAATTACACACAGGTCCCAAGGATGACAAAAAAATACAATGAGGTCCCAACAAGAATTCACATTACACAGAAGTCCCAAGGGACCTGGTTGTAATTATTTGTGAATGTACAATTACCAATTTGACCTTCCTTCCAATTCCTCTCTCTCTCCTCTCTCT
Organism: Acacia pycnantha; assembly: GCA_025563575.1. Lineage (NCBI taxonomy): Eukaryota > Viridiplantae > Streptophyta > Magnoliopsida > Fabales > Fabaceae > Acacia > Acacia pycnantha. Next base: position 30,566 of record JAMWYP010000671.1, on the reverse strand, counting down.
CTCTCTCCTCTCTCTTCCCCACACCATTCTCTCAATCAAATCCTTTGTCCATTATAATATTCTTCCACGCTCACCACTGCATCTCCTCCCTACTTAACTCCTTCTTTTAAATCCATATTATCTAATGTTAATTCCTCCCCTGTTTTGTTCATTAATCACAACGTATTCATTCATTTTTGGGGAATATTACATTATGGAACCTGTAAGATGATTATTTGGGTTCTAAAGAATTGTCTCTTAATTTCTTCGTCTCAATATCACCATCTTCGTTCCTTACCTCTCCACCTCCATCAAAGGTGAGGTACGCATAAGAACTTCTCTCGACTCTACTTCTTCATCTTTCTTCAACTCCATCGCAATTTTGCCCTTTGGTTCTTTCGTTTTCTCTTGCTTGCCTTTTTTCCTAATTTGTTTTTAGGTGGGGTGGGGAATGAAGAGGACGTGGAGGAAACTAATGTTGCAGGGGGAGTTAAAATCTTGGAGGGGGTGGAGGGGTTTGGATTTGAAGTAAAGGTGGTAGATGAACCAGAAGGAGAGGACGAAGACAAAGAGAACCCGGGAGGTGAATTGTAGAGGACGATGTGTAAATCTATACTTTGTCTGTTGTAAATTTATACTTTGTCTGTTGTAAATTTATACTTTATCTGTTGTAAATAGCCTCTGGAAGTCAAAAATGGAAAAAAAAATAGCCTCCTGGAAGTCAAAAATGGAAAAACTCGTTTTCAAATTTTGTTGTAAATCTATACTTTTATGTTGTAAATTTATACTTTTGTCTCGTTGTAAATAGCCTCGAAGTCAAAAATGGAAAAACCTGTTTTCAAATTTTGTTGTAAATCTATACTTTGTCTCATTGTAAATTTATACTTTGTCTGTTGTAAATTTCCCTTGTCCAAAATGGTCATTTTACATGCACATATAATTACACAGAAGTCCCTAGGGATTTCTGTGTAATGTGAATTCTTGTTGAGACCTCATTGTATTTTTTTGTCATCTTTGGGACCTGTGTGTAATTCTCCCAAAAAAATAAAAGCGGCTACCGCTCACATATGCATAGAAGCTACATCCGAGGCGTGTAGGTAGCCCCATTTTTCCAAGAAGGAAAATAAAGAGTAGTTTGAATTTTATATAGGGTAAAGGTGCAATTTTACACATGTGCTTTACCCCCGAGAAGGCCCAACACCACGAGCTTTTTTCTGGAGCAAAAGTACACACGTGGTTACGTTTTGGGAGCGCCCATCACCACGACAGTTAGTTGACCGTTAACTTGATGGAAGTGAACAGTAACGTGGGTGAAATTACACTTTTGCCCTTAGTTTTAGATGAAATACACCTTTGCCCTAAGTTAAAAAACTAAAACTAAAATTACCCCCGCCGGTGGCCCCACCACCGACGGTGGTTGTCGGTTGGCGATAGGTGGCCGCCTACGGTCAGTGGAGATGGTGGTGGGGCCCATCGGGGGAGGGGTATTTTTAGTTTTTTTTTTTAATTTAAAACTAAGGGCAAAAGGGTAATTTTTATTTAAAACTAAGGGCAAAATGGTAACTTTTTTTACGTACCATCAGCGTCCACGTCAGCGTCCAAATCAGCGCCATGTCAGCGTTCCATCCAAGTTGACGGTCAATTACCGCCGTGGTACTGGGCGCTCCCAAAACGTAACCACGTGTGTACTTTTGCTCCAGAAAAAAGCTCGTGGTGCTGGGTACTCCTAGGGGTAAAGCACATGTGTAAAATTGCACCTTTACCCTTTTATATATGTTATAAGAGAAATTATTATGTGAATCTAGTTTACCACATAATTTATAGTCTAATAAGTTAAAATATAACAACTCAGCTAACATTTGCTTATATATTTCATATTTTTTATTTTTCCCTGAAAATGAATCTCTTAAATAAGATTTCACAAATAATGAAAAAGTGAATATTGTGAAATCTTTTAATTTTATTAATATGACAGCTAATATTTAGAGGTGTCAAATCAACTTATAAGTTATTGTATTTTAATTGGTTAGATCATAAATGATATGCCAAACCAGTTTCCACTACTACAAAAGATAGATTTTACTTCTCTAAAAGACATCATATTTTAAAAATAGGAAGTAAAATGTGAACGCGGTGGCAATTTTGTAATTATCCCGTGAAAATTTGATATATTAGACGTCCTAATATTTTTTAGGACGCGGAAATTGTACTTAAAACGTCCTAATATTTTACTTAGACGTCAGAAAATTGATTTATGCGTCTAAGTAATTTCTAGGACGCCAAACGCGCCCTAATTTATATTTATTCATTCACACAATCGATGATTTCCCTCCATCGTCTCTGCCTCCCCCGCGAAAATCCCTAAAAATTCTCCCTCACTCTCCCAACGTCTCGCCTCCGGCACTACAAAATCGGGCACTCTCGCTCCACACTCTATTGTGATACTCCCTTATCACACTCAGAGAGTGGAAGCTCATCTCAGTTCTCAGAAATGGAGAAAATGGGTAGGATCAAGCTAGGTTCACAAGGCTTGGAGGTATCTGCCCAAGGACTTGGCTGCTATAACATGTCTGGTGGTTACGGCACTCCTAAACCTGAACCCGACAATATTGCTCTTATCCACCATGCCATCCACAGCGGCGTCACTTTTCTCGACACCTCCGACATCTACGGCCCTCACACTAATGAAATTCTTCTCGGAAAGGTATGCTTGATTTCAATTTCCAAGTCCGTTTGGTTTTGTTTCTTTTTTCACGTTTATTCACTCTCTGTGTGGGTTTTTGACGAATTGGGGGTGAATTTCTCGGAGAGGTACTGAAATGATGGATTAATAACCAATGTTGAAGCTGGGAATTTTGAGAATCTTAAATATGATACTTTGAAATGTTTAAATGTCAAAGGAGTGTTTTAAACTATTAAGTTATGTTTTAAAGCTTCAAAAATATTGTTTGGAGCAATGTTATGAAAGCTGTACTAGTTTTATAAATCTGGAATTTCTGGACTTAAAGGTAATGCCATGTGAAGTTTATATGGGTCAACAAGGTATATAGTTTCAAGGATTATAAATCGGTAACAAATGGGTTTTAAGTTGTTTGATGTTAAATGAATACCCTAGATAAGTTGAGGTTTTCTTGAAGACTCTTAAATCAATGTTTTTGAAGTTGGAACTTATGTTATTATAGTGATGATGCTGTTTGTAGGCTTGAATAATAGATATGATGAGTTTGGAGAATAGATGTGATGAATCAAAACATTGATTAATGTATTTAAAGCTGGAGAAATTTTCTGGAATTATAAAGAGCTTCTGTACAAAACTTTGTCAAACTATATGGTATCATTTATGTCATTTAGGCTATGGGAAGATACTTACAGTAAGTTCTGTTATATGTCTCAAAATTGTAAAGTAATTGTTCTACTGTCAAAGTGCGGGTACTTACAGTAAGTTCTGTTGTAAAGTAATTGATGCATCAAAGTGCGGGTACTTTTATGGAATTTCTTTAGTGAAGATGAGGATTAATGTTCAACTTGTTTGGGTGATTGTCTTCTGTCCTCAACTCCTTGTGTTTGTGCAAATAAAATTGAGGGTGGGTATGCATACACATGTGAAGGGCTATTGAAGGAAAATTTCTTGGAAGAGTGTATTACCATTAGCCGCAACCCTCAACGACATCAGTTCTACTGCAAAATCTGCCCCCTTGAAAGAGCAAAGAATGATGATTGTTGGGTAAAGTGTGGCTGTGTGAAGGACACTTAAAGAGAAAGTTTATTAAAGAATGTTGGGTAAAGTGTGGCTGTGTGAAACAGTGTGGAAATAAGGTTGTCCAACGAGGAATCACATTCAATTTACAGGTGGGGGCTTAAGAAATCTTATACAAGTACTGATTTAATTGTTGTTTTTTCTTTGCAAAATAGTGCTTCTAGTTGTCACATGTATTTTCTTCTACTTTGACATGACATTAATGGATCGGTTGTTCATAAATGCATTTGAACTCATACATCTTTTCTCTCAATCTTTTTGTATTTTAGGTTGTTTTTTACTTCGTGAAGGAAAAGGATGGGGTCTTCGTACCTTAGAGGAGCTCGCCAAGTAGTGCATTTGTGTGTGTGTTTGTGGGAGAAATTGTTAGGTACTTATTAGTTTTTAGCCATTGATATTATCTTCACCATAAGCTGAATAACTTAGTGACTATTTTTTTGTTCTTAATAGGATTTGGATCCAAAGAATTCAACTATTGAGTATTGTTGTACAAACAACCTGTGCACATATGCAAATCTTGTTTATTTCATGTTTAGATCAAGCATTAATTTATACTTCATGTATGAATCCAAGTTATGAATGTTTATGCGTAATCATGTTGCTATTTTCCTTGCTTGAGGGACGATATTTTGGCCTAAATCCTCGCCTAGTTCTAAGCTGGTTCCTTGCAAAATAGCTGATTTTTTTTTCTTTTAAAAAAATAGACTTACGGCGTCTAATTTTACTAATTAGAAGCCATAAGTCTGACTTACGGCGTCTAATTTTACTAATTAGAAGCCATAAGTCTGACTTACGGCGTCTAATTTTGAGAAATTAGACGCCGTAAGTACTAACTTATGGCGTTCTATTTTAATAATTAGACGCCTTAAGTATACTTTGGAAGGTCATTTGTGCCATACTTAAGGCGTCTAATTTAAAAATTAGGCAATAGTAAGTTCTGACTTCTACAGCCGCCTAATTTTTAAAATTCGAACGCCGTAAGTTTTACCTACTACGCCCCCAAATATGCGTCCTTCGTGGAAAGGATCGTCAAATGTGTATATACAAAAATATGAGGGCCAGTAGCCCTTTGTTTTGTAGTAGTGTTCATAGAGAAGAATTTCTCTTATTATAAATGAAGTCCTCTAGAAGTCACTCACGGAGCCTAGAGGGATTCAATTACCATTTTGATTAATTCAAGAATTATCTTTGAAATATTTGAAGTCTATAGAAACATCTTGAACGTGAGAAGTAAGCTTATTAAAAAGTTTTGAAATTGATTTTTCTTTCTTTCTTTGCACTTGAATTTATTGTGACTGTATTCCTCTACTCATTTATTGTAACATCCCGTTTTCACAAGCAGTATAATTTTTTTTTTCAAAAACATCATTTCAAAATGATCAGAGTAGAGCACCGGAGCGATTGAGTAACTGATATATATATTAAAATACCCATGGTAGCATGTCTTGCTGTTTAAACAGTGATTACAAGAGTGTTTCAAAAGTATACCGTAAAGAAGTCTTGATTTCAGGACTCTAGGCGTCTTTGTCATTCCCCGATTCTCGATCCACCCGACCACGAAGCTAAGTTAAGAGCCGAGGTCCATGCATCGAACCCTGTGTAACGGTTAACCTCATGATTACATATATCATATATGTACAACGATGACATTCTTAGACTTTTGGCAACATTTACTACTTGGTCGGACATAGGGTATACATATCGATATATGTATAGTAATAACAATATAAGTCGGATGATAGAGACAATCATCAATGGATGATAGACAATAAATGCAGTTCGGATGATAGACAAGAGTGCAATGAGTACGCATAATAAAATGCGATCGGATGTACAGAGACAATAGTACAAGCATGACCCAGATACAGTGGCATGGCGTGAACAATGTATAGCATTGAAATACGAGCATGACAGACAATTGGCATGGCGTAACAAGATGGGATCTGAAGTACTGAGCATGATGCATAAAATGCGGTGAAAGAGTACGAGACAATATACACATATGCATACAATAAACATCGAGTTAAGGTTACCAAGATCGTGAACGTACCTTCGTTGATCGGATTACGGTATTTCGTGAGCGTTTACTTTTTACGGAAAAGCGTGGAAACGTCCAACGAGTGGCACGTCGGGCGTCAGAACGGGCACCAAATCGAGTTTCGATATCCTATCAACATAACAATGTACTTGTTAAGGATCTAGCATTAACCAGGACATTTTTAGTCAAAATGACTATTTTGCCCCCGACCCCCTAATCGGCGAGAATTTCGCCAAGACCTTAGTTACTTTGGCCCCACTTTTCCAAAATTTTGACATAGCTCTTACTCCAACATATTTTCGAAATATAAACCATATTGATTAATGATTCACATCATAATAGGCATTTTAGGTAAAAATTACCTAACTACCGAACTAAAAAGCTAAAGACCGAAGGACTTACCCGTTGAAGACTTCTGCACAATTTTGCCCAGAGCTTCTCTCTCTAAAAACCTCTCTCTAGATTCGGCTAGGAGGCTCTCCAAATGGTGTGAGATTTCAAGAGAACCTTAGGCCTATTTATAGGAGAAAATAAAAAAGGACATAAAGGGAATTGCAACTTTGTTCTTAACCATGGAAAAATCAAACCCTAAATGGTGTTTAAACCTTGACCATGGAACATCTTTGATTACGACATTCAAGGGGCTGTGTGGCAGCAATCAATTGGTCAAAGAGTAATGACTCTTGTTGCTTTATAATACTGTCCGTAGTAATTTCCCCGATCACCTCCCCGATTCGTATTAATCTCGGAAAATCTCAAAATTACGGATTTACAACTTTTGAAGATATTCTCTTCATCATCAATAATATCTAATTTAACTTAGATTTCAGTCCTCTGATAGGGTTCCAACAGTCGATTGAAGTTTTCTCGAAAAACGATGCCAACAGCGTCAGGTTCGAAGCATTTACGGAAATCATCAATTTCTTGAAAAAATTCACCGATTCCAAATATGTTACATATAAATTCAAACTCATTCCTAGATGTTGAGTTAGAATTTATTTTCTTAGATCAAAATGTGCCTACCCTGCATTTTCCCTATTTAGTCTTATTAGGAAAATGCGCTAACGACCTCTAATTAACTTCAGGAAGAGGTCACTTAAAGGTAAAAATTCCTTGATCAATATTTTACCTTGACTTTGGAAATCCCATTCCTAGATCTCGAATAGGATCCGCTTTTCCTAATTATTGAATTACTTATTCATCATATTTAATTATAATATATAATAATGTAACTTTATGAAAATATCAAAATATTTTTAACTAGTTTCTATCTTCATTTCTTGTGCAATTTTAAAGTGACCCTATTAAATAATAAATATTTATTATTATTTAATTAATTAATTATTTATTTATTTCATTTTTCCTAAAATTCCACAAAAATCCCTAATTGGTCCATTCTTGTATTTAGGCTTAAAAATACCTAAACTCAATCCATTTTCTCAAAATTTCCAATTAATTAGCAAATATGTTTTACTACTAATTCTTGGCCAAAAACCACTAATTTTAGGGTTTTACATAATTATTCATGAATTTCCTTTGCTTATGCTTAAGTAATTAGCCAATAATTACCTAATTACTTTCTTATCAATAGTTGATAATTTTCTTAATTAGAATGCCTCATTACCTCATAACTTTTACACTAACACATTTGTTTTCATGTGTCTAAACACTTATCTTAGAAATTACAAGGGTATTATGGTCATTTCCTTACTTTTTGAGTATTCTTCTACAATTTCTCCAAGTTTGTAACTTAATAAATTACCTAAATTAGGGACAATATCCTTCCCTATTTCAAGTAGATTTTTACTTAACTTCTTTTATAACTTTCACGTAGTATTTATAACCCATAATGTGTTTAAGGACCTATTTGCAAATCTTCAAACGTCTTAGGGACCTAATTGCAAATTATCCTTTTCAAGGAAATTACCCTAACAACATGGTAAACTCAATACAAGGTGTTTGAGACCTCATATTCACTATCTTTCTTAGGTACATTTCCCAATTTTTGATATTTACCCTAAGTGTGATTTTAGGGTATTATTACATTTACTCGAACTTAAATTGGGAAATTTTTTTCCTATATATAAGTATCATCATTAAAAATTTTCATATACATGAACATATTTTTGCAGTCACATGGCAGCCTACTAATAAGGGTGTGCCCAATTGGAGTGGGTGGAACGACCCTTACCTCCTTTGTCTCTTATTTTGGAAGTCGATGTGAAAACTCCGAATTCCGAAGAGCAATGTTGTAGCCCACCACGGAGCCTCTTGATCCCGGCTGAAATGCCTTTCTGCTTTGGGTTTCTTAGCTATTTATCTTTTTGTCTTTTATTTCGGTTGCTTCGGTTTTCATTTGCTTGCTTTATTTTCCGTTGTTTGTTTCGCATTTCGTTTCCCTTGTAAGTTCTCTTATGTTAATGAAGTCATAGAATTGTTCAAAAAAAACATATTTTTACCCTTCATTTATTATTTTATAGACTATTTTTCATGGCGTATCATGTATATTATATGGGGCAAAGTTGGAAAAATTTAAAATTTTAAGGTATATTATATTTATTAAGGTTTAAGGTTATGGATATTTTTACCTAAATTTATGGGTTTGCCTAAATGTATATAAGTGTAACATTCATTTGTTAATGTTTATTTGGGTTAAATATCATTTTTGCCATGGAAGTTAACTAATGAGCATTGGTCACCCAAAAGTTTTTTAGTCTCATTTTTGCCCTAGACATTAACAAAACGAAGCAAATATGCCCGAAAGTTTTTTCTAGGAACAAATTTACCCCAAAAGTTTTTTAGGTGCAATTTTGCCCTTGAAAATTTACAAAGAAGTGCAACAATACAACGGTCAAGATCAATGAATGGGCAAGATAGCTATGTTTTTAAACTTTCAGGACAAAAATGAGATAAAAAAAAACTCTTGAGTGCTCCTTTGGCTAAATTTTCATGACAAAAATGGTATTTAACCCATGTTTATTTTGTACCGAAGAAAAGTTTATGGGTATTTTCACCTATTGGGCATAAGTTTATAGATATTTTTGTAACTTTTTTTCCCTTGCGCCTATGTATACATTATCCTCCTATTGAATATGATTCTATTCGAGGACAGTGGCACTGTAAGCCACCTCTCCCACTGTTAAATAAATTAAGACGGGGCTCTGTTAATAGCAATCCATATTAATTGTTTGGGACTTGGGCCTTTTTATTTTTGGATTTTTGTTTTCAATTTTCTGCTGATCTTTTCATTTATATTCAATAAAGTAAAATCCTTCTGGTAAGAAAATCTCAATATGATAATAGAAGTACCTAGATATCAACATGTGATGGTGTTTGAACTCTATAACCTGTGTGTGTGTGTGTGTGTGTTAAGAGAGCTATTTCCATTTAATTCAACAACGCACGAATTTGAATTAGTTGATATTATTCAGTGCATAATGGATTCACTTATTCATATTCACATTCCGCATATCACTCCATTTTATTCATTAAACTTGGAAAAATCTACAAAAAGTAGTTTAGCTTAGTTTAGAGTAGTTAATTAATTTCATTACACTCTTTGATTAATTTGTTAATTAATACTTAGTTAGCTAGGGATTAAATAATCGTGTAATACCCCGAAATTTGAATTAGGGAATTTAAGGGCCAAAGTGCCAAAATGACCAAAATACCCCTGGGAGGAGTAAATAACTTAGGAAAAAAGGTGAATATGAGGTTTCAAACACCTTGTATTGAGTTTACCTTATTGTTAAGGTAATTTCTCTTGAAATTGGATAATACAATTAGGTCCTAAAACGTTTGGGAATTTGCAAATAGGTCCCTAAATACATTGTGGGTTATAAATACCTGTGGAAAGCTATAAAAGAAGCAAGTAAAAATCTATTTAAAATAGGGAAGGATATTGTCGATAATTATGTAGAGCTCAAAAATTAGTGATAAATGGCTAAAAATTAGCATAAATATATTGGTTAATTAATTGGAAAATTTGAAGGAAAAAGGATGAGTTTAGGTATTTTTAAGCCTAAATGCAAGAATTGACCAATAGGAAAATGTTGTGAGAGATTATAGAAAAATAATTATTTAATTAATTAAATAATTAATTAAATAATTAATTAAAAAAAGAAAGTGCAGAAAATAAAAGAAAAAAAAACGAAAAAAAATAAATAAATAAGAAATAAAAAATAGAAAACTTAGTTGATAAGTTAAGTTTATTATTTTATTAATATAATTAATTAAAAGTAAAATTATGCCGAATAGTAAAATGGGAAATAGGAAACGGATCCTATCTAGAGATCTAGGAATGGGATTCCCAAAGTCAAGGTAAAAATATTAATCGTTGGGTTTTTATCTTCCGGTTAGACTCTTGGAAGTTAATTACACAAGCCGCTTGTGCTTTTTCCTAATAAGACAAAATAGGAAATTTCGAGAAAAGGCCGAGATAGCCAAAAGGGCGAAAAGGTTATGTTGTGACATTTGGAAAAGAATTGGGAATTTTCATGAACATATTTGGATTCGCTGAATTTTTCTCAAGAGATGGGTGTTTCGAAAACAAGTTTCGACCTGGCCCAGCCATGGACACGTTTTTAGAAAGACTCAACTGGACTATTGGAGCCCTATATGGAATCAAAATATAGGTTAACTTGGACATTTTCTACTAAGTGAGGAAAATGGTTTTTCAAAGTTGTAAATCCAGAATTCTTGAGATTTTTCCAAATCCACGCTAACCTGGGTACTGCGTCGGAGAAATCGGTCTCGAGAAGCTTCGGAAGGTGACACGTGGCCACCTCCCATTGATGCCAAACTTTATTTTTGGGCCTGAATTTCGTTCAAGTATGAATGCAAAGAAGGGAAAAAGGGTTTTTTTGAAAAGTTGCTTTGGACGGTCCCGGTCCTTCGTCACAAAGTTGATCAAGCCCGGCCAGAACCCTACCTCCTTTTCTATAAATACCCACCCCTCCTTTGGTTTCTTTCACATTTGAGAAGCAAGAGCAGATTTAGAGAGAGAAAGAAGAGAGGAGCTCTGGGAAATTCTGCGTGGCTAGCTCAAAAGTTTTAAAGATACCGAGCTTTTAGTCTTCGGGAGTTCTTTTGATAGTTAGAGTAGTAATGCTTGAGTAGCCTTTATTATTTTCAAAGTATGATTAGATATCATATGATAGGGCTATTTTTTAGTCTAGAATTTCGAAAATCATAATTGCGTCGAAGTTGCTCGCAAAATTTTGGAAGAAAATTTGTAAGAGTAACTATGTTTGGCGAAATTCCGCCGATTAGGGGTAGAGGGCAAAATGGTAATTTTTACCTAAATGCAGTTAGAATGCCAAATCACTTAATGAAAGTGATATTACTCTTTTATAGGACGTCGTAAATCTGTCTCTGTCGTTGTTCTGTACCGGGAAGGATTCAGCTATTGGACGTTTTCACGTGCTAGTAGAAAAATACGATTTAGACGGAGTGCCGCTAATCTATAAATCGGTTGAAGGTACGTTCAGCTGCATTGTAACACTAATACGATGGATATAGTATGGCCGTAGATGGTATGTGAAAGCATGTGTGTATAATGTGTATATATGTGGGGTGTTGTTGGAATGCATATTATGTTAGAAAATAACCTGTATGCATCTTTGGGAGCGTAAAATATAGTTGCAACACCAGAAGCGATACATTTATAATGCTGGAGCGATACATCTATAAAAGGCCGGAGCGATATATCTCACGCATCTTTGGGAGCATTACATGTGCATTGGTTAGAGTGTGGTTTATATGTTATTGTTGTGTAACCATATGTGTAATCGCTATACATGAGGTGAATTCGTTACCTGAGATCCGGTGCGGATCTCAGCTCTCAATATAGCGTCAGGGTCGGAAGGACCGAGGAACGAGGAGAGAGGGAAGCAGCAGGGTCGGAAGACCAAGCGAAAAGGAACGAGAAATTAGGAAAAGAAATTGAGCAGCAATCACAAATGTTTAAAATGATGTTTCAAGAAAATCCTTCTCCCATGGTCACACATGCACAAGAAGTGAAGCAAGTACAAAAGCACATTGAAGAGTCTTCTCTCCCATTTGGTAATGATCCTATACTTTTAGAAGTAGACTCTCCTATTACTTTGACTACTCAAGCAATTCATGATTTGAGTGAGAACAGTCATAGCCTAGAATGTAAGATGCATAAAATTCTCATTGGATTACCTCCTTGTAGTCTTGTTGGTGACAAAGATTCTGAAATTTTGATTGATAAAGTCCTGCATGTTGATGAATCTTTCCAACAAGTACTTTCTTGTGATTTGCCACCGATTTAGAAAACAAGATGATTGTTTTGAACCTTTACACATTCCAAAGTGGTGATGATTTGAAAAATTATCTTCATTCTTCCACTCTTTTCCCTTCCCTCTCTTGTGATTGCAACGATGATGTAGTATACTCCAACACTAAGTTGGATTCCATACCTTCCATTTTGCAAGCACAAGAGAATTTTCACAATATAACTTGTTCCTTGACTCCTACTGATGGGAGTATCATTGATTTCCTTGGATGTGATAATTACTTGGAGAGTTTGGAACTTAACATGCCCTTAATTCACTTGAAATCTCTTCATCTTGCTATTTTTGGATGGGATGCTGCTATTTGCTTGTCTTCTTTGCAGGCACATTGTTGGAAGGATCGTCAGGAGAGTCAATCTCTACCGTACATTCTTGAACATCTTCCAATAGATCCTGAACCGCCTCCACCAAGGAAATTCAATAGAAGAGAAGATATTTTTCAAGACCAATGCATGATCCTCATTGGTGATGAGAACTTCTCCTTCAAGCGACTCAAGATACTCTAACAAATGTTGTCTCTTTCCTCACTTATTTTCTTCCTAATTCATATGATTACTTGGGTTTAATTGTTGTATGAGGAAGATAAGTACGGGGGAGGGACACAATCCAAAGAGAAAAAGTAGAAATAATGTAGTTTATTAGGTAGAATAAAAAAAAGTTTTTATGAATAACTCACTCTCTTTCTATGATTGCTATACATCTTGTGAACTTGGACATGTTGGTTTTGATGGATCATTCTATTTGGGCTGAATTTCTGGACTCTTGGATTATATTTCTTGGTAGTTAATTTTGGGATGCTGGTTGCATGATTTGGTATTGACCTTTGTGAGATTTTGAGCCTGCATGAATGGAATTCATCTTTACCATTCTTTCTTTCATGTGTGCATCTCGCTCATTATTTGTGTTCTCTAGAACTTGCTCCTTTTCTTTTTGAAGCTACATTTTTCACTTGCGTGCATAAGTATGATGGAAGCTTGTTTTCTTTCTTTTATTTTCCCACTTTGGCCAAATAGTCTTTCCCCTTACATTCAATTTCCTTTGCTAGCCCCTTTGTGCCTTCTTGACTCATTCTTTTCTAAACCACATTACAAGCCTAAGTGTAAAACCATTTTATTCCGCACCTTGAAAATTTATTGAGCATTGGTTTCACCTTGGTTTTGTGTTTATGTGAGGGTTGCTCTGGAGTGCAACAGTTTAAGTGTGGGGAGATATTTGATTTTGTGCCATTCATCGTTTGGCATTGATTTTCGTTTGATGTTGGTCATTGTAAAAAAAAAAAAAAAAAGAAAAAAAAAAGAAAGAAAGAAAAGAAAAGAAAGAAAAGAAAAGAAAGAAAGAAAAGAAAAGAAGGAAAGAGAGAGAGAGGAAGCAATGTAAAGAAGGAGAAATAAAAAGAAATGATATTGAGGTGATTTACTATTATTAACTGATGTTCTTTGAATTTCTTGGGTGCTTAGCCTATCATATCCATACTTATTCACACCTTTACCCTAGCCCCATTACAACCTTCAATAACAAGCTCTCTTGATTTTTGCATGCATGTGTTATAAATAGTGGAGAAGTATAAATTGAGCAAGCCTATGGTAGGACTATTTTCTTGAGTAGAATTTGAGCGATACACTTATTAACCCTATACACTTGAGAGATTGATTGAGGGCATCCTTTGAGAGACCATCTTGTGTGATTAGCATCATTGATTGAGATTGCTAGGGTTTGTAATTTGAAATGAAAGAAATTCAGTATTGATTGGTTGATCTTGAGAAGCCATGTGACCTTTATTCAATTTTTAAAATCTGGCAATTGTTAGAGAGAAGAAGTTTTTCTTTTAGTTTTCTTCTTTTAATTTTGCTCAGGAGTGCAAAAGGATAAGTGCGGGGAATTTGATGATTGAATATTATTACACTTATTTGTATCTCTTGGTGAATAAATTTAGGAATGTTTGATTGATAAATCATGAATTTTGTTACTTAATTGGGCTTTGAGCTTTAATTGGATTGAACTCATTTATTATGATTAAATTCCAGTTTTACGATGATTTAGTATTTTCGCCATAACTTTTGATCTAGATATCCGATTAGCCTGATTCTTCTTTCCTTTTTAGATGATTCAGAGATCTACAATTGTTATGAAGACTTGGAAGACTGATTCGGACAACAAGATGGACGAAATTGGAGCTAAAGACAGATGCATTTTTCTGGATTTTATTTTGCCCGAATTTTGTAATAAAAGACCAATCTTTAGAGATTTCCTATTTATTAGAGGTTTCCTATTATTAGGGACTCCTATTTTTGTTTAGTCATCTCTCCTATATAAGGAGGATTAGATGGTGGCTACAAACACATTCTCAATATTATATATTCTTCTTCATCTTTTCTTCTGCGTTTTTTCCTAGCCATGCTTGGCTAAGCTTTGTGGTTGACCCATGGATTGGGAATTCTGTGAATCCAGAGGGCCAGCGCTTCAAGCAATAACGCAATTCGCTTCGTTTATTTTAATCGGATCCGATTATAATTTCAGATTAGGTATTAGATTTAATACCTAGATTGATATCCCAAGGACATAGGTCGGACCAGTGTTCTAAGAAAGCGCAGCGATCGCACAACGAGCTCGCCACGTGTTCGATCAAATGCTAGGCGATCGTCTAGTCGAGGGAATATTTGGACAAATGCAGAGATTTCGGTTTGTCTAGAATCAATCACGAGTTTGGTTTTTATTTTTTTGTCCGATGAAGGTTATGGAATCCCACCTCGGGTTAATCGCTTGTTTATCTAATTAATCTCATTTTCTTATTTTCTATTTTATCTTTGCTTCATTTAAATTACATTTATATTTTAGTTTATTAATTTAAAAATCAAAAACCCAATCCCCCCTTGTTTTCATTTCATTTGCGACACTTAGATTACGTAGGATTCAATAAAAGGCTCCTCGAAAAGAGAGAACGATCCTAGGTTTGCCTATACGCAATCCTTGGTTAATTGTTGATTGTGGACCCCAAGGCTAACGATAAAAGGTCTTCATCAAGCCACGTCGGGGAAGAAGGTAGTTCCTCCGATCTACCAATCTGGGGCTCAAGAGATCCTGCGACAGGGAAGCTTTGGATCCGTCCTGACGGCGTCGGGTAAGTCATGCCAAGTTACGAAACTAAATGTTACAATTTTCTTTTCCGAGCTTGGTTTGTATGGTAATATTTGCATGATGTCCTCTCTCATCAGATTTGAGCCTCATAATGAGGTAAGGGAGTTCATCTCGACCCAATTATTCCGTAATTACAACCATCCTTGGGCCAAGTGGACAAACATTCCTAGCACTATTCGAGATGTTTGGTTCGATGAGTTCTTGGTAATTTTTTTGTTTTATGGTTATTTAATGAAGTACTTTTAAAATTTGGAGCACTAATTGTTTGTTATTGATTTTCAGCGCCATCATATGACGTTGCTTGAACATCGTCGAGAACTGAAAGCAAATTATAATAATAAGGGAGGCCGGTATTTAACTCAAAAGCTTTATGGCTTGAGAAATAAAAGAGGCAAGAAAGACTGGATTTCACAGGACACTGTAGACGAATTAATGCAGAATTGGGCCACAAATGAAAAGTTTCAAAATATGAGCGCGAAAAATAAGGAAAACAGGGCCAAAATGGATGGACCGTCATATGCTGGCGGCTGCATTCCAATTAGTGAGCATCGACGGAAAATTGTAAGTACATGTTATTTTCTATTTAGGTATTTGATATTTTGTAGTTTGAAGTAATTAATTAAGGTCATCATCTCGCGCTATGTGCAGTAGAGTCTGGGAAGTTCTGAAGGATCGATTGAGTGGGCTACCTTTGAGCGGACCCATTCCCTGGCATCAAGGAGTGAGAGACAATGGATTAGCCAAAAGGCACATCAAGTAGCGGTTAGACATTTACTGCCTTTATTACTTGTTTTATGCACCACCATATTTATTTCATTTTACATGTCTTATAAACTATGTATTTTTGTGCTTGTAGGAAAACTTTCTTAAGTCGTCGCATGAGAGAGTTGCGGCTTGGGATCGACCCCGCATCCTCTCATCCGATAATGAGAATCTGTTCTTTGAGGCCGCAGCGGATTTAACAAGAAAGGGAGAGTCTTTGGATATGGTGCCTCTGGCGGGCCGATCAAGCAACCAAAGCGCTCCTCACCCAAAGAATGAAGGTGTTTCGCAGTACACGTAATACATTTGATATTGATAATTTTCATTCTCTTGTCCATTCAAATGAAGTACAAAGAATAAATGTACTTCATAATGTTTTTGCAGATGAGCGGAGATGATGAGGCATGAGATGCTTCAGAACAGGAGAGGATGGAGCAGGGCGATGAATCAGAACGGAGAGGATGGAGCAGGCGATGAATCGAGAACGGGAGAGGATGCGGCAGAGATGAATCGCAAGCGAGATGATGAGGCAGATGCGCTTCAACTCCAGTTCCTAATGACACAAGGGGTTCAAGGTCGACTCCGTGATGATGATCATGCTTGGTGATGATGATGATGATCACAATGCTGATGTTTAGATTACTTTTTAGTACTTGCTCCTTACAACATTATTATATATATTCTGTTTTCTCAATGTAAACTCTTTTTATTATATTCATGATACTTTTGCAATCAATTTTCAAGAAAAAAAAATTTTAAAAAAAATTTTAAATTTAAAAAGATTCAAAAAATTTAAAAAAAAAATTATTTTTTTTTTAAATTTTGCTACGGAAATGGTTTCCGTAGCAAATTCTGCGCAATTTGCTACGGAATGGAAATCCGTAGCAAATTGCTACGGAATTCAAATCCGTAGCAATTTGCTACGGAAATTGGAAAATCCATAGCAAATTTTGCTACGGAAATTAAATTCCGTAGCAAATTGCTACGGATTTGAATTCCGTAGCAATTGCTACGGATTTTCCAATTTCCGTAGCTATTGCTACGGGGTTTTTTGCTACGAAAAAAAATCCGTAGTAGCAAATTCCGTAGCAAATCGATTTTGCTACGGAATTTGGGTATTTTTCCGTAGCAAAAATTAATTTTTTTTGTAGTGGATAATATCATGATATTTAGAAAGAAAAAGAGATATTTTGTGAAAAAAACATATAGGATAAATGAGAACCGATAGAAATTAAATCCTATCTTGAAATCCTTGGATTAAGTAGAAAACAACTGGATATATTATGAATTAGTGTAATTTTGTCCCGAAGTTGACATTAGCCGAAGTCATTTCCGTAATCGGCGACGTTTTTCCTAAAATGGTTAGCAGACTAGGAAATACCCTTAATGGGACCAAAATATTTGTTGAACCAGATATTTCTCAAGAGAAAGAATAGACCTCCAAGACTACGTCGTTGAATTTTTGAGATTCTTCAAGATTACGCAATAAGAACACCGAACAGGGGATTTTATCGGATGAAATCCCATAAAGCAAGAGTGACATCACATGGTGACATCACTTTGTTGAAAAGAGGGGCTAGGGAGTTCGGTCATGAAGCTCCAAGGGTGAGGATTTGGAGTTGATGAAAAAGTTAGATCCAATGGTCATTATGCAAGAAGAGAAAGTAATGAATAGTGCACAAGTTTGCCTATAAATAGGCCTTCACATTCTCTTCATTTCTCACCAATTCCTCAAGATCATTTCGAAAAGTAGAGAGAGGTTAGAGAGAAGGAGGAGTCCAGAAGAAGGAGTAGCGAAGTGCTGGGTAATTTCTTCGGTCCCTAGTCTTAAGTTCTAGTTTTCGATTCGGTAGTATAGTAGAAATGTTAATTTGATCTTTAATCTTCCAATTTAGTTTAGATATCATATTTTAAGGTTAAATATGATATATATTTCGAAAATATGCTGGGGATAGAGATATGGCAAAATTTTGGAAGATTAGAGTCAAAGTAACGAAGTTCTGGCGAAATTTCACCGATTAGTAAGGTCAGGGGTAAAATGGTAATTTGGGACTAAAATGTCCGTTATAATGATTGATCATTAATGAATACGTTGTTACCCTTATAGGATAACTGTGATCACGTTCCGAACGTCACACTTACCGTATACCGTCAACGAAGGTACGTTCGCGTACTAGTAACACTAACTCTGATGTTTATGGTATGCGTATATGTGCTATGCGTGTATTGTGTGCGTAAAGATGATATGTTTAATGAATGTATATTGGTGTTAGAAAATAACTGTATGCATGCTAGGGGCGATATATTTGCATGCTAGGGGCGATACATATGCATGCTATGAGCGATACATGTTCATACTAAGGGCGATATGTTTGCATGCTAGGGACGATACATTTGCATTGGTTGCGTGCTCATATACTGTTAATGTTGTGAATACCTGTAGTTCATATATTGTATATGTAAGTATGAGGTTAACCGTTACCTGAGGTCCGGTGCGCGTTGGACCTCGCTCTTAACATAGCTTCAGAGTCGGGAGGACCAAGGACTGAGGACCGAGGATAAAGGCAAGCAGGCCGCATAGAGAAGTAGCTGAAGACTTTCTGTCATTATGTAGTTATGTTTACGTTAAACACTTGGATCAATGTACCGTCACTGAAATAGCCAGTTGGCATTTTGAATATAAGTAATCAGATACTCTCTTGCTCCGATGCTCTACTCTGATGATTTTAAATGGAAAAATTTTATACTGCTTTTGAAAATGGGATGTTACATATAACCCCGCATATATGAAAGTTAATAGCTGTCATATATTTGTAATTACGTAGTAGTGTGTGGTAACTCCAACTAACTAATTTATTATTTGTAACTCCTAGAGCTGTCAGGTTTTCTTAAAAGTTGAGTTAACACGCTCACTGCTAAATGTGTTATATTGTGTTTCATGGAGCATACCTTTTTAAAGAAGCGAAAACTCTTTGTGTTTTAAGCTTAGCTTCGAAAGGAGAAACTTTTTATCAAATCAAAAATATAATGCGCTTTGTTCAAAACTCGGTTTCTAAGATGACATTTTTTGTTAGAAAAATACTATTTTGTTTATACAATAATAATTTTTTGTTTGGTACGATGGGGAAAAGAGGAAAAATGAGTGGAGGAAAAAAAATTGAGTTGGATTTTAAAAAACAGAGAGAAGTGGATTAAAAGTTTTTGATTAATTTTTCTTACTTTTTATCTTACATATTTTCTTTATTAAAATTTTGTAACATCACTTCTCCAATTTTTTTTTTTTTAAATTCAACTCATAATTTTTTTTTCCCTCCTCCAGGTCCTCATACCAAACCAACACTGATTAACTTACATTATTATTAATTCTCAATATTCTTGTAATAATCAAAATTAAATTAATAAAGCCACTTGATGAATAAATTCTTAGATTAATTAATAGATTAATAACAAACAAAAGGAGAGGAACATGTCACTGGCCGACCAAAAAAAAAGAAAAAGGAGAAGAACATGTGGCAAAACCCACACTTATTTTCATTGATATATGATATACGTACTATGATATATGATACACATCCATAAGTAGCTTATTATACTAAGCTGCGTGTGTGTGTATAGACACATATACACACATATATATGCATGGATTTTAAGTCTTGGACCTATTAGAGATGATAAGTTTAGAAGCAAGGATTTGTAAAATTAGATGCACCGGCCGGCAACCGTTCCATCACCCCTGTAGCTACCAGCAGCACCTAGTCAGTGCCGCCGCCAGCACCGCCACCAACAGTGCCGCCCGCTTCGCCACCAAAACCATCACCAGCACCGCCGCCAGTGTCTGCCACCAAAACCAAAACCGCCACCAACATTGCCACCACCAGCACCGCCGCCAGGTGTGCCACCAAAACCAAAACCGCCACCAACATTGCCGCCACCACTCTGTGCCGGCTCCAAACCAAAACCACCACCAGCCCCGCCGGCAGCTTTAGCACCCAAGTCTGCTTCTGCACTTTGGCATTCAGCTATTCCTATAATAGCAGCCAATGCCATGAGCACTAAAGCGATCACCACTCCCACATCTTTATGAATTTTCCCCATTTTCACTCACTCGCTCAATCAATCAAACACTCAACCAAAGTGCCTTGCTTTATTTTGCTTGAAGCTAGTGGGAAGCTAAGCCAAGCAATTTGAAGTATTTATAGAGCAAAGGAAGGTCATTGCTTTTAATAAACTTAATTGTTTGGTATTCCAATTTAATTAATTCACTCTCACAAAACAACGACTTTCACAATATAAATGGAAATTCAAACTTGTTCACAGGACTTTCTTTTATATATAGGCCGGTGATTTCATAATTTGTTTTCGTTTCATCTCCTTAATTACAATAATATAACTGCTATTCAAGAAAATTTACCAAGAAAAAAAAAAGAGCTAAAATAATTACCCTTCAATAATAGGAAAATCATAGAAAATCTACTAAGTATATCTACTTGTACAGAATAATAATAAATGAAGAATAAAAAAAAAAGAATTCAAAGGAAAGAAATAGAAAAAAAAAAAGAGAGAGAGGATTATATAAAAAGCCAGGTTTAAAGGAAATAAAAGAGGCAGCTGGCGGCACATAGAGTTGAGTCCCATAGGGCATAGGGGATAGAGAATTTCTATGGTTTGTACAGTTTATCATAATTAGGAATTTTAGAATTACTTATTTACCAACATAGGGATACAGCCTAGTTTTCCACCAGTTAGGCAGATGATGATAATAATCACTTTCAAAGCACTTAATTTTGTTTAAGAGCTATAGTAGTACTGGTTAGCTCATGACCAAAAACAAGCAAAAAATTTGGGCTAATATTATGAATCAATTGGCTGGGGGGTGGGGGGGTTGTTAAGTGTTAACGATACTTCACATAATTATAGCAAAATAATAAAGGGATTAGCCGAATACATTGGAGAAGGGGGAAAAAGCAATGGAAAGGAAAGGAGTGGAAAAAAAAAAAAAAAAAACCAAAGAAAGAAACAATTAGTAAAAAGCCTTTGTTTAAAATTTTACTGGCTAGCAAGTCTTGATATGTTTTTATAAAAGTATTGGTATTCCAATTCATGTCCTTTTCACAAATAAAGTTTTGAAACATAGGCTTTTAACCTATTTTCTTTATAAAATTATATATATATATATATATATATATATATATATATATATATATATATTAAAAAAAAAAGAAGAAGAAGAAGAAGAAGAAGAATATTCATAAAAGGCGTGGATCATATGGGTTGAAAGGGAATAAAATAATGGGAAAAAGACAAGGAAAAAACGTAGAAATTCAAAAATCTAAAAGATGCGCACCAAAATTCAATAATCCATGTGAGATGTGAGATCCCACAATGAAAATTTCCAAATTCATGCAAAAAGACACAAAATAACCCTTCTTCTTAAAAAAAAAAAAAACAACAACAACAACCCCGGATACCGGCCATCGCTGGCCATGGTTGGTGAGCTGGCTATCCGCGGGAGGAATTAATTTGGCAAAGCAGAGACGGTGGGATTTGATTCACTAGTCACTACCACTAGCTTGCCAAAAATATAGGTGACCACTAAGCCACCGATAACTTTCAATTAATATAATACCAAAAATGCCTAGGTTAATGTCTGAGAGTAATAGACGGCTCGCCTTGCCCAACATCGATATCACCTAGGAGGACGGAGATTTCGTCTTGTCCTTGGATCATGGGTGAACCTTACCTCTTTCCTAAAATTTATGTATCAAAAAAAAATATAATACCAAAAATTATACAAGTTAACTCCTTAATTTTGATATTACAGCTTTTGTATGGTTATTCGCTACATTTCATTAGCTATTATCAACTTTTGTTTACTAAATAATAAGATCATTCTTTCAAATCATTCACAACTTCTGTATAAATATTCGCAACATTTCATTAGCTATTTTCATCATTCATTTATCAAATAACAAAGCCACGCTTTTTAAGTCATTCTAAGTTGTTAAGTGAGCATAATGTGATAATGGAAGTATCTTGATATCAACATATGATAGTGTTCAAACTTTGTGTGCCAGAAAAAGGAAAAAAAAAAAACATATTAAGAGAGCTATTCCCATTTGGATTAGACAATGCACGAATTTGGATTAGCCGTTACTACTCAATATCTAATAGTAGTAGAAGTTTTTACCAATTAAGTTTTAGAGGCTCAACGAATTAAGGGTAGTTCAAGAAGAATGAAGAAAAAACATGTTTCAGCCTTCCTGCTCATGCTAAGCCCTAACCCTTCTTCACTCATCCACTCACCTTCATGGAACATGTCTTGAATCAATTCAGGAGGAAGACCTTCACCAGGACATACCATCCTTCACACAAACAAAACGCAATTACTCATCAAGGAATAAAAATGAGACATCATTTTTTTGGGACAAAATGCAAGGTTGCAGAAAGATGCATATAGATAAGAAGGGAATTTTTAGGACCTAGTTTATAGTGCAAAATTTCCTTATAAATTAGGTTTTATATTTAGAACTGGAAGTAGTACGGTATTTGAAATCTTTTTGCTGTTAATAACTTTTTTATGAGAAAACATATAGATTTTTTTAGTGAACATAAGGAAAATATATAACATGCCTCATTTTATGGTGTACACTATACATTACAGAGAAATACAAGTATTGTTACCAAACCCAAATTATACTACAATCATTACTGGGGATAAGAAATGATTTTGTTTACTCATTCCTTCTTTAAAAATTTATGTTTAAATCACTGACCAAAGGTTGAAAAAGTAGCAAATATGTAACCCAAACCAGAATTCTGTTTTGAAGTTCATCATGCAAGTTACACATGCAAATTTTGATGTCAGATTACACAATTTCTTAACTGACACCAAGTTTGACAGTGAATTATGGTGCATATTAAATAAGTAATGTTGAAATTCATTACACAGTTAAGAGCAAATAAATGATAAAGGAATTTAAAAATATTGCCAATGTACCTGAATGTAGTATGCAGAAGAGTAAGTCTGTCAGAAATTTGCTTTAATTTAGGATCAACATCAATTTGTACCCAACCATCTGGATATGGAGCATAACGCACAATATTCATTAAGAAATCAGCCAAAACCGGTTGAATCATCAATTTATCTCCATAAACAGTCAGTGCCTTGATTTTTCCAGGTATATCACAAATCAACTGTAAACGTCTCTCTCAAAGTGATAATATCACTTGGCTAACCACTGCATTTACAACATTCCCAAGTAGGAATTCCTCCTCCTCAAGCTCCAAGGACCTAACTCCAAGAGAGAAATGAATAAAAGATATTACCTTTCGCTTTATAGGATTGATACATGGAGTCTAGAAGGATGTTGAATGCAAGCAACCAATACAAGGTTAGAAGCAAATGCCTGCAAAAAGTAAAGTATGATCCCACTGACATATGACCTCATTAAAACTCTGCTTTAAAATTTAAGAACTTTCCAACTTTATTTCTATTTAATATACAATATACCACAAAATCAACATGATAATAAATGAAGGATATAATTTTACATTGATATGAGAAATTTAATGATGTGACTTATAGATAGGATCAAAATAAATCTTCTCTCTCTGCCTTATACACAGACCAGAAGAGTAAATTGATATTTTGATATTCTGGCCACAATTGTGTATTACATATGCTTTGTGTGGGTTAGTATATTTAAGGTTGACCATTTGAGGAATAGATGATGTTGAATGTTATCAGATGAAAGAAAAAACTTCACTGTACTTAAAAATATATTGATTATGTATTTAGCAGAATAGCTTTAAGTCACCCAATTTACTTATGAAAAATCACTCAATCTAAAAGCCTAACTACTAAGTGAGGATATATATTATGCATTAAGCACTTAGCAGAAGGAAAGGAGGCTAAAAAATGGTTTTTATAGCTCTAATTTTCTTGCAGAGAATGAACCAACAATCTGAAATGTTTTCTCAGAATCTCACCTGTGCTCAATTCTCCCCAAGTCCACATGTAACACCCCAAATTCCATACCACTTATTAGTTAAGAAAACATAGTTTTAGAAAGAAAACACCAGAGTTTGAGGTGCTACATCAGAGTAATGCGGAAACGGAGAGCATGCACTAACAATTGGACAATGAGTAACTGATATAAAATGCCCCAACATTTGATGATGCCTGACATAATCTCCGACAATAGGCTCGATAATCTTCTTCCGGCTTCCGTCTCGACCGGTGCCTCCTCACGGCTCCGTCCTTCGGTGCCTTTCTTCGGCTCCATCTACCGGTGCCTTCTCTGGCCCTGGTTCCTATCCTGAACCTTAGACAGATTTGAGGTCCAATACCCATCGGACCTCAGGTAACGGTTAACCTCATGCTTAAATATGACAGTATATGGATGACAGATATTCACAACATTACAACGGTATATCAATACATAAGCACACAGCAGGTGTATACCAACAGTACATGAGCACACAGCAAATGTATCCCAACAGTACATAAGCACACAGCAGATGTATCCCCAACAGTACATAAGCACACAGCAGATGTATTGTAACGTCCCGACTTTTCACAAGCAGTATAATTTTTTTTTTCAAACAAACATCATTTGAAAACATCAGAGTAGAGCATTTGAGCGGAAGAGTAACTGATATATATTTATAAACTGCCGTAAGTCTGGCTGTAGCCAACATTTCACACCTAGCAATCACATCCCAATACCCCGCAGGCTTAATCATAATAACAGCACATAACACATCACACAAATTTTCTTCCTGAAATTTTGCCAGAACTTCGACGCAACTATGATTAACGAAAATAATGACTAAAATAGCCCTCCCATATGATACCCAATCATACTTGAAAATTTAAAGGCTATTCTAGCATTACTACCCCTAATTTTGAAAGAGCTATAAAAACTACAACTTTTCAGGTACTCGATCCCTACCAAGTTTTTACCTCGTCAGCATTTTTCAATGCAATGAGGCCTAAAAACAATAGTAGGAATCTCATTCCTACTTCCTAAAACTATCTAACAATTCTACTATCTTTCGAACTAAAAACTAAAGATCGAAAGACTTACCCGTTCAAGACTTTCCAGACAATTCTCCGGCTAGGCTTCACGCACAATTCCCCCAGAGCTCCTTTCTCTTCTTTCACCAAAAATTTCGGCCAAGAGAAGGAAGAAAAGGTGTGAAATTTCTCAAGGGGAAGGCATCTATTTATAGGCAAAAACAAGGGCATTGTTTGGCAAATTTAAGGCCGGAAGAGTATAACGGAAGACAAAATTCCACTGATCCTTATTTTTCCTTGACTCTGGAATTCCCATTCCTAGATCTCTAGATAGGATCCGTTTCCTAATTTTCATTTTACTATTCATCATATTTCACTTTATATTAATATAATAATTGCAACTTGCCTATTGCATTGATTACAATTCTTATCTTCTTCCATTTCCATGATTTCGTCCAGCCAATAAATCTGATCCCCTTTTTTTTTCGTTTTGTATTTCATTTAATATAAAATAATTATTTAATAATTATTTTATATAATTTCTTATATAATTTTCCTATTGGTCCATTCTTGCATTTAGGCTTAAAAATACCTAAACTCATCTATTTTTCTTCAAAATTTCCAATTAATTAGTAAATATATTTTTACTAATTTCCACTAATTTTTGAGCTTCACATAATTATTACTGAATTTCCTTTGCTTATGCTTAAGTAATTAGCCATAAATTACTTAATTACTTTATTATCACTAGTTGGTAATTTTCTTAATTAGCATGTCTCATTACCTCATAACTTTTGTATTGACATCTTTGTTTTCATATCTCCTGCATTATCTTAGCATTTACGGGGGTATTACGGTCATTTCAATACTTTTTGGGTATTCTTCTACAATTTCTCCAAGTTTGTAACTTAATAAATTACCTAAATTAGGACAATATCCTTCCCTATTTCAAGTAGATTTTTACTTGTTTCTTTTATAGCTTTCACGGGGTATTTATAACCCATAATGTGCTTAGGGACCTATTTGCAAATTCCCAAACGTTTTAGGGACCTAATTGCAAATTATCTAATTTCAAGAGAAATTACCTTAACAACAAGGTAAATTCAATACAAGGTGTTTGAGACCTCATATTCACCTATTTTCAATAGGTATATTTACTCATTTATGATATTTTCCCTAAGTCAGATTTTGGGGTGTTACATGTATCTCCAACAGTACATGAGCACACAGCAGATGTAAAGTTATCATCTATCACATATAAGCATTCAATAAGCATCAGAGTTAGTGTTACAGTACGCGTACGTACCTGTCACCGTGTAATGGCTATCTTGCCCGACCTTTGAACCCGACTCCGGGCTTCCCGGATATCCTATACATTATTGTCGAATTATTTCTTTTTCCATACATTATATGATATTATAATTAATACCATATTTACTAGAATAATATCAAAAAGGATATTTTCACCTTGTTTGACATTTCTACCTTTGGTGGACTTGTTATTCCACTTTTACCCTTACATTTAATTAAAAACGTCGTTTCAGCATTTCTGGACAGATTTTCCAACAACTTTGAAAACTCATAATTAATTCTACAAAAATCGAAACGAGGATCCCTAAAATTCCTCGGAAACCTTAGGATGTATAATTTTGAGGAAAAATACTGGTTTTTACCCAGATTTAATATCTCATTCCCAGTTTAATGTTCTTCAACCTCTGCCCAGAATTTTCCCAGAAAAACATTTCCTAACTTCAGGAATTTTTATCTCCTTATGTAGAACTCCAAATAATACATATTTTATATATTTGGAAATACCTACATGTCTAATATATTCCTGTAAAATATCATAATTTTTGAAGATCATTTGATACATAAAATAATTTCCTCTTTTTCGTTGGCTGCACAAAGCTTAACAACCGAAAATCCTACAACTTTCACAATATTAATCTATTGCTTTCCAAAACTTATTTCCTCACAAGTTTTTACCTCTTTAGGAATTTTTCAATGCAAGGAAGCCTAAAAACAAGTAAAGGAATTTTCCTAGATTAAAACCACAATTATGCCAAGAACTATAAAAACTAAAAACTAGAAAACTCAAGAACATCTAAGATCAAAGCATACATTAACTATGAACTTCAAGAACTATAAAACTAAAGACTAGAAAGTACCTCTTGAAGCACAACTCCTTCCTCCTTCTTGCTCCACACCTCCTCCTTGCTCCTCTCCTCCAAAAAGAACTCACATCTCACTCCCTATCCCAAAGGATTAGAAGTGATTTGTGTTTTGGTGTGGGGATTTTGTGAAGAGCAAGGGCCTCTATTTATAGCAAAACTCCTAGGACCCATTAGTCAATTAAATTTGGCCAACATCCTCCCTAACCATTCAAAATGCATGGCCCTTGTTTGGCCATGAATGGTGCTTTGTTGGCTTCCTCTCTATCTCTCCTTAGTTTGAAGCCTATGTGTCTCTCTGTTTGCAACATCTTTTCCCTTCTTCCTTCCTCCAAATCCGTCCCCCCCTCTCCCTCTCTTCCTCTTCTATTTTCTCAAACCTTGTTGGCCATCTTCTCTTCACATATTCCACCTTTCAAGTGATGTGGCCTCTTGTGGTTCTTAGAATACTTCTTTGACTTTTCAACTCTAGCTATTAGATTAAAATTCTCATCTCTTTCTTTCTCAAATTTACGTCCCCCTCCTCCCTTTATTTTTTTGTTTCAATTATCAAAAATATCTCATGTAGCAAGCCTCCCATTGGTCCCCTAATAATCTCATGGATTAAGATTGTTTATAGGATTAATTGGGAACCATTAGATTTAGTTTTATTAGCTTTAATCTTGGCCATTAGATCCTAATTGTAATTTGTTGACTTTTCAAAGTTAATTAACAAGGCTTAATTAACTTCCTAATCCAATGCTTAATTGCCCTTGCATTGCATCTCACATTGATTAATTGGTTTACCCCATAACCAAGTTATTAGAGTATCATTAGTAATTTAATTTCATCTTCCATTGTCCTTCATATTTTCGAAAATCATGGCCTTTAGAAATCTTAATTGCTTCTTAATTATACTTGTCATTGATTAGCTTAATTACATGAAGATTTAGGACTAACATATTAGAAAATATCTCAAAATTACTTGGCTCATATTGCACCACAAGGCTAGGTGCATATGTGGTCCATTTGGGGCTCTTGAATTAACTATAAGATTTATACAAACCTCATTAATTAATGGGAGTTAAATTGCCCATCAATTTTTACTAATTGCCTCTCATGATTAAATTAAGCCTATGCTTAATTATGATAATTTCATTATAATTTGCCCCTAAATATTGTCTCATAATTAACCATTGGTTAATTAATTCCAAATTAAAATTTAGACAAAAATATAATCAATAGATTATATTTCTTTGAGACACATATTCACCTTTGTTATTTTGCTAATAATTAGCCAAAATATAATGTTTATATAAACTATGAAAATTAGGGTATTACACCACATCATGTATCATCCTGAAAATCTGCTTCTCACAAGCATCACCAGCCTCAAGAAACTGATTTTGATCATCAGTCAATTCTGTACCCTTCAAAAGAAAGTTAGTAAAGTGTATTCCACTCAAAGGATTTTTTACTTGTTAAAGACGTAAACTAATTCTTTCACAGCAGCAAGGCAATTCTTCTCCATTTCACTATGGACATCCAGAGCCTGTTGAAGTTCAGGACTTGCAGTTTGCAAGAAGAAGAAAACCCCAATGACCTGACCATCTGAGTTAACCCTCTTGTGTGCAGTCAAAAGAGCTTGCACAAAGTTTCCATGCCGGTGAAGGAATGAAAATGGGAATTTTTCTGTGTCCTGTCCACCATGGGCATTGTGCAAGACAGTCAAGAACTTAGCTAGAGCATTCAAACCCTTCATTTCACAACAATTACCAAAGACCTCTCCCACCAACAATTTCCCAATGACATCCCCACGAACCCAACCCGTAAGCTTTTCGATGGCAGTGTTCCACTCTGAACAGCATGTGTTGGCATCCAACGCAAAAATGGGAGTGACCAATGGGCTCGGGTTATGTACGATGGCCTTGTAGTCACCTTGTAAGTGTCCACCCTTGAATTGGGGCATTAGGGATTTTTTTTTAAAAAAAAAAAGATTAATACATGTTTGAATGATTGTCCACCCTTAAATTAAGTGTCATTCCTTAATACATCAAGACTACACTTCGTAATCAATGGAGGATGAATGGTTGAATGATTGTTTAGTGCCTTATATTGAAATAAATGTATTTGATAGCATTGATAATAAGGCAATTATGATGAAATTCCAAAAAATAAGGTCTAGAAGGATGACATTGTAATTATTTTTATTGTAATATACTTTTGTTACTAAAATATATATACTTGAACTTATTGAGTGCCCACCCTTTATTGTAATTTACGTAGCTACATTTCTAACCGCATTTAGCCTTATTTTTTTAAATAACAGGTTTGTAAAATAATTGTCTCTCTTATTACATCATCAGTATTCACTTGATTTCATTAATATTTTGTTGATAATCTTTTCTCTTCTTGTTAATATTCTTTTGTTTTTTAATGCATTAAGCGTTGGGCAAATTTAGTCACGGACCATCTGTGAAAATCAATCTCTCGTCTCTGCCAGGCTTTCATATCATCCTCTGTGCTGAGATGGAGCTCGAGAGGTTGCTCAAAAAGGATAAGCCTTAGGGTCTTTTGTATGGCTACACAACTTTATCAAAAAGAAATTATAGTTGTTTATGGGTGTCTGTTATTTATTATTACAGCATTATACATATCAGAGCCTCACCAAATCTTAATATATAATGGGTATTATAGGAACCATTATAATAGAAACTTAATAAATCACGGTTCAAAACTGTCATGTATCTACGCCGAGCATATATAGCTCATGCATATATGATGGTTTGAAATCTTGATTTGTGATCAATAATAGTTGTCATATATTTGTGATTATGCAGTAGTGTGTGGTAACTCCAACTAGCTAGTTTATTATTTGTAACTCCTAGGGCTGTCAGGTTTTCTTTAAAGTTGATTTAAGATGCTCACTGCTAAATGTGTTATAAAGTGTTTGGAGCATAATTTTTGGGAGAGGCGAAAGTTCTTTGCGTTTTAAGCTTTGAAATGAGAAACCCTTTATCAAATCAAAAATATAATGTGCTTTGTTCAAAACTTGGTTTCTAAGATGATATTTTTTGTTAGAAAAATAATATTTTGTTTGTATAATAATAATTTTTTGTTTGGTAAGAGGGGAGAGGAGAAAAATGAGTGGAGGAAAAAAAATTGTGAGTTAGATTTTAAAAAACAGAGAGAAGTGGGTTCAAAGTTTTTAATTAATTTTTCTTACTTTTTATCTTACATATTTTCTTTATTAAGATTTTGTAACATCACTTCTCCAATTTTTTATTTAAATTCAACTCATAAAAATTTTCCCTTCCCTCCCTCCAAATCCCTCGTACCAAACTAACACTGATTAACTTACATTATTATTAATTCTCAATATTCTTGCAATAATCAAAATTAAATTAAT